>LR738713.1:152680670-152703936 GCA_902687465.1 Secale cereale | reverse complement strand
CATGTTTGAAAAAACTGTACGTGTTGTTTTTTCGGTACCTTTTTTGCTGTAGTTTTTTAACCGTTTATCGGAATTATGCATGTAATATACCGTTTAAAAGCTATGGAGTAGACGCAACTTCGCCATGTTGAACACTTTTCGAGATTCCGCACGGTTTAAGAGCAGTTTTGAAAACAGTGAACTGCATGTTTGAAAAACTGTACGTGTTGTTTTTTCGGTACCTTTTTTGCTCCAATTTTTTAACTGTTTATCGGAATTATGCGTGTAATATACCGTTGAAAAGCTATGGAGTAGACGCAACTTCGCCATGTTGAACACTTTTCGAGATTCCGCATGGTTTAAGAGCAGTTTTGAAAACGGTGCGACCGACGAATAATGGCAGCGAGCGTTTTTTTGCGCTTCCGAACTGCACAAGAAAACCGCACTGCATCAGGGTAGGAGCCGGCGCGACGGTGCTGGGGGAAGGAGGTGGGGCGGCAGGGCAGGGGTAGGAGGCGGGGCAGTGGTTGCTGTCCTGGGGGCACTCCGCGCTAGAAACCTATTTAAGTGAGGGTGTTATGAGAATAAGGTCTTAAGTGGTTGCTGATTACGAGAATTATCACGATGCCGTCATGTCCGTATTCTGTTTTTATCGACACCTCTATCGCTAAACATGTGGACATATTTTTCGATATCGGCTTTCGCTTGAGGACAAGCGAGGTCTAAGCTTGGGGGAGTTGATACGTCCATTTTGCATCATGCTTATATGTTGATACTTATTGCACTATGGGCTGTTATTACTTGTTTTGTCACAATACTTATGCTTTTTCTCTCTTATTTTACAAGGTTTACATGAAGAGGGAGAATGCCGGCAGCTGGAATCCTGGGCTGGAAAAGGAGCAAACTCTGGAAACCTATTCTGCACAACTCCAAAAGCCCTGAAACTCAACAGAACTCCGTTTCAGAAAATATAAAAAATATCTGGCGAAAGAAGTTCACGAGGGGGGGCACCGGCTGTCCACGAGGGTGGGGGGCGCGCCCCCTGCCCAGGGCGCGCCCCCTGTCTCGTGGGCCCCCCGAAGGCCCCCCGATGCCCGTCTTCTCCTATATGAGGTGTTTGGACCTAGAAAAAATCATAAGGAGGCTTTCGGGACCAGACGCCGTGGTGTCGAGGCGGAAACCAATCTAGGGCTCCGGCAGAGCTGTTCTGCCAGGGAAACTTCCCTTTGGGAGGTGGAAATCGTCACCGCCGTCATCACCAACAACTCTCCCATCTTGGGGAGGGCTATCTTCATCAACATCTTCACCAGCACCATCTCCTCTCAAACCCTAGTTCATCTCTTGTATCCAATCTTTGTACCCAAACCTCAGATTGGTACTTGTGGGTTGCTAGTAGTGTTGATTACTCCTTGTAGTTGATACTAGTTGGTTTATTTGGTGGAAGATCATATGTTCAGATCCATTATGCATATTAATACCCCTCTGATCATGAACCATATTATGTCTTGTGAGTAGTTACTTTTGTTCTTGAGGACATGGGAGAAGTCTTGCTATTAGTAGTCATGTGAATTTGGTCTTCGTTCAATATTTCTTCACCTTGAGGTTGCGTATTGTTGGTGCAACCAACAATGGAAAGCACCCGACCGCAGTTGCGCGATCATGGTGATCCTCGGTGTCAAAGATGATAGGAGTGCTGGACCACTTCAGCGGCTTCTGGGCATCGAACGATGGTTCCACTGCTGTGATCTCACGCGCCCACTGAGCTGGTGGTGAGAGGAATCCAGGGAGGCACCACCATCGACGCACATGGCCTCCGTAGCTTTCTGGAACTCTTGCTCGCCGGACTCGTAGTCCTCATCGCGATCATCATCTTCTCGCTTCTTGTCGCGGCCCCTGGCAGGCCTTTCTTGTTGGTTATCCTTGCCGCGGCGGCTAGGCTGGCCGCTGATACGTCCATTTTGCATCATGCTTATATGTTGATATTTATTGCACTATGGGCTGTTATTACTTGTTTTGTCACAATACTTATGCCTTTTCTCTCTTATTTTACAAGGTTTACATGAAGAGGGAGAATGCCGGCAGCTGGAATCCTGGGCTAGAAAAGGATAAAACTCTGGAAACCTATTCTGCACAACTCCAAAAGCCCCGAAACTCAACAGAACTCCGTTTCAGAAAATATAAAAAATATCTGGCGAAAGAAGTTCACGAGGGGGGCCACCAGCTGTCCACGAGGGTGGGGGGCGTGCCCCTCTGCTCAGGGTGCGCCCCCCTGTCTCATGGCCCCCCCCGAAGGCCCCCCAATGTCCATCTTCTCCTATATGAGGTGTTTTGACCTAGAAAAAATCATAAGGAGGCTTTCGGGACCAGACGCCGCCGTCTTGAGGCGGAACCGAGGCGGAAACCAATCTAGGGCTCCGGTAGAGCTGTTCTGCCGGGGAAACTTCCCTCTGGGAGGGGGAAATCGTCACCGCCGTCATCACCAACAACTCTCCCATCTTGGGGAGGGCTATCTTCATCAACATCTTCACCAGCACCATCTCCTCTCAAACCCTAGTTCATCTCTTGTATCCAATCTTTGTACCCAAACCTCAGATTGGTACTTGTGGGTTGCTAGTAGTGTTGATTACTCCTTGTAGTTGATGCTAGTTGGTTTATTTGGTGGAAGAGCATATGTTCAGATCCATTATGCATATTAATACCCCTCTTATCATGAACCATATTATGTCTTGTGAGTAGTTACTTTTGTTCCTGAGGACATGGGAGAAGTCTTGCTATTAGTAGTCATGTGAATTTGGTCTTCGTTCGATATTTTGATGAGATGTGTGTTGTCTCTCCTCTAGTGGTGTCATGTGAACGTCGACTACATGACACTACACCATTATTTGGGCCTACAGTAAGGCATTGGGAAGTCATATGTAGATGATGGGTTGCTAGAATGATAGAAGCTTAAACCCTAGTTTATGCGTTGCTTCGTAAGGGGATAATTTGGATCCATATGTTTCAGGTTATGGTTAGGTTTACCTTAATACTTCTTTTGTAGTTGTGGATGCTTGCATTAGAGGTTAATCATAAGTGGGGGGCTTGTCCAAGTAAGGACAGCACACAAGCACCAGTCCACCCACATACCAAATTATCAAAGTACCGAACGCGAATCAAAAGATCGTGATAAAAACTAGCTTGACGATAATTCCCATGTGTCCTCGGGAGCGCTTTCCTAAGAGTTTGTCCAGGCTTGTCCTTTGCTACAAAAAGTATTGTGCTACCTTGCTGCACCTTATTTACTTTTACCTTTTGTCACTTGCTACCAATTACCTTGTCACAAAACTATCCGTTACCTATAATTTCAGTCCTTGCAGAAAATACCTTACTGAAAACTGACTATCATTTCCTTCTGCTCCTCGTTGGGTTCGACACTCTTACTTATCGAAAGGACTACGATAGATCCCCTACCATTGTGGGTCATCAAGAATCTTTTCTGGCGCCGTTGCCGGGGAGTGAAGCGCCTTTAGTAACGAAAAATTTATATAGTGTGCTGAAATTTATTGTCACTTGTTACTACGGCTCATAATCCTTTGAGGGGCTTGTTCAGGGTATCTTCATCCCGACGGAACAGCAAAGAGTTTCTCCTCAACCTACTGCACCTACTGAAAATGTTTGCTTTCAAATTCCTTCAGGTATGATAGAGAAACTGCTTGAAAATCCTTTTACAGGAGATGGAACACTGCATCCTGACTTACACCTAATCTATGTGGATGAAGTTTGTGGATTGTTTAAGCTTGCAGGTATGCCCGAGGATGTTATCAAGAAGAAGGTCTTCCCTTTATCTTTGAAGAAAGATGCATTGACATGGTTTAGGCTATGTGATGATATGGGGTCATGGAACTATAATCGTCTGAAGTTGGAATTTTGTCAGAAGTTATCCTATGCACCAGGTTCATCGTGATCGTAATTATATTTATAATTTCTGGCCTCGCGAAGGAGAAAGCATCGCTCAACCTTGGGGAGGCCTAAGTCAATGTTATATTCATGCCCCAATCATGATCTCTCAAGAAAAATGATCATTCAAATTTTTTATGCTCGGCTTTCTCTCAATAATCGCACCATGCTCGATAATTCTTGTTTTGGCTCTTTTATGATGAAGACTATTGAATTCAAATGGGATTTATTGGAAAGAATTAAACGCAACTCTTGGAAGCCGCCGCGTCGCCCGTACGCGGTATGACGCCGCTCTTGGAGGGCCCCACGCCGCCTGCGGGGGGCCCGGCTCCGCCCTTGGACTTGGTGGCGTGCGGCTCGTCGTCTCGTGCAAGAACGACACTGCTGGAACGACGCGGGTGTTCGCGGGTCGCACCTCGGCTTCCATCCGCGACCACGCCGTCGCCAGCCCGTGCCGGCATGGTCCGTTCGGTCCAGACGAACCGATCGCTGTGATCGTCTTATTCTTGGGAGCCATAGCGATGAAGAACTGTTAAACTAACTGCTAGACAGATTTTCACAACTGCGCCCCCTACCTGGCGCGCCAAAGATGTCGGTGGAGAACGACACCTATGGGATCACTGGAATCCCTCCTACGGTTGGCGGGCGCGAGGTTGTGCAAAGAGCGGGTCTAAGAGTCAGTACAAGGATCGTTTACCCAGGTTCTGGCTGCTTGAATGCGTAATACTCTAGTCGTGCTTTGGTGTGTATTTGAGTGTTCATGAGTTCTTGAACTAGCTACGGTGCATGTCAAGCCCAAAAGATCTGAATCCCTCTCCAGTATGCCTCGGGCCTCCTTTAATAGTCAAAAAGGGGCTGCCACAGTGGCACACAGGAGGTGGAAAGGTGTACAGTGCACATGCTTATCTCATGCCATTACGGGACAAGACGCATTTAATGCGCTACTTAGGTGTCCACTCTCTTTATCGGGCATGTAAATGAGGCCCGTCCCATCTGCAGCCGCTCCGTCTGGTTGCGACTTGCGTCCAGGCCAGCGGGGCAGGCAGCTGAGATGGCGTGGTGGTAGGGTCTTCACAAAGATCTGCATGCCACCACGCAGGTGCTTTTGACTAGCTGGACCAGGAACCACGTGTTGCCACGTGGGTACCTGCCTAGGCTAGTGGGTCGGCCGCAGAGCTGGGGCGACGATGGGGCGGCAAGGGCTTGCCGCGGTCCTGCGTCCGTCCCCGGCAAGGGTCTTGCCGGGGCCTTTGTGAGCATCCTCGGCAAGAGGCTTGCCGGGGCTTCTGTGAGCGTCCTCGGCAAGAGGCTTGCCGGGACTTCGGGGTGTCTTTGGCGAGGAGCCTTTGTCGGGGCCTCGTGGGCATCCTCGGCAAGGAGGCTCGCGATCGCCTTGTCTTCTGGTTCCCATCTTAGGAGTCATGGACCCCTGTCTTTACAAAGATTTGCATGTCATCACGTGGGCACTTCCCGTGCCTTGGTTCCAACGCTGCTGATGATGCTGGAGCTCCTAGGCTCAAGGGTGGCTGCAACGGAGGTGTTTTGGGTGAGTTGCCCTCCCCCCGGCAAGGGGTCTTGCCAGGGGCGTGTAGGCCCCCCCGTCAAGGGTCTTTCCGGGGGGAGCCTGCATTCTTGTTTGGCCTTCTTGTGCCACCGTCTTGGCGTTGCTCTGGTAACTTTGTGTCTCTTGCTTCCCTCCTCTACCTTGTTAGGTGTGGTCGCAGGCGTGGCTCTGACTGCCCGTGCACAAGTAAGGGGTACAGAGGAGCGCCCCTAATTTTGTACACCGACACTCTCACTCCACCATTAATGCCACTCAATCTCTCTTACCTGATCTCTCTCTAGCCACTCAAACTTGTTGATTTTCTAGGGATTGAAGGAGGAGACCTAGATCGACACTTCCACCAAAGGATAATTGCTTCCCCCATACTTTCTTGTGTGGATTTTGTTACTCTTGGGTGTTTGAGCACTCTAGATGGTTGAGGTCACCTCGGAGCCACATTCCATTGTAGTGAAGCTCCGTGGTTTCGTTGGGAGCCTCCAATTCAGTTGTGGAGAGAGCCCCAACCTTGTTTGTAAAGGTCCGGTCGCCGCCTCCAAGGGCACCAATAGTGGAATCACGGCATCTCGCATTGTGTGAGGGCGTGAGGAGAATACGGTGGCCCTAGTGGCTTCTTGGGGAGTATTGTGCCTCCACACCGCTCCAACGGAGACGTACTTCCCCTCAAAGGGAAGGAACTTCGGTAACACATCCTCGTCTCCACCGGCTCCACTCTTGGTTATCTCTCACCTTTACTTGTGCAAGCTTTATTGTGTTAGTCAATTGTGCTTGCTTGTGTACTTGTACTTGTTGCATCATATAGGTTGCCAACGTAGTTGCACATCTAGTCAACCTATTTTGTTGCTAAGTTTAATTCGGTCAAGAAAAACTAAAATTGTTAGTTGCCTATTCACCCCCCTCTAGTCAACCATATAGATCCTTTCAATTGGTATCAGAGCCAGGTTTCTTTATTAAGGACTTTACCGTCCAAAGATTATGGGTGACAACGTAGTCGAGGCGGAGGGACACTTCGGTGGAAATCCATCCTTGTCTACGTCCGATGGGGGACCCTCAGTCTCTCGTGAGGATTTCAATGTGGCTTTGTACACACTGAAAGACTCATTGACGACCGAGGTCAAAGGCAAGTTCAAAGAATTTCTTGAGGGTCTTAAATTACCCACCGCACCGTTGGAAGTGGTTCATCCTAGTAACAACGTGTCGAATGCTATTCCAGATAAGGGAGAAGCTATTAGTGAGCAAGTCCGGGTGACTAAGAATGGGAGTGGCATCTTTTCTCATTCTGCACCTCCCATCAATTATGGAGGACCCGTTCCCACCCCGCATCTAAATTCAGTTGGTCCTCCTCCTAAGTTTGTGAAAAATGCTAATTTTGCTACTTGTACGTTTCGTTTTAAATGTCATTTAAACCATTGTTCTACTAATCTTTGGAGAATCATTGAGCAAGGTTTCTACCCGCATGATCCTTACAACTTAACTCCAAGAGAAGTCATGGATCTTCAATTCAACGAGTCTGTTCTTTGCATTCTTTAAGACGACGTCCCTCCCATAGATATTGCACATCTTCGACCCTTCTCCGTGGCCAAGGAAGCATGGGAGCATGTTGGTTCCTTGTACAAGGGAAGCACAAGCATTCAACGCTCAAACTATGAAGTTGTGCAAGATGAAGCCGATGAGTTTGCCATGATCGAAGATGAAGATCCTCGTGAACTTCATCGAAGATTAACCACTCTTGACCGTCTCACTTCGAGATCATGGGAGCAAGGATACGGATGACAATTGGATCAAGCGCAAGTTTCTCAAGGCCATGGTACCTTACCACAAGGCCATGTCCTTGGTCATCCGCCAAAGACCGGACTTCCACACCTTGTCCTCAAGTGAAGTGTTGGATGAGTTCGTTGGCATGAGGATCTTGGACAAGACCGCAAGCAATGTGGTGTTGCATGATCAACGATCAAAGAAGCCCAACCTTGCATTGAAGGCCAAGGCTTGTGTGGAAGAAGAGGATGAAGATGAGTGTTGCCCAGAAGACACCAAATACGCCTATTATGAGCACATGGTTCTTGCATCACGACAATTTTGGGGCAACAAGAATAATTCAAGGCCCAAATTCAACAAGAACAATTCAAGTGGCTTCAAGGGAAAGCAACGAGCGAGGACGTGCTACAATTGTGGCAATGTGAGTCACTTTGTTGTAGATTGCCCATATGAGAAAAGAGAAGACAATGGAGGCAAGCTACCCGAAAGGATAAGGCCAAGTCTTATCCCAACAAGAACAACTTCACTAAGAAGACTCCTCCCAAAGGATTGGTGGCCCAAGAAGAATATGATGAGGATGGCGATGATGAACAAGATGACGAGATGGTCACCATGGCCACCGTTGCTATAGCAACAACTCCACGGTCATCCCTCTTCGACTCACCAAATGAGAACATCACCGCTAAGTGCCTCATGGTTAAAGCCACTAACAAGGTAACCCCCAACATCAATTCTACCATCACTTTTAATCCTTCTTTGATGGATTGCATTGATGAGAGTGAGGGGGCGGAGGAGGAGGAAAACGAATTTAAGTTGTTTATGAGTAAGCTCAAAGGTAAACAGAAGAAGCACTTTGTTGCTCACTTGGAACAACTTGGTGAAGCCAATGACATGATCGAGGCTCACGAGGAGACCATCTCTAAAATGGAGGGTCATAGTCGAGACTATGCTGATGAGATATCAGATCTCTCTAATGCTCTTGAGGAAGAGCGTGGTCGTCGTTTGGCTCTTGAGGAGTCACACAACGATGATCATGCTAAATTAAAGAAAGATCTTGATCATGTTTTAGTTGTCTCTCATGTGCACAATTCCGAGAAGCAAAACTTGTGGTTGACCATGCTACACTCAAGGAGGAGTTTGATACACTTGACAAGGCTCACAAGGTCTTGAAGAGTGTACATTCTAGCCTCAAAGAGTCTCATGATCAACTTCAAGTTTCGCTAACCAAGGAGAAAGCCACTTTTCCTCGCATGGTTTTAATTGATAATGCAAATGCTACTAAGCCATGTTGCGAGCATGAGCATCTTGTTGGAGAGAATTCCAAGTTAAAGAAGCAACTTGAGAATGGCCTTGTGTCATGCATACGAAGAACCTCAACGATCTTTTGAGCAATCAAAAGGAAGTTGTTGCCAAGGAGGGAATTGGGTTTGCACCCAAGCCCAAGAAGAAGAAGAATGACAAGACCAAGCAACCCCCTCCTCTCAAGCAAACCTTTCTGAAGGAGGGAGAGGGTACTACTAAAAAGAAGAAGAACAATGTGGAGGGTAGTGGAGTCAAGAAAAACATTGCCGCTCCTTCCAACAAAGCCGACGACTTTAACCCATCTTATGTGTTATGCCGTGCTAGTGATGGACATGTTTTTGCTTAATTTGTTGATTCTTCTTATGAGTACATTGAATGGTCTATTTGGGTTCCTAAGACCCTTTTTACTAACCTCAAAGGACCCATTACAAAATGGGTACCTAAATCCAAGCATTGACCTCTTGTAGGAGTTTGCTTCCGGTGGGGGATCATGGTTGCTCGATAGTGGAGCCACAAATCATATGACCGGAAGAAAAGACTTGGTGGTGGACATGCACAAAGTTTCATCTATGGCCACCAATATTGAATGGGGTGATGATTCATATTCTAAGGTATTGGGGCTTCGCAAGGTTGTCGTTTCTCATGATCTCACGATCGAGAAAGTCATGATTGTTATGTCCCTTGCATACAATTTACTTTCCGTTCGTCAGCTTGCACTCATGGGCTTTGCTACATTCTTTGATATTGATTCAGTAGCCCTCTTGTGGAGCAAGACTCATAAAGTAGCCTTTGTTGGGCATGTCGAGAATGGTCTCTATGTGGTTAACTTCTCGGAGTAACCCACTAAAACCGCGACATGCCTAATGGCTAAAGTTGATGTGGGATGGCTTTGGCATCACCGTTTAGCCCACGTCAATATGAGATCTTTGCAAAGTCTTCTCAAGGGGGACCATGTCCGTGGACTAAAAAATGTTAGTTTTGCCAAAGATCATGCTTGCAGTGCCTGTATCGAAGGAAAGCTACATGAGAAGGCTCACCCTTCCACAACTATCATCTACTCGACGAGACCTTTAGAGCTCCTTCACATGGATCTCTTTGGGCCTCCATCCTTTGATAGTCTTGGGGGTAGAAAGTATTGCTTGGTGATTGTAGATGATTATTCAAGATACACTTGGGTTTACTTCTTCAAGAGGAAGAGTGAGCCCCAACAAACTATCATCAACTTTGCAAATGAAGCTCAACGTCAACATGATGCAAAGACCCTGATGATTCGAAGTGACAATGGCACCGAGTTCAAGAATTACACCTTGGATGAGTTCCTTGGTTATGAGGGGATCAAGCATCAATATGCCGCACCTTATACCCCTTAACAAAATGGTGTGGTGGAGAGAAAGAACCAAACCTTGATGGACGCGGCAAGGACCATGATGGCGGAGTTCAAGTCTCCGTACAACTTTTTGGGCCGAAGCCATCAACACCGCTTGTCATGCATCCAATCGGCTCTATCTACACAAGAGCTTGAACAAGACTTCATATGATATACTTACCTGTAACAAGCCCAACCTCAAGTACTTCTGGGTGTTCGGTTCTAAGTGTTTCATACTCAAGAAAGGTGCTCGTTTGTTTAAATTTGAAGCTAGAGCTCATGAGGGCATATTTGTTCGTTATGCTACAAACACTCATGCTTACCTTGTCCTCAACAAGTCCAACGGACTCATTATGGAGACATGTAACGTAGAGTTTGATTAGAATAACAGCTCCCAAGAGGAGCAAAGTGGTACTTGTGATGTAGGTGACGAAATTCCTCCTCACGCCATAAGAAGAATGGGTGTTGGTCATAACCTACCCATTGAGGAACCCCTTGTGGCTGAAGGAAAAGGACAATGTTCCACTCAAGTGGAACCATCACCAACCCAAGATCCACACGCTTCCGAAAAACAAAGTGAAGGCCCTCAACCCGATGAACAAGGCCAAGTGCAAGATCTACCGCAAGATGGTGTTGATCCACCAAGTGATGCACAAGGCCAAGTTCCCTCTCCCGAGCATGTTCAAGATCAAGAGCAAGCTCAAGATCAAGAACAAGCTCATGACGACGCTCAAAATGATCAACTTATAGCACCTCAACTAACACTTGAAGAACAATTGGAGCGTCGTGCTGCCAAAGTTGCTTCCAGGCTCGCTTCTAGAGAGCATCACATGGAAAATATCCTTGGAAGAATTACAAAGGGGGTAAGCACTCGTATACAATTAGCAAACTATTGTGCTCATCATGCGTTTGTCTCTTGTGTTTAACCCCAAAAGGTCTATGAGGCGCCGAAGACCCGATTGGCTCAACGCCATGCATGAAGAACTCCATAACTTCGAGCGCAACAAGGTGTGGTGTTTAGTGCCAAGGCCGTAGGAGAACCATAATGTCATTGCAACCAAATGGATCTTGAAGAACAAGCAAGATGCTCACGGGATTGTCATTCGCAACAAGGCTCATTTGGTGTCTCAAGGCTACTCCCAAGTCGAGGGTATCGACTACGGTGAAACCTTTGCCTCCGTTGCTTGCCTTGAATCTATTCGCTTGTTGCTTGCCTATGATTCTCATCATAACTTTAAATTGCAACGAATGGATGTGAAAAGTGTTTTTCTTAATGGTCCTCTTAATGAGTTGGTGTATGTCAAACAACCCTCGGGGTTTGAGGATCCTAAGTTCCCCAATCACGTGTATCAACTCAATAAGGCGCTCTATGGCCTTAAACAAGCCCCACGTGCATGGTATGAGAATCTTACCGAGTTGTTGCAAGATCGTGGGATTGAAATTGGGAAAATTGGCACCACTCTTTTTACTAAGAAGGTCAAAGGGGAGTTGTTTGTATGCCAACTATATGTTGATGATATTATCTTTGGTTCACCTATAAAAGCTTTCAATGATGAGTTTGCAGCACTCATGACCGTGGAGTTTGAGATGTCCATGATGGGAGAGTTGAAGTTCTTCCTTGGGTTCGAAATCAAACAAAGAAGAGAAGGAATCTTCATCAAACAAGCCAAATACACTCAAGACATGCACAAGAGGTTCAATCTAAGTGATGTCAAGCCGGCCACTACTCCAATGCCTACCAAGTGCCAACTTGACATTGATCCCAATGGTAAAGCGGTGGATCAAAAGGTATATCATTCTATGATTGGATCCTTGCTTTACCTTTATGCATCTAGACCGGATATCATGTTGAGTGTGGGAATTTGTGCACGGTTTCAAGCCTCACCTAAGGAAAGCCACTTTGTGGCAGTCAAGCGAATCTTTCGATATTGGGCTCATACCCCAAACTTTGGCTTCTGGTACCCAAGAGGAGCACACTTCAAGCTTGTAGGCTATTCAGACTCGTATTGGGCGGGAGACAAAGTGGACAGGAAGTCCACTTCCGGAGGGTGCCAATTCCTTGGTTGCTCTTTGGTGAGTTGGTATTCTAAGAAGCAAAGTTGTGTGTCTCTCTTGTCCATCGAAGCGGAGTATGTGGCGGCCGGTAGCTGTTGTGCACAACTTCTATGGACGAGGCAAACTTTAAAGGATTACGGTGTCATTTGTGACAAAGTGCCTCTTTGGTGTGACATTGAAAGTGCCATCAAGATTTCTCTCAACCCGGTGCAACACTTCAAGACGAAGCATATTGAGATTCGGTATCACTTCATCCGGGAGCATATTCGGCGAGGGGAAATTGATGTTCACTATGTCAACACTCATGATAACCTTGTAGATATCTTCACGAAGCTTTTGGATGAAGCAACATTTCGCGAGTTAAGGCATGAGCTAAATATCATAGATTTGAGCAATGTGGATTGAAGCTGTGCACACCTCCCCATACTCATAGTGTTATTTTGTTCTAGGTGTAGGCATGGACATAGAGGGAGTGTTGTTCTCTCAATGAACTCTTCCTCCCCCCCTTTATGCATAAATTGATCAACTCTTTCACATTAGCCATTTTTATGGTACTTGTGCTTCGAAGATGAGTTTTGGTCATGGGCCCAAGGATAATTCTTCGCGGTGCCATATCAATTGACTCAAACATAGGTGGATCCGGCCACCACCCTCTCTTGGGATAGGTTGTGTTTCGTGTTTTGTCTTTGTTGTTTCTGCCTTAGTCGTGTTTTATGCCCTAGGTGTTGTGGTCTCCAAGTTGGGTTTTCTCTCGTTGGTTTTTTTTTTCTGTTGGAGATCATCTCACTATATTCTAGTGTCATTCTCTATCCCAAGTCTTTCTCCATCCCCTAAAACCATCCAATCCTATTGCACACATATTGTTCTTGGCATTGGTAATGCTGACCGGGCGGTACAACCGGTGTCATGAGCGGTTCAACCGCTGGTGCACTCGGTTTGTACCATCCCAGGAGGACTCCCAGGGGTGTAAGCGGTTCCACCGCTCGACCCCAGGCTAAACTTCTAGCCGGTACTACCGGTTGGTTCCAGGCGGTACTACCACTGCCTTCTAGGCAACGGAAGTACCGCCTGCAACCACTAGCTACTACTAGGAAGCGGTACAACCGCCCCTTGATGCGATACAACCGCTTCACGACTACGGGCTTATATATAGGGTCGGGACCGAAGGGGTTTTTCTTTTCCCCTCCCCTTCCCTCCTCTATCTCATGCCCTAGCCGCCGGTCACCATTGCCACTGCCCTGGGGTACTCGTCGTGCTCCAGATCCGTGGGCTCTTCGTGGATCCGCTCCATGGAGGCCCCCTCCTTCCCGATCTCTTCCCATGGATGTTGGTAATGCCCCATTTCCATCGTTCTTCGTTCTAGAGTTTTTGCCTTCTTCTAGGGCATTACTTGACATTCCGCGTTTATTGTTCAAACTATTGGGTGGAATAGATCTATATATGCCTCCTGCGTAGTTTGCATCTCTTAGAAGTCAGAATAGTGTTAGTGTGATTCAAATCTCGTGTTTAGACCTTCTTCAACTGGCAGTACCACTTTCCAGCGGTTCTACCACCACGAGAGGTCGGTACAACCGCCGAAGCGGTGCTACCGGTCGAAGAACTGGTACAACCGCGATTTCTGATCCCTGTAGCACTATTCTGTCTTCTCTGTTTTGCAATCTATCTATTCCTCTGCACGTGTGTGCAATCCTCTCATCTTTGCTGGGTTTCGTGTGTTCTTCTCATGTGTGTGTATTGGTGGCTCTGGTTCTCGCTCTGCTCCTAGAAAGACCAAGAAGAGGGCTAGGAGATGCAAGCGCCCGGCTGAGTCTAATGAAGAACAAGAGGTTGTGATTTCCACCAAGCCGACTCGCCGTGAGAAGTCTTCCGCTGCCAAGCAACGTGTGGTTATGCCCTTGCACCGGTGGAAAGCCAAGGATTGGGAAGCGTTCCGGATGAAGAATCCATATGGGGTTCCCATTGCACCTCGTTGGACCACCATTCAGTTCCGAGATGAGATGCAAGTGGGGATTGTTCATGAACTTTTTGAGCACAACAAGAATAGGTATGCCAAGCAGTGGACCATCGATTTTGATCATTGGCGGAGCAACTTGGAGTATTTTGGTGAGCCTTTGGCTCTTTGTGAGGAGTTTGATTTGGTCAAGCTCATGACATTCAACTATGACTTTGATGTTAAACTTATCCATCAGTTTTATGCCACTATTCATTTTGGAGAAGATGACGAGCGCACACTCACGTTCATGTGTCGTGATGAGCTCTTTCAAGTTCCCTAGAGGGCTCTTTGCAATGCTATTGGGTATGACAATACCGGTCTTGAAGGGAGGGGTGGCATTCGTCCTCACGACCATCCCGATTCCATGCCTAAAGAAAAACTCGCTCCCCTATACATTAGGGGCCGTGGCATTATTGGAGAATCCAAGGATCTTGAGAAGGTCTATGACATCATACATTGAGTGTTTCGCAATGTGCTTTTGCCCAAGGTGGCAAACAAGATGAGATTCATGGCTACCTTATGGACTTGATGGTTTCTATGAAGACCAAAGTGGGCTCTGGTGCAACGTTTGACGTGTCCAACTGGCTGTGGCACGAGATGTACAACATGGTCATCTACAGAAAGGTCCCTATTTATGCTCCGTTTTGTCATGTGCTTTCTGAACTTAGTTTGGGCCGTTCGCCGTCTGGAGAGATCCTCATTTCTCCAGATAATCTTACTGTGCATGAGGTCAAGCAACTCAAGAAGAAGAAGCATGCCGAGCCTCACTTTCCCGCTATGACCCCGCGGATGTCTATGCCATTTCAAAGGATGAGGACTTTGAGATGGAGCCAGGGGCCAAGCCCTCTTGGGTGGCCAAGCTCACTGCCAAGGTGAAGAAGACCTTCTGCCTCCAGAATGACATTCAGAAGTAGATGTATGAGGCCCATGTCAATGAGAAGCATGCTAGGCGTCGTCAGATTGCTATGATGAAGCACCTCAACATGCATGTTAAGAGTTGCTCTGAAAAGAGCATCACACCGGAGGAGCGATGGATCTCTGCGCACATCACTTGGTCTGATGATGAGGCTCCTCGCCAGCCTTCCACCTCCTTTGCTGCTGATGATGATATCATGGAGGACTCGGATCGGGACGATGAGGAGGAGTCTGATGCGGATGAGGATCCAGATGTGACCGAGGAGTCAGAGGAGGACGACTGAGCTCTAGGGCACTAGCTTCACTCTTTTCCTTTTTGGTCTCTTGATGCCAAAGGGGGAGAGAGTTCTATTAGGTCTCGGGATTTGCATGGGTGTTTCTTTGCTTGGTTTTGTGTTTTGTTCTTTCGTGCGTCGTGTTGAACTTTAGTTCATGGACCTTGTTGCCTTGTTGCTTATCTCGACTTGCATGGTGTGAGACATGCGCTCCTCTATTTATCATCATTATCATTATTATCGTTAATGTCATTAATGTTGTTATTTATACGTTATAGTATTTACTCTCCTAATATGTGCTTATCGCTTATCCTCGCATGTCTAGTAGGAGTGGTGGGTCTATAAAATCTAGGGGGAGTCTTGCCCCTAATGTGTGCACTTGATTTCCAATAGCAATATCAAACTAGGGCACGCATCTAGCGGGAGTCCCGTCTATATTTTTTAGACCTCTCTCTTGCGAATCGTGTTGTTGTCATTGTCCACCAAAAGGGGGGATTTTGTAAGGGCATTTCGCTTCTTTATGTTTTGGATGATGATGACAACCCTTTGTTGGTCTAATCTTGTGCTAAGTGCTTCAGGTTCTAGATGGTTAGGCTTACATCGGTTTGCTATTCTCTCTGGAAGGAAAAGATCGAAGACGGTGTTTTCTACGTGTTTATCTCTTTGGTCGTAGGGAACCCGTACTATTAAGAGGGAATCCACATTGGAAGGAGTTGGGGGAAATCCTTGCAGGTACACTTCTGCCACCCCCTCGTTGCCTTCTGTGTTGTGTGTGAGAGAGAGCTCCCTTTCTTTTCAACTTCTTATTGTGTTCTCCCAATGGTTGTACCGCTTGTTCGAGCGGTTGTACCGCTGGCTCCTGGAACTTACTCAACCACTGCCCTAGGGGTGATACCTTGGGGTTGAACAGCCCAGTCGTAACCAAGCGGTTGTACCACTGCTCCCGGGCGTTTGTACCGCCACCTTGCTTAAAATTGACTGCGGGTGTCTCTGGCGGTTGTACCGGCCAAGTACCGCTCAACAACCGGCCCGGTTTTTGTTTTGATGCAGTACTCGGGCGGTGGTGGCCCGGTTGGTCCGGTTGTGCCCCGCATACCGGTACTACCGGTGCCCTGAGTGGTTCTACCTCTTGGGACTTAGCCACCCAAGTGTCTAGGGCTAGGCGGTTGCACCGGCCCTATACCTCTCGATCACCACACTCAGGGGTGACACCCTACTGTTTCAATGCGGTGGTTGAGCGGTGGCTGGGCGGTTGTTCCGGTTGTGCTTCACTACCGGTACTACCGCCTGCAGGTCCGGTTGTACCGCTTGATTGTGTTTCTGCAGGTAACCCGTGAGTCCCGGTTGTACCGCTGCAGTGTTGTTTTCGCAGTAATGGTTGGATTTTAGGGTTTGCTATATAAGAGTGGTTCTTCCACCTACCACAGTTACTTCTTGCCTCTCTCACTTCACCATTAATGCCACTCAATCTCTCTTGTCCGATCTCTCTCTAGCCACTCAAACTTGTTGATTTGCCAGGGATTGAAGGAGGAGACCTAGATCTACACTTCCACCAAAGGATATTTGCTTCCCCATACTCTCTTGTGTGCATTTTGTTACTCTTGGGTGTTTGAGCACTCTAGGCGGTTGAGGTCACCTCGGATCCACATTCCATTGTGGTGAAGCTCCGTGGTTTCGTTGGGAGCCTCCAATTCAGTTGTGGAGAGATCCCAAACCTTGTTTGTAAAGGTCCGGTCGCCGCCTCCAAGGGCACCAATAGTGGAATCACGACATCTCGCATTGTGTGAGGGCGTGAGGAGAATACGTGGCCCTAGTGGCTTCTTGGGGAGCATTGTGCCTCCACACCGCTCCAATGGAGATGTACTTACCCTCAAAGGGAAGGAACTTCGGTAACACATCCTCATCTCCACCGGATCCACTCTTGGTTATCTCTCACCTTTACTTGTGCAAGATTTATTGTGTTAGTCCCCTGTGCTTGATTGTGTACTTGTACGTGTTGCATTATATAGGTTGCCAACGTAGTTGCACATCTAGTCAACCTATTTTGATGCTAAGTTTAATTTGGTCAAGAAAAGCTAAAATTGTTAGTTGCCTATTCACCCCGCACTAGTCAACCATATCAATCCTTTCATAAGGTGTTAGAGAAACTAAATGATAATGCATATAAACTTGAGCTGCCTGCAGATTTTGGGGTTAGTCCCACATTTAACATTGCAGAATTGAAGCCTTACTTGGGTGAGGAATATGAGCTTCCATCGAGGACGACCTCAATTCAAGAAGGGGAGGATGATGATGACATCACTAACAAGGTTACACCCACAGCCCCAACTGATACATATACATGACCAATTACTAGAGCTCGTGTACGCCAAATAAATTATCAGGTACTTTTGTTTCTTGGTAATGATTCTAATGTTCATGAGAATATGATGCTGCCTAAATTGCATACATTTGTCTTGCTTACAAATGAAGGGCCTAGCTTGGACAAGAAGGATGAACATTGGAGCAAGATCAAGCATGGAGATGATGGCATGCACAAGGGGAACAAGAACGGAGTTACAAGTGTTGTTTTCAGGACTTTGAAGCCACCATAATGAGTGTGTAAAGCCTTGGACGAAATATACAAGATGCAACTTCATAAATTTCGTCCAGAGGCTATTATAGGTGATGTGTCACCTTATTATTGGGCTAGCCCATGTAATTTCGAAATACTTGAGTATAGGCTGTTTTTAGAGTCCGTATGTGTGGGGAAACATGAGTTACGGTTGGTTTCGGACCCCTCCTCCAAGGGCCACGAAATTCCCCCCTCTTCCTCCATATATACAGCCGTTAGGGCGTCGTTTAGACTTTGGGGTTTTGTTTATATTAAAGTTCGCCATAGCTGCAACTTCATGTACTTCGTTTGTGTTCAATGACCAGACAAAGGCGTCACATAATCCCACCTTGATCAATAAAGCTTTCCTCTTATATTCGCAATATCCAAATTGCAATCTCAGTTTCTTGCTTGTTCTTCATTTGCTTGCTGGAAATAGACCCTCGTGGTCAGGTTGATCGTGCCCTGGCATGGTCAATATCCTCTCGGAGTTGGTTTAACAATTGCTAAGGCGCGACGTCTTCGCACATTCGTAGTCGGATCGTCAAAGTCTACAGCTCCGAAAATGATAATCACCGTCTCAGTGAAAGGTGGGACACCTTTACCTCTATCATTACGTGGCTGCTACGGGCTTCTAGCAATAACCGTTCTTACCTACACATCAAAAACACAACGATTTTTCATCAAGTGTGATGTTTTAACCTTCAACAAGGATCGGCCTTAGTCACACTCGATTCAACTAAAGTTGGAGAAACAGACAGCCGCCAGCCACCTATGTGCAAAGCACGTCGATAGAACCAGTCTCATGAACGTGGTCATGTAATGTCGGTCCGGGCCGCTTCATCCAACAATACTGGTGAATCAAAGTAAGACGTTCCTGGTAAGAAGTATGACTATTATCGCCCACAACTCTTTGTGTTCTACTCGTGCATATCATCTACACATAGACCTGGCTCTGATGCCACTGTTGGGGAACATAGCATGCAATTTCAAAAAAATTCCTACGCTCACGCAAGATCTATCTAGGAGATGCATAGCAACGAGATGGGGAGAGTGTGTCCACGTACCCTCGTAGACCGACAGCGGAAGCGTTATGTTAACGTAGTTGATGTAGTCGAACCACTGGTACGCGTCGGTGCTATACAAATGGTTTTAAACCCCTTTCCGCGACGACATTTGGAACCGTCACCAAGTGAGTGTGGGTGATAGGGGGTCCTTCCCACACGACCCAGAAACCGTCGAGGATAGGGCCACTACAGTACTCCTACACGTTTCTGCTCGCATTGCCATCGCAGTCGATATTCTGTGGTGCTACATTTATGATGCGCGTCCCATCACAAATGGTTCCCTATTATAGAACGTGTATGATGCGCGACCCATCACAAATGGTTCACCGTTAAGAAGATTAGCTAATCTTCGTACGAGTGTCGGACAGGATTACGAAACATCGGACGTCGTAACATCGTCGTACACGACAACTATTGCACACGCTATTCTGTGATGCAACATTTACGATGCATACTTCATCAGAAATAGTTCATGGTTGCGAATCGTGTACGATAAGGCAACTAACACAAACGTTTAGTTTTCCCGCACCGTTTGTGATATTGTCTGACATCGCACACGCTTTGCAAATGGTAACTGTGTGCATGCTTGCACACGTTTCCTCTCTGTGAACCGTCTCAGATTCTGGTGCATATCGCAAACGTTTGTGTTTTACCAACTGTGTGTGCCGTAACAACCTGGAGAGCGTAAATTCACCGTAATTGAATTGCTGCTTTTCCAAATTGTACCAGATTTGGATTTGAATTTGAATTTGAATGTATGCTACAGCTTTATTCATATTAATCAGGTTCAAACAACCAATGCATTATTCGATTCATAGGTACATATGTTCAAGAATTACATAAGAACCAAATAAAGAATGATGAACCACAGTTATATATTTGTACTATTAAAGATGGTAAAGAAAGAGGCCAAATATATTCAGGTTGGTGAACAAGGTGAAGCGGAATGCCCATATTGTGCCCTCCTCCATGCAGAAGGCACGCACGGCTCTAGTCCAACCCCCTGTGATGGCCGACAGCCCATCCTTCAGGGTATTCATGAAACATGTAGGTAATCATCGTGTTCTGGTAGAAATACTTTAACCTTTGCATGCCCACCAATCATGTAGTTTGAGAGGTAATCTTGAGTAAACTGCTTTGGCAACCACTGCAAAGGAAAAAGATTCAGACATATCATCTAACACAACTCATTATGGGTAGAAAAAAGAAGGTTGCACAGTTATTACTTACCATCCTGTAGTTCGATGTTGTCTTGGATAAAGTGTAAACAAATAGTTTAATTGCCATCTTTGGACCCATTTTACTAACAATCTTTATCAGCTTCCTCACTTGATGCTGGTTCATCGATATTTCATTGCCCCATACGCAAAAAGGGTTGAAATGTGGATCTTTACCAATGACATATGTACCTAAAAGCACCAAGTTCATATTAGAAGCTAAACAACAATTGCGTAATGATGTGATACAACACTCTTTTATGATATGTCTATACACATCTTTATGTGGTAGTCCATTTGAAATCTCTAAAAATACAAATATTTAGGAATGGAGGGAGTATCTTATAACATCCAATATACTTACATATTAGATGAATTAACATCTTATATTATGGTCCGGAAGGAGTCTAGTTCATTCTTACCAATTATTGGCTGATTAACTGCTGTTGTATCCATGGGTTACA
Source organism: Secale cereale (assembly GCA_902687465.1). NCBI lineage: Eukaryota > Viridiplantae > Streptophyta > Magnoliopsida > Poales > Poaceae > Secale > Secale cereale. Next base: position 152,683,458 of record LR738713.1, on the reverse strand, counting down.
GTTAGTTTGAGCTAGTTCGGGCTCAAATAGCCCTAAAGTATATCTAAACATTAGGGATGTGTTGTTGCTGCTGCTCTTCTACATATATCTAGACATCATTAGAACATTAATGTAACACTCTTCCTTGTTGCTATGTAGCCTAGGATTGCATATTTATACATTAAGTACAGTGCATGTTGCTATGTAGCTTCAGATATATTACATATGACCCTAGTTAACCTAATGAAAAATGGGTTGCAGATATATTCAGTTAAAAGTCTAATTCATCGATTAGTCCCTTATCAGCCGCCGGCCTATATGGTACCAGCTATCGATATCCCGAACAATGATCAGATATTAGCCATGGGATGAAACTAACCTCGATGGAAAACATCAGTCATTCCCAAAATTGTCCTATGTAGGTACATCGAGAAGCATGTTAAGCACAACAGGCTAAACATCAACCAAAATTATACATGGCAGACAAAATAATCTCCAAAAGATAGCTTCAGTGTGCAGGTTTAAGCACGCTAGTAAAGCAAAACAAGTGGAAAGGTGTGCTAACTGCAACATGCCTAACATTTAACAACAAGCAAACATAGTCATTCAAACTAGTATTGTGTCGGTCTATGTACACTGGTTATGGTTAAATAAAAATGGAAAGGCGTGTTAACTACAAGATGCAGCAACCAAATGTAGTCATTCATAGTGGTATTGTTGAAACTGGTACTGATGAAATTGAACTGCACAGTTCGTACTTGCACATATAGAACATCACGTTGCGAATAACTGGAATAAACAAGGCATACAACGAACAACCAAAGATAGCATTTGAAACTGAACATATACTAACTACAAACAACCGAACAATCAAAAAACTTTACAAGAGCATATGCTAGCTGTAACAGGCTTAACAACAAGCAAATATATGCATTCCTATCGGTATGTTTAAAATTGGATTGAAGAAATGTACTACACAGTAAATAATTGCACATATAGAGCATCACGTTGTGAACATTTGAAATAAACAAGGCATACTGCAAAAAACCTGATATAGCAATTAAAACTGGACATATTCTCACTACACTACAAAAGGGACTCGACAAAACAAATCATGGGTTTCCCCCTGTGAAGAGGCATGGCAAAAAAAATCATGGGTTTCCTCACTTGTCACAGATGGGCTCGTTCCCATGGGAAGAGCACGGACCCTGGATGCGCTCCATGTTGTCGCAGATGGGCTCCTTACCTTTGGAAGAGCATGGCTGTAGGGTGCCCTCCGAGAAGTCGCAGACGGGCGCTTTCCCCTTGGAAGAGCAGATGGGCTCTTTCGCCTTGGAAGAGCCGGAGAGGGTGCCCTCCTCGTGGTTGTCGTCAACAAGGTCTGACTTGGAAGTTGTGGATCCCAAGCCAGCGTCACAGAACATGTCCTTCAGAAATGAAAAAAGGTGCTCGATGGCGATGTAGAATGGCAAATTGTTGACAACGAGCCAGAGGACATCAGCGGCGGGGCCATGGATGAGATCGACGGCAGTTGAACCCGAGGGGTTGGGGGTGGGCCACTTAACCTGTGACACAGCCCGCCTCAGGTCGTCGCTGTCGATGACCTCGATGTTGTAGCCGACGGCCGAGACATGCCCACATACTCTAGCCCGCTGCTTGAGTGCCTGCCACCAGTAATGGCCGTCAGTTTCGTCGGCGTCGTCGGGGAAGAGACCGCTATACACCTCTTTTGGGCCAGTCACTCCTCGAGCTCCACGGGAAGCATAGTCGGGCTTAGGTTGCGATGCTCTGGAATGGGGGATGGGGATCTGTGGGAAGGACGGTGTTTGGCAGGCGTCATCTATGAAACTCAGGACGGCCTGGGTATGGAGATCGGTGAGTAAGCTGCACGGGCAAACCGGCAGATGTTGACAATGGAGGACTTGCGGCGGCGGCGGAGACAGCGGCGGTGGGGACCTTGCTAGGGTTTCGAGCGAGGGAGGGGGTGTGTATGTGTGTGCGCACACGCCCGAAGAGGTTTTGGCGTGTGTGTGTGGAGGGGGCGCGGGGTGTTTGAGAAAATGACGCGGGTACTGAAAATTTTACTACGCGGGAGTGAAATGCCGGGCTATTGAGAATGTTGATGATAGTGCATCGCACACGGTCCGGAGATAACAACCGTGTGTTATGAAACAGAAAAACCCTCGAGGCGGGCATATATTTTCTAGGGATGCTGGCGGGATTGGGAACAAGAAACATCGCACACGGTACGAAGATAACAACCGTGTGCTACAAAACAGAAAAACCCTCAAGGCGGGTAGATATTTTCTAGGGATGCAGGCAGGATTGGGAGCAAGAAACATCGCACACGGTCCGGAGATAACAACTGTGTGTTATCAAACAGAAAAACCCTCAAGGCGGGCATATATTTTTGAGAGGGGGAGCCTCGTGGAGCCCAATGTACTATGCGGATGTGTGCGTGACAGGTGCACCGGCGTGGCACACGGTTAGTTTGAGTGAACCGTGTCTGTTGCATCATCCAACTTGTCTAATGTTCATAAATTTGGCGAAAAATGACACAGGAGAGGGCCAGAACAGGAACACACTTGCATGTGGACCAAATTTATGTATCAAAAGGGTGGTTTGATTTTCAAATACCAAATGCAACTTCGATGTGGCACCTCTCTCGCAAAGCGCACGGTATTGCTTGCCCCCACCCCCACCTCCCTTGTGTCTGCACGAAGGGAATTCTAAGCTATGAATGCATGCCCCCTCCCCCCCCCCAACCGAGGTTCACCTAGCAAAGTGCGAAGTAGCTAGCAACCCCCTC
>LR738713.1:152668523-152680230 GCA_902687465.1 Secale cereale | reverse complement strand
CCCCTCATGTCGCCAAGAAGGGAAGCATAAGCTATGAATCCATGCCCCCCAATCGAGGTTCACCTAGCAAAGTGCGAAGTAGCAACCCCCCCCCACACACACACTTTCAGTCAGCGGGCCAGAGAGGCATATATCTCACCAAGATGGATTGTAAAACCGACCAAGAATAATCCACCTTGGTCGTACAACCTCTCTCTTGTTGTTGGTCAAAGTGATGGCCATCCATGCGACCCCGGAGATGGTCTAGCTCGCAAATAATCACGCAAGTAGCTAGTCCCCGAAGACAACCACTGCATGCGTGTGGCCCAAATATATATATGGAGAGGTGTGTTTTTGAGTAACAATGGAACAACTTTGATGTGGCACTGTGATTTTGAACTAGAAATCCCCACACTGAGTGAGGGTTAGGTTGACGATGCATATGTATGTTAGACCACACTTCAAGCCAACGACGGGGAATCATGCATGCATGCATGCGTCCATAGTATATGCGCTCAAACTTAATTAGGTCTGAATCTCACCATGACCTATACTACGATAACACGAACCAAATGAAGAATCTGCGATGTTAACGTATCTTGTTGTTGGTCAAGGTGATCATGGATGTCCATGCAGGCCCACAAATATATAGGCTTATCGCCGATAACCACGCGAGGGAGTGCATCATTCGAATGCAACCACACATGCATATGTATGGAGATGATGCATGCATGCATGTTTGAATACACAACATTGATGTGGCGCGTGTGTCAAAAATCGTACACTAGCTCCCCACACCGAGCGAGATCGGTTCATGATGTGTCGTTGTACTAGCCACTTCGACTCGATGGGAGGGATTCATGCGTACACATGTATGTGTGTGTGCTCAATCAGTATCATGCATGCCATCGTAGAGCAAAAATAATAATCCCCTCCTAAGTCAAATTAACCTCTCTTGTTGTCAGGCAAAAAGTAGTGATGGACCAAGAGGGCCCACAGATGGAGAGCATCGATATCGCTGATAACCACTTAAGCGGGTGCAAGAGGACAACCACCACCACTTTGCATGTGGGCCAAACATATATATGTTGAATAACCAAAATGCACAACTTTGATGTGCCACATGCCTCAAAAACCGTAAACCATGCACCCACACAAAGTGAGGTTCATATCAAGCGTACTACATATGATGGTCCCCTTCCCCCTCTTCACCGCATACTATATGATTCTGCCATAATATATGTACAACCCAAAAGAATCCTCATCGATGGTGAAATTAATTAACGTCTCCTGATGTAGGTTAAAGTGATGCATGCATGCATCGATGATGGCCTCGTGGGCCCACAGATGGAAGTGTCACACATGAGTGTCCTAGCTAGGATATGCATGTGGCCCAAAAAGGTGTTGTGTGATGTTTGAATAACCAATTTCACAATTTTGATGTGGCATGTGCCTCGGTAACCAAAAAGTCCCGACATTGAGTGAGGTGTACTTGTTCACGGACGCGTACGTATAGTATATATGCTAGTCCCCTCCCACCTCTTCGACGTGTACTATATACCACCATAACACAAACAAAAAAGATTCTACCTTGCTGGTCAAATTAACCACAATGTCGGCTGTAAGTCAAAGTAATGGATGACGACCTCGCGGGTCCACATAAAGTGTCACACGCGAGTATCGAGTGTCGTGTAGGACAACCATCGACTGCATGTGGCCAAAACATTTATGTATGAAAGGGTTGTGTAATCGGGAGGCGTGCGAGTAGCTATGTGAAACTTTGGTAGGCATGCCAGCAGTCCGTTGCGCAGGCTCACCGGGAGGCGAGCCATCGGTTTGACCGTCGCCAGCCTCTCTCCCACTACTCCATATTAATGGGGCGCCCGAGCGGCCGCACCCCCCATCCTCGCTACGCACACACAATCCTCTCTCTCCGCTTGCATCCTGGACGCCGCTATCAGTCCTCAAAACTGTCAAAGGATGCCGCCGAAGCGCCCCATCGGAGGGAGTGGCGATGCCGGGGCTACTAAAGCACTGGAGCACGGCGTGGAGATGGAGACAGTGGTTTCCGTCACCGCCGACGAGTTATCGCTGCACCCCGACGTCGTCGACAACGTCGAGCTTCCATAGCCGGAGGCGGAGTTCCACACCGACTCCGATGACCACTCCGGCGACGACTCCGACGACCGCTTCGATGACGACTCCGACGACGACGGACAGCTGGTTAGTCATCTATACCCATTTATGTGTCAAATAGATCATAGGGTTTCTTTGGTTACTCATGCCTCCCTCTTTTTGGAATAGAAATCATGTGGTTATGTTCTCCCAATCCATGAAATCTGAGTAAGTTTCGTTAGATCCATGTAGTGTATTGATTGTTTGAATGGTACAGGTGATAAGTGATTAGCTGTTTCATCTGTGCAAATGATTTCTACTAGTAATCCAACTAGGGTTAGTGTTCATGCTAATAATTCCTAGCCAGGACTTGACAATTGATTTTGAATGACCAACATATGTTTGTGTCATTATTTTCTTCAAGATTGGTCTGTACATAGACGACTGTGCTTAAAAATCGAACCATAATCTCTGGATATGTATAAATAAATAGCCATAAATTCCTAATCCTACTTCACGGCATGTAATCAGTGATTTGATGCCAAATTTGTTTTACTATTTGTATAGGTGGTGTCTGACGATGTGGACAGTGAGGATGAAGATGCCTAGAGGAGGTACAAGAGGCGAATCATGAGGGAGCTTCATGCGGGAATGCATAACAGGCGTATTAGGACCTGGAACGGTGGCTATGGATGCCCATTTTGCAACCACAAGCTTCATGACGCGTATCTAAGTGTTCTGGCGCATGCAAGAGGACGGGTCGCTGGCTCCTTCAAGCAGAACTATTCTCGCAGGGTGGCGCACGATGTGTACGCCGAGTACCTGGAGAGGCTTCAGGATCGTGCCGGACGCATGTGAGATCAGATGTGGGATGGATCAAACTATCTACGCTTGAATATGCTTAATGACGGTTGAACTTTGTACTTATGGTTGAACTATGCTTATGTATGTGTACTCTTATTATCTATGTCTGAGTATGTTAAATATTTCCTCAAATTTTGTTAAAAATTACAACAGGTGCTAATAAACCATGACGGAGGTTGTACGTCAATCACACACGGTTCCCAAAATTGGAACCATGTGCACTGACTTTCATTTTTCCTGCTGCGTCAATCACACACGGTTCGGTCTAGCAAACCGTCGCCCCCAAAATTCTTTGTGGGACAGAAAACCCTCACCACCCAATTCAAAAAAGAAAAAAGAAAACCCTCACCATCCCCACGTCACAAAAACCCCCACCCCGCCCGCCACCCCCTCAGCCCCTCTGGTATGTTCCCCATTCACACCTGCATAAGCTCCTCCGCGTCTATGCCATGGCACCGCCTATCGCGGCGGTAAACACTTAGCTCAACACCTACCGCTGTCGCCAGGCTGCCGGCAAAGCCCACCGCATTTCGCCACTTTCGCTTGCCACCGCCTATCTCCATCAACTTTCTCGACGCTGCTCACGATCGACCGAGCTCCGCTCGGTTGGGGAATATGCCATACTGAGGGTTCTTTCTCATGGATGACAAGGTAACTAATTTAACGAGATATTATCTCATCTCTTATCCCAGTTCATCTGCCTCCTTTAATCACCCGGAGGAAATCGCCGTGAATTCATTTTTATTCGAGCTGATTTGAGGGTTTTCTTTCATTCATAGAATGTACTGTGTGCCGACACTTCAGGACTTTGCGACCGCTGCCAGAGATTCCATCTCATCGTACCACATAACTTGAGGACGCGCGCGGTATGTTCAGTATCACCCTAAATCGGTTGGCATGGTCTACTTTCCTGAACATATTCTAAATATTGCTACATTTGGATAAAAGGTGCCACATGCACCATATACGAAGGGGATTTCCCACCGCTTCTTTCTATATTAGGCAAATTAATGATGTATTGTTCTTTCGATTACTCTCATTTTTCCATGACATCATGTTTACCCTATCTGTTTAATTATAGATTTTTGTCCTTTGATTTCAACTGCTGTACAGTTCTTTCAATTTGGGCCCATATTTGCATGTTACCATATTTTCTTTAACAATCCTACCATTTTCTGCAGAACATCCCTAGCTATGCAACAGATTATGTACTGCACAATTTTTCTATTTACATAGATCAAGGCTCCACGGATGTCATACTGCACACAAACCATGGATTTACAATCGTTGCTATTGTAAGACTTGATGAACGTGGTGACTCCTATTTTGGCACTGGCTTCTGGAAAGAAATTGCAAAGTTTTATGTACTGAAAGCTGGCACTAAAACTGCACTGCACATAGAAGATCCTGGTCATGAGATATATGCTAACTTCCCCGACAAAATCATCCGTCCACACTTTGTTCGAAGTAACTTTTCTTTTCAACTATCTGCACATGTTGACTTTGTCGGATTACGGCCTCCGCAAACCCAAAGTTCGAACACATGGGCGTGAACGAATCTCTCTCCCACTCACGTCTACCTAGCACCACGCCCTCGCCCGATGGTGAGATTCAAGCGAGCAACAAGTAAAAGCACACACGAGTTTACCCAGGTTCAGGCCACCTTGCGGTGTAAAACCCTACGTCCTGCTTGAGTGGATTAGCCTCATGAGGGCTTGAGTATGAATAAGTACAGTGGTTCTTGAGCTCTGGAGGAGAGGCCAAGAGGGTCAGGAGGCAAGTGTTCTTGCTCCTTGATGCGAAGGTGGAGTGTTCGGGAGGGGGTCGATTCAAAGCAGATGGTCTAGATGAGATTGGCTCCATAGTGGAGACCCTAGCTACTTATATAGGCGGCCAGGGTCCCCTTCCTTCGAAATGTTTAGGCGGGAAGGGGTCCCACAACGGCCATTTTGAGCGGGAACACAAGGACGTTCATATCCTGACAAAAGTGGTCTTCGCCTGCAAAGAGATCAGGCGATGATGCGGTGGTGGGCTCGATGGTGACATCCTCCCTATCGTCCTTGCGGTCTTCGGTCTTGTTGCACCGAAGGGGAAACCTTTGTCTCGCCGCTCGGGAACTTGCGTCTGTGTTGTCTCCTTTGCACCAAAACGGGATGATGCGGTGGTGGGCTCGGTGGTGACATCCTCCCTATCGTCCTTGCGGTCTTCGGTCTTGTTGCACCAAAGGGGAAACCTTTGTCTCGCCGCTCGGGAACTTGCGCCTGTGTTGTCTCCTTTGCACCAAAACGGCAACTGCGCCGCTGGCACGCGCTGGCACCCGCTGGCGCGGTGCGTCACTGCACGCGTCAATGCGTCCTCCTGAGGCAAGCTTGGCCTTGAGTTCTCCGCCCCTACAGAGCAGCCTAGCCGAGGCCGCTCCTGAGAGTTCTCCTCGCGAGGCTTAGCCCCCTCGCGAGGGTCTTGAGCAGCTGGTCGATCAGCTGGGCCGTACCAGGCCGTAGTAGGAGCGCGTCGCGGGCCGCAGGCAGGCAAGTCTGGGTAACCTGGTTCCCAGGACGCCGACAGTAGCCCCTAGGCCCAAGGCGCCCGCGGAGTTGGCTTCGGGGCGAAGCCTTAGTCGAGGACGAAGCGCCGCGGGCCCCAAAAGATTGCGGGCCAGGCTGGCGCGTGACGGTTGGATGGGACATGGGCGACTCCGCTCCCCACGCAGTCTTGGTAACCATGCGACTTGACAAAAGGGACTGTCTTCACTACAGAAGGGTTATCGTTTCCTTTCCTTCCTGTTCATATCCCCTTCTCCTTCGCCCCCAGCCTTCCCAAATCACCTGCGTCCTCCAGCGCCTCCAGCAATGGTGAAGAAATGCAAGGGTGCCGCGCAGGCGTCCGGATCTGCTTCCTCCCCCGAGGAGGCGCTCAAGGAGTCCACCATCACCGAGGAGGGGGACTACGCGGAGGTCCAGTCTTTCTTGTCGAGCGACCACAACGAGCATGGCCCAACGAAGATCTGGGTTGGGTCCACCGCGGTGCGGAACTTGCTGAAGTCTTGCTACCCATTCTTCCTCCACAACATCTCTATCGAGCTCGTGCCGCCCTTCTCGGAGTTCTTCTACGCCATACTGAATCACTACCAGGTGCACGCCCTCCACATCCAGCCTCGCTCCATCTTCGTCATGTCGCTCTTCGCCTTTTACTGCGAGGCATGTGTGGGGGTGAAACCGACTGTCGCCCTGTTCCGCCACTTCTTCACCATGCGGCGGTATAACGAGGGTCCGTGCTCGGGCTGTGTCTCCTTCGTCTTCCAGCGCCAGGGCTGCAGGCTGATGACAGCCAGGAAGAAGATAGACGCCCACCGGAAGAGGTGGGTCTATCTGGATGCCCAGCGTATTCACCCGCTGTTGACGCTGCCTACCGCCCGTCCGGAGAAATGTGCCTGATGGAGCTACGCGAAGCTCAACGACCCCCTTGCCGAGCCTGTCATGGCAAGGATCGAGGCCGACCTGGGCTCGAGGCTTGAAGGGGCCTAGATTGTGAAGGAGTTCCTGAGGTACCGATTGGCGCCGCTCCAGGCACACTCACGCCCCATGTGGGAGCTAATGGGAGACGATGACAGGCTTCGACTGCGCTCAGGGATGCTGGCCGAGGTCGAGCTGGGCCTCGTCTCGAGCGCTCTCCTAGGGATGGTTCCTGAGGACCTCTCGGGGGGCCATCTGCCGCTGTACCGCCGTCCTGACAAGGCCGAGCTGTTGAAGGCCGTGTCGGGCTTCGGGGTGCCCGTGTCTACTCCGCCCACGATCGACGTTTCCTCCGGTGTCGAGGAGGGGAGCGACAAGGAGGAGGACTCGGAGGAGACCTTGGGCGACGGGGACCGGGTTAACGAGGAGGACAGCTCCGAGGCGTCTGCTGAGGAAGTGGCGCCGAGCGTAGACACTGCTGGGTGGCCCCAGGCAACCACTCCGCGTCGATCCGGGTGCGCTGCGTCCGGAGGGAGCAATGCGGCGACCCCGCCGAGGAGCGCCGCGCCAACGAAGCCAGTGGCCGCAGCCGCGCCCAAGTCCGTGGCCTCGCGCCTTGCCAGCATCCGGATTACTGATGAAGAGGAGGGCCGCCTCGGCTGCGATGAGTAAGTCTGCAGTCTCCCGTCATTCCTTGATCGTTGTGTTCCTGGCGTGTTTCTCTTGGCGCGGTAGCCTGGGTGGTGTGATGAAGAAGGCGAAGGGGGAGGCCACGTCACGGTGCCCCACTCCACCCGCTGCTGCTGTCGCCGCGGAGAAGGGTACCGCAGCCTTGCGTGCCTCGGCCAGCTAGGCTGCCGAGCACGCGGTGGCGGTGTCGCTTGAGGGCGTCGTCGCTGCTTGTGAGGCCGCGGTGGCTCCTGCTCCCTCCGCTCCAGCGAGGGGAGCCGGGGCCCCAGAGCCCCTGGTCGAGCAGGCGATTGTGATGGCACCCATCCGCCAGCCGGTGCAGCCTGGCCCTGAGACCTTGGAGGCTGCTTCCGCTGCGCTGGGTCGGCTTCGCGCCGATCTTCTAGGTGGTGATGGCTGCGCGATGGAAGCACACCTGGGCCTGATCTTTGGGTGGCTCCTGGCAGACGAGTCTGCTCGGGCCTCTTGGAGTCAGGCCTTAGCGGCCGCCGCCAAGGGTCAGGAGGAGGCCGCGGCAAATGCGCGGGCACGCGACGCCACACGAGCCGACGCAACATCCTCCGAGATTGCTGCCATGAGGTGGAGAGCAAGCTGAAAGCCCTTCGCGAGGAAGGCACCGGGCGCGCCCTGGAGCTCGAAAGGTTGGAGAAGGAGCTCGAGGCCCAGAAGGCTGAGACGTCTCGTCTGCAGCAGGAGCAACTCTTTGATCGCGCGAGCCTGGAGAAGCTGAAGGCTGAGGCCGAGCAAGCCAAGGCGACCCAAGCTGCGCGCGACAAGGAAGACGCCCTCGCGACCTCGACAGCAGTGGGTCGTGAGGCCCTCGACGCCTTCGAGCTCGAGGCTCACACGGTGCTGCAAATTGCCTACGGGGATGGGTTCGAGAAGCCACTGGCCACCCCGGAGGACGGCTCCGCCGGGCTCCTTGCCGCGCTCGTGAAGGCCTTGCGTGAGGTTGCGACCATGATTGGCCAGTTAGCAGACGTCGAGAGTTGTGCGCTCCTTACCTTGGCCCTGACGCGGGTGTGTGGCCACCTCTGTCTCCTCGACCCCACCCTTGACCTGGCCTCACCGTCCGAGCTCGTAACCGCGAGCATAGAGGGCGCGGCTGCCAAGGCCCTGGAGGAGAAGGTCAAGGGGCTGGTGGAGGCGTTCCTCCGGGTCGATGCTGCCGTGGCCGAGGAGGCGGATGGTGGTGATGGCACGCTCGGCGATGCTTGACTTGTCCCTGTCAAGATGAGAGAAATGCAAGTGCCTTGGGGAGGCGTAAGGACTCGCTTGAATTTGGAGAACTTGATGTTATTGTAATAACTAGGCTTGAACTTGGTGATTTTTGTGCTGGCTTCCTTTCATGTTTTCTTAGGTGCTCTGCGTCGGCAGGGCCCAACCCCACGCATACCTCGATCGCCATTGAGCCCTCCGGGTCACCGGGGTTATCGTAATAACTAGGCTCAAGGAATGAGGGGCTACGTGGCTAGTGAGGCCCATGGGCCGCGATGCCCAGGGGCCCCCTTAACGCTCAAGCGACTCCATTTGCATTCTGCGTCGCCAGGGCCCAGCCCCGCGAATACCTCGACCGCCGTTGAGCATCGGGCTCAAGGAGTGAGGGGCTATGTGACTAGTGAGGCCCCTGGCTCGCGATGCACAGGGGTCCCCCTTGACGTGCGAACGGCTCTCATGAGGGAGAACGAGCACCACACCTTGCTCACGAGCCTTCGTCTAGGATGGGGGTGCGAGAAAGCCAGGTGTCTGGGCACCTAGTAGGGTGGTGTCTGCCAGGCGTGACCTGAGCATAGCCCCCGTGCCTAGCCCCCCTCGCGACACCCATCCAAGGAGAAGCTGTGAGCGTCGTGAGCTGAAAAGCTCCCTGAGGTTGGTGCGACCGCTGGGGGCAGCCCTCAGTTTTTTATAACTAGCGAGGAGCATAGAGCTACCACACTTGCGCGGAGTGTGGGCATAACCGCACCTCGGTCATAGCGGCCAGCACGGAGCTTGGTGCTTCCACTAGTTCGTGGGCAAAACCGCTCCTCGGTTGGTTCTGCCAGCGCGGAGCATGGTACTTTCACTGGACCGTGGGAGGGAGCCTCCCACCGGGAGAGACTCCGAGGCGTGTACAGACCTGTCCTGACACGTGGCTTGCATGGCAGGACATCCAAGGTGTATATGGGCCCTCCTCAGGATGAGCTGAACGACTCTGAGGAAGTTCTCGTGAGCTTACGCATCACCCACGAGACCCTACCCTGAGGCGGGTTGCGCCTGAGTCTTCTTCTGCAAAATGTGAAAAGTGATGCGTTGGGTCGACCTGTGCCGAGTGCATCTCTAGAGGGCATCGCATGAGAAGGCCGCAGCACCAACGACCCCAGGAGGTGGCGTTAGCGGGACCGGCCCGTAAGACAGAGCTCAGCCGCTGGAATTATCGAAGCTGCAGGGACGGACCCAAGCACAGACGCCGTGCCCAGTCTTCTCATGCAACAGCCCAAAAGAAAGACAACCGGCGCGCGGTTCCTGCATGAGCGAGGCACCTGCCACGGGCCCCCACTTACCCATCCATGATTAGCACATGCGAGAACAAGGCACCAAGGACCACGAGAGGTGACGTCACGGGAATGGCTCGTGAGACAGAGCTCAGCCCTTGGATTTAGCGACGCTGCAGGGACGGACCCGAGCATAGATGCCGTGCCAGTCCTTAATCATGGGTCGGTCGCAGGTGGGCTCGCAAGGGCTCATGACCTTAGTGGTGGTGAGGACGCCAAGCATATAGATAATGCAAGTAGGGAGAAACAACTAGCCTTGATTTATGTGCAAAAGAGACATCTGTGGGGGTGAGCCCCCAGCAGCTCGAGGATGATGCAGCCCGGGGGCTCCCTCGATTGAATACCTGAGACTTCACCTGATACTTGTCGTCGAAGAAGAGTTGGGGTAGCTGAAGACGCGACTCGTGCGGGTCGCTCCTGAGGATCGCCGGGCTCGTGAGGCCCAATGGCTCCGGAGGCTCTCAGTGGTCACGATGGTCCTGCTCCTGCTCCGTCAAGACCGCCTGCCACTGAGCCTCCTGAGCCCCCATGGCCTGCCGTGTGAGGTACTGGAACGCGGCAGCTGCATTGCGGAAGCCGAAGAGCGTGCGAATGTAACTGCAGGGGAGAGTCCTCCTCCAGCCGACAGCCGTCGTCCAGAAGGGCTCCAGAGAAGCGGCCCGGTTGAGGCCTGCGATGTCGACGCAGACGCGGAATTGGTTGCTTGGGTTGCGGGTAGGTGAGCTTGGTACCGTGCGGTTGCGCCCACCGCGTATGAGCCTTGGGTACTGAAGTTCCTTGGTAACTTGGTCGATGATGTCCTGATCCCCAGCGCTGTATGGCTCACGCTGGGCTCACAAAAACGTGCGTCGAGACACAACTGCAGGTGGTGCCCGAACACCTCCCTTGTGACGCTGGTGAGACCAGAGGCACTCCAGAGGAGAGCCCCCGAGCCCATCCCGAGAGGGGCGCCGGGCGCGGCTCCCTATGTGAGGTTGGAGGGCGCCTCGTCGACGGGCGCGGGTCCCGAGGTGGTGCCGTCAGGAGCCCCTGCGTCCTGAGGTCCATTTGCAGGCAGGTGCTTCTTCTTATTAGGGGCGTTCTGCAGGGTGAAGACGGCTCCATCTTCGTCGGAGCTCTCGACCGCAGTAGTCTGGTAGGCGCGCTCCAGGGAACGCACCGCTTCCTTCTCGTCACAGGCGATCGTGATGACCCCGCCACTCCCGGGCATCTTGAGGACGTTGTAGCCATGATGGGTCGCTGCCATAAACTTGGCGAGGGCCGGATACCCTAGGATGGCGTTGTATGGGAGGTGAATGTTGGCGACGTCAAAGTCGATGAGCTCGGTGTGATAGTTGTCACGATCGCCGAAGGTGACGGGAAGGCGGACCTCCCCCATCGGGAGTGTGGAGCCATATGTGACTCCGTAGAATGGCTTGGTCGGGTGCAGCTGATCGTAGGGGACTTGGAGCGTCTCGAAGGTCTGGATGGAGAGGGCGTTGAGCCCTGCTCCACCGTCGACGAGGGTCTTGGTCAGGAGGACGTTGCTGATGGTCGGAGTGCAGAGCATCGGGAGAGTGCCTGGGGCTGCGGTGCACTTGAGCTGGTCCTTGGGGTCGAAGGCGATGACCTGCTTGGTCCACCTGAGGTTGCGCGTGGTGTCTGGCCTGGGGAGTGTCGCGTTCACCTCACAAGCGAACTGCTTGAAGATGTGATGGGAAGCCGGAACGGGGGCTCCTTCCAGGATGCATGCAACCGCGTGTGGCTCCTGAAAGCCCCTTGCTTCGTCTCCATAGCGGTCGTTGTCGTTCCTTCTTGGTGGTGGTGGTAGCGGAGGTAGGCCCGCATTGCCCTGAGGGGGACCCTCACGAGGCTGGTCGCACCAGGGGGCGTCACGAGGCTGCTCCTGGCAGCGGTCTTCACGAGGTTGGTCACGCCATCCTTGGCGCGAGTTCCTGCCGTCCCAGCGTCCTCCACCACGGCCCCCTCCACGGTCGTAGCCGCGGTTGTCGCGCTCAGGGAGCTGCCCAACGCGCCCGCCGCGCATCGCCCTGAGCTCTTGGCAGTCGTTGGTGTTGTGGCTGTGAACATCGTGGA
>LR738713.1:152575679-152659372 GCA_902687465.1 Secale cereale | reverse complement strand
GACGCGGATTAGCCGACACTCCCAGAGGGCCTAGCCAATCACTGAACGTGGCATTATCCAACTTTTCAGAGGGCCGATAGAACTATGAAACTAATCCGATCACTGGGAGTAGATGATACCACTCCCAGAGGGCCTCCAGGGTTCCTCCTGAACCGGTGGGTCAATGTAAACCAATCACTGAACATGGATTTATCCAACTTTTCAGAGGGTCGGTAGAACTAGGAAACTGATCCGATCACTGGGAGTGGTTGATACCACTCCAGAGGGCCTCCAGGGTTCCTCCTGAACCGGACATGGTCTTATGTTGTTGAAAGAGTTTAACTTCTCCTTTGCATATTCTGCAAAAAATTAATTTCTAAACCGGCCAATATATTGAAATATGGTATTTGATAATAAACTTGTATGGTTGCTTTCACAAGATTTTTGCATATGGAAAAAGGGCTAAGCCCCCGGTTTACCGAGGGTGCCAGTTTATTCATTACTCATAATATATACATAGGATACATTGGAGCACGTAGCTCAAGTATAGTATGGCCGTAAATGGGCGATGTTCCACGGCCTCTTCGTCTCTTCTTCTGATGTCCGTGAATCCTTGTGTTCCCGAACGTCCACCAAGTAATATGAGCCGTTGTGTAGTTTCTTGCTGACCACAAAGGGCCCTTCCCAAGGCGGGGATAGTTTGTGCATATCTGTTTGATCTTGGATGAGCCGGAGTACCAAGTCACCCTCCTGGAACGTCCTTGTTCTAATCCGGCGGCTATGATATCTGCGCAAGTCTTGCTGATAAATCGTCGATCGTGCTGCAGCTATATCACGCTCTTCATCCAGCCGGTCTAAACCGTCCTGTCTTGACTCCTCATTGACCGATTCCACATAGGCCGTCACCCTTGGTGAATCATGACGTATATCACTCGGAAGAACTGCTTCAGCACCATAAACCATGAAGAAAGGCGTGTAACCTGTAGACCGGTTTGGTGTAGTGTTAATACTCCAAAGAACAGATGGCAACTCCTCAACCCAACATCCTGGGGTTCTCTGCAAAGGCGTCATAAGCCGGGGTTTGATCCCTCGCAAAATCTCCTGATTCGCCCTTTCAGCCTCACCGTTGGATTGGGGGTGGGCCACAGAAGATACGTCCAAACGAATATGCTCTCGTTGACAGAACTCTTCCATCTCACCCTGAGATAAATTGGTGCCATTGTCTGTGATGATGCTGTGTGGAAAGCCAAACCGGAATATTACTTTTTTGATGAATTTAACTGCCGTTGCCGCATCACACTTGCTTATAGGCTCCGCTTCAACCCACTTTGTAAACTTGTCTACTGCTACTAGTAGATGAGTTTTCTGATCTTGGGATCGCTTGAAAGGCCCAACCATATCAAGCCCCCAAGTTGCAAAAGGCCAAGTTATCGGTATCATCCGGAGTTCCTGTGCCGGAACCAGAGCACGCCTTGAGAATTTCTGACAAGCGTCACACTTCCGGACCAGATCTGCCGCATCTGCATGAGCAGTTAACCAATAGAAACCATGTCGGAATACCTTAGCCACCAATGATTTTGAACCGGCATGATGACCACAATCCCCTTCATGAATCTCACGAAGAATCTCACACCCTTCCTCAGCTGAAACACATCGCTGAAATACTCCAGAAGTACTGCGATGGTGAAGTTCTCCATTTGCAATTGTCATGGACTTAGAGCGCCGGATTATCTGTCGTGCTTCCTCTTCGTTATCTGGTAACTCTCCTTGGCTTAGGTATGCCAAATAGGGCAGCGTCCAATCCGGAATAATATGGAGTGCTGCAACTAACTGTGCCTCTGGGTCCGGAACAGCTAGGTCTTCCTCCGGAGGTATCTGAACCGAAGGACTGTGCAATTCATCTAAAAAGGGGTTTGGTGGTACCGGTTTACGTTGCGACCCTAGCCAGCTTAGAGCGTCGGCTGCTTCGTTTCTCCGCCGGTCTATATGATCCACCTGATATCCTTTAAAGTATCCTGCGACTGCTTCAACCTCTCGTCTATAAGCCGCCATGAGGGGATCTCTTGAATCCCATTTGCCAGAAACTTGCTGTGCCACCAAATCTGAGTCACCCAGGCACTTAACCCGGCTCAAGTTCATTTCCTTTGCTAGCCGCAAACCATGAAGTAATGCTTCATATTCCGCTGCATTATTAGTACAAGGAAATAACAAGCGGAGGACATAGCAGAATTTATCACCTCTAGGGGAAGTTACGACAAGTCCAGCCCCCGAGCCCTCCAACTGTTTTGAACCGTCAAAGTGAATCGTCCAATAAGTAAGATCCGGCTTCTCCTCGGGAGTCTGCAACTCTGTCCAGTCATTTATGAAGTCCACCAACGCCTGAGACTTTATAGCAGTGCGTGGCACATATTTCAACTCATGCGGGCTGAGCTCAATGGCTCACTTTGCTATTCTGCCCGTAGCTTCCCTGTTCTGGATTATATCCCCCAATGGTGCTGAGCTAACCAAAGTTATTGGATGTCCTTGGAAATAGTGCTTCAACTTCCGGTTTGCCATGAACACCCCATATACTAACTTCTGCCAATGAGGGTATCGCTGCTTGGACTCAATGAGCACTTCACTTACATAATAAACCGGACGCTGAACCGGGTGCTCCTTCCCTGCTTCCTTGCGCTCAACCACAATTGCAACGCTGACTGCTCGTGTGTTAGCAGCAACGTATAACAGCAAAGGCTCCTTGTCAATGGGCGCAGCTAAAACTGGTGGTTTTGCTAGTTGCCGTTTCAGATCCTCAAATGCTGCATTTGCCTCATCGCTCCAGATAAACCGGTCTGTTTTCCTTAACATCTGGTAAAGTGGGATCGCCTTTTCTCCCAAGCGACTGATGAACCGGCTTAATGCTGTCATCCGGCCGGCTATGCGCTGAACATCGTTGATACAAACCGGTTTTGTCAAAGACGTAATGGCCTTGATCTTCTCTGGATTAGCTTCTATTCCTCTGTTTGAGACTAAGAATCCCAACAGCTTACCAGCCGGAACACCAAAAGCACATTTTTCCGGATTAAGCATCATCCTATAAGACCGAAGATTATCAAAGGTTTCCTTGAGATCCTCTATCATTGTTCCTTCTTTCTTCGATTTGACCACAATGTCATCCACATAAGCATGAACGTTCCTCCCTATCTGCCCCTTTAGGCAATTCTGAACGCAACGCTGATAAGTTGCCTGTGCGCACTTAAGCCCAAAAGGCATAGACACATAGCAAAAAGCACCAAAAGGAGTTATGAAAGCTGTCTTCTCTTGGTCTTCTACTGCCATCTTGATCTGGTGATACCCTGAATATGCATCCAAAAAACTTAGCCGCTCACACCCCGCCGTGGCGTCGATGATCTGATCGATGCGAGGTAAAGCAAAAGGATCAGTTGGGCAAGCTTTATTGAGGTCCGTGTAGTCCACACACATCCTCCACTTCCCGTTCTTCTTTAAAACCAGCACCGGGTTAGCCAACCACTCCGGATGAAAAACTTCCACTATAAACCCCGCGGCCAAAAGTCTGGCCACTTCTTCTCCTATAGCCTTGCGCCTCTCTTCGTTGAAGCGGCGCAGATACTGTTTAACCGGTTTAAACTTCGGATCAATGTTTAACTTGTGCTCAGCGAGTTCCCTCGGTATACCTGGCATGTCAGAAGGTTTCCATGCAAAGATATCCCGGTTCTCACGGATGAACTCGATGAGCGCGCTTTCCTATTTGGGATCAAGGTTAGCACTAATAGTGAATTGCTTGGACAAATCCCCAGGCACAAAATCAACTTGCTTGGTCTCTTCAGCTGATTTAAACTTCAACGCCGGATCATGTTCGGTAGTTGGCTTCTTCAGCGGAGTCATATCTGCCGGATCAACATTATCTTTATAAAATTTCAACTCTTCTGTGGCACATACTGCTTCTGCATAAGCTGCATCACCTTCCTCACATTCCACTGCTATCTTGCGGCTTCCATGAACCGTAATCGTGCCTTTATGACCCGGCATTTTAAGCTGCTGATAAACATAACACGGCCTAGCCATAAACTTAGCATAAACCGTCCTTCCAAACAGTGCATGATATGGACTTTTAATCTTGACGACTTCAAAAGTGATCATCTCCGACCTGGAATCATACTCGTTCCCAAAGGTAACTTCTAAGTCAATCTTTCCAACCGGATAAGCTGACTTACCTGGGACCACTCCATGAAACACTGTGTTTGATTGTCTTAGCTTTTTATCTGACAGACCCATACGACGGAAAGTCTCATAATATAAGATATTGATACTGCTACCACCATCCATGAGAACTTTAGTAAATTTGTAACCTCCCACTTGAGGTGCTACCACCAAGCCTAAATGGCCCGGATTATCCACCCGCATTGGGTGGTCTTCTCTGCTCCATACAATGGGCTGCTCCGACCATCAAAGAAATTGCGGTGTCGCCAGTTCTACTGCATTCACAGCCTGCTTTAAAACCTTCTGGTCTCTTTTACACAAACTTGTGGTAAAGACACGATATTGCCCACTGCTTAACTCCTTCGGATTACTCTGATATCCAGATTGCGGCTGCTGTTGCTGACGCTGTTGCTGCTGATTTCCTTGATTACTATAATTCCCTTGGCCTTGCTGCTGATTATTCTGATTATTGTAACCACCTTGATGATGTGATTGATTGCCCTGACCATTATAGTTTCCTTGACTATTTGGCCGCCTGCCCGGGGTTGATAACCACCGTTATTGCCCCTATATCCTGATCCGGAGATATTCCCCTGATGACCCGGACCATAAAACCCAGGCCCTGAGCCACTATTCGGGGGTCGACTATGAGGATTGAAACGGCCCGCTATTGCCTTCATAAGGCGTATGCACTCTCTCATTGTATGCTTCGCCACCTTCCCCTTTCCGCTATGTTTTGGACAAGGCTGATCTAACTCCTGTTCCCAGCCAAAAGCTCCTCCGCCGGTTTGTGAAGACAGATCTCCCGGGTTACGCTGAAAACCCCCTTGAACTTGAGTGTTGGCCACGAAATCTGAACCACCCTCTACTTTCCGTTTTCCCAAAAAGCTTGAAGTAGCCGGATTGTTTAGCGCCGGTTTACCAGACATGCCAACCTTCCCAGCCTTGTCTCCTTCTGCCTCTGGATACTTTGTGTTATCCGAGTCTCCATACTTCACCAGGGCACTCATTAAAGTTCCCATATCATTGCAGTCCCTTTTAAGTCGTCCGAGTTTCAACTTTAAAGATTCAAACCGGCAATTGTTCTCCAACGTTACTATTGCCGTGCTAGGATTAATACCATTCAAAGAGTGTAAAATTTCTGCTACTCTCCATACCCAAGCTGCTGTAGACTCCTGCTCTCCTTGCACACAAGCTGCTAGATCTATTACTGACATCGGCTGTTTGCATGTATCCTTGAAGTTTTTGATAAACTGACTGCGCAGTTCCCCCCATGACCCAATAGAGTTCGGGGGTAGAGCTTTCAGCCAAGTCCGGGCCGTGCCTTCAAGCATCACAGTAAAATATTTAGCACAAGCCGATTCATCCACGTCCAGCATCTCCATGGCCATCTCATAACTTTCAACCCAAGCTTCTGGTGGTAAATCGGCTGTGTAGTTAGGTACCTTGCGGGGCCCTTTGAAATCTTTGGGCAGCTTGACACTCCGTAAAGCGGGGATAAGACACTGCACGCCGAAGGAACTCACCGTAGCCCCTGTTTCTGCAGTGGCCATGTGAACCGGCGTTGTTTGACGAATCTCCTCCCTGGCTCCTGACCTAATCCGGTTTATCTCCGGATCTTGTACCGCCGCACCTGCCGGATCATCCTGCCTGCGCTGATGTCTCCTGCGTTCACTACTAGATACTTCTGGCTCATCCCAATGCCTAGTATAACTTCGGCTGGGACGTGGTGTTGAATGTAACCTCTCCCTGCTATGAGAATATGCCTGCTGCTGTATTAACGCCGTATTAAGTAGCTTCTGGACCCTGCGTGCCTCTATCGCTATCGGAGTTGTCTCTTCCGCAGGTAAAGCGGCCAAACGCGCCGCCGCTGCAGCAATGTTATCCAAAGGATTTGAATAATGACCTGGAGGGACGGGAACATAAGGTGCAGACGTAATCCGGCGCTCCCGTTCTGCGGTGGGTTGCTGAACCGGCTCCTCCCTGGCCGGGGGTGCCCTCCGGTTTAAAACCGGATTGTTACTAGCCCCAGCCCCAGGTGTCCTGAACAGATTCGTTGCTTCATAAACCGGCGGTATCCGAGACCTGTACTTTCGTCCTCTTACTCCTTCCATATAAGCTTGCTCCATCCTTAAGTAAAAGGCTTGATCATCCAATTCCGCTTGTCTCACTGCTATCATCTCTCTTTCTGCCTTCAGGTCTTCCTTTAACTGATCAATCCGGCCTTTCAACTGAAGGAGCTGTGCAGCATGATGCGCCTTGTCTGCTGGAGCTACTGTTTCCACCGCTTTGGCTGTGAACTCCTCGATCAAGGTGGATAGAACTTCTGTAAGCGAGGGGGTTGGGCCGCTTCCCCCCGCACCAGCTTCTGTTGTCGTTCCGTTCACCGGGGGCTGTGAACCGGCCATGAAGACCGCCACCCGGTTTGGCGGGCCAAAGGGGCCCGGAATACTGTTTCCATCGGACTCGCCCTCAGACCGGCCGTCCTGCAACTGATACAGAGATTCAGTTTCCCCGGATGAAGATCCGTCATCAGAGTAGACAGCTGTTGCACCATCAGATTCCGATCCGTCCTCGGTTCGACCTCTGTGGATTGCTCCAACGAACACGTGCTTCACGGCAGGCTAAATCCGGGCCGATCTCGCACGCTGAGCCAGCTCGACGATGTTGGGGAAGACGTCCGGCTCAGGCCCCGGTTCGCCGATTTTGCCGATGAAGACTTGAATGCTGTCGAAGGGAACCCGGTACCCATATTCGATCGAATCGGCTTCCCGTCCCCAACCTGCGTCATCGATGTAGATCCGGCCGCGGCGATCTTGGTCATCCGGCCGACCGCGTAACCCTTGAGCCCTTCGAAGCTGCCCTTCAAGAACTCGAAACCATCGTGCGCAGGCCCCACGGTGGGCGCCAACTATCGTGGAAATAACACGGCAGATGTCCGGTTTAACGGACTTGATGATGGAACCATCGCACGGGTTAGCTTGAAGGGGTTCATAGCACACAAAGGACACAGAAGGTTTATACTAGTTCGGCCCCTTCGAAGAAGGTAAAAGCCTACGTCTAGTTGGTTTGGTATTGCTTGGGCGTCGGATTACAGGGAGCAGATTCGCTTGCCTGTGTCTCGACGGGCTGATTGTTGCTTGTCCTTGAACCGTCGCCGGGTCGCCCCTTTATATAGAGGGTACGCCTGGTCCGGTTTACAGAGTCCCGAGGCCGGCTCATATTTGCGTCCGCCTCGGTCTCTATCTTTTCTTCCTTATCTCTCAAGTTACATCACGGGGTGGTTTACAAACCTTAATTCTATACATGGGCCCTAAGACCTTATGGGCCGTAGCCTTTACCAAATACTACAACAAGTATAATATTAACAAAGCCGGTTTATACTAGCCGGTTTATACCCGCTAGTCATATCCCTGACAGCTATCGCAAAAGCTTGGATGCGTTCTCCAAGATCCTCGGGAGCCACCTTGACCCAACCAAAGGCCTTAGAATGGGCAAGTTTCGTTCCAACGGCAAGGACCGAGCCAAGCTTGATGACTGGTTCCGATCCCCCGCCCTAGATCAGCTCGAGGAGCTCACTTTTGATGATGGGCATATGCGGTCGCTGCCAACGTCCGCACTCCGCCTCACGCCCATGCTGTGCGTCACCAAGTTCAGGAACTGCCATTTCCCGCCCCTTAATGACGCACCCGCTCTTATTCTACCATGACTAAAGCACCTCGAGCTCGTCGCCGTCTGCCTCTCAAAGGGTGACATGGAGCGCCTGCTCAGTGGTTGTACTGCACTCGAGTACCTTCGTCTTCAGGCGATCAATGGGTTGAGTACCTTCCACATCACCTCCTTGACTCTCCGGACTATTTATGTGTGTTGCTGGTGCGGCAGGAAGACATGCAATATGTGTACCATGGTATGGTCATCCAGGACACACCTACACTTGAGAGATTACTTGTAGTTGATCAAGAAGGTCCAACAAGAATCAATGGCATTTTTGCGCCGAAATTGACAGTGGTGGGCTACTCGTTATTGGGCCCACACCCGTTCAGGTACAACAGCCGCCTTCTACCTCTCCTTCTACAAATTATCATTATTTCTAGTTTTGAAGTTGTTTGTTCGTTTGTCATTAATAAAATGATTCCGACAAGCTTGACCCCGAAACTACGCATAATGAAGGTCTTGGCACTAAAATCCGTTGGTCCCGACCTGGAGCAAGTTGTCAGTTTCCTGAGATGCTTTTCGTGCCTGGAGAAGCTATATATCGAGGTGATGTTCCTTTCCTATTAAATGTTAACCATAAGGGAGTTCAACTTGTGACACCTTTTTCCAAGTTTCCAATGACAATGTACTACGACTTCTGAAGGATTCTTTTGGAGGATTTCAGTACATACATGTTCGACCCCCCCATATTGGTTGCTTGATCCATATGGTTACAATCAATAAGCATTTCTCCTTTGGATTCATCTGCCCATGTTAATCATGTTAGATCGAAGATGGCATGTTAGTGCATTTTACAAATCATGCAAACCAAATAGGCACTAACACGTTTTCTTGTTTTGCAGATAAGATTAGGCCTGGTGGTGGATAATGTGATAGAATATAACAATCACGTCGAATGCCTAGATCTGCATCTCTTTGAAATTACTTTGAACTCCTACCGAGGGACCTTAATGGAGATTATATTCGCCAGGTTCTTTGTTCTCAGAGCAAGGGTGCTGAAGGAAATGAAGTTTGCCCTACATTTATTTCACAAAAATGAATGGTTTGTTGATCAGCGCCGGTGCCTGCGGCATAATGGAATAGGCTCCAAAAATGTTGAATTAACCATTCTTGAATCTATTTACCTTGTCGATCTCACAGCACACGATCTATATAGCTAACTCGACTGCGATCTTCGACATTATTGCACACAGTTGCTTTCTTCCACTTCTGGCCGACGCTTGGCCAAACTAGCCGGGCGGGAACCTTGCATGGTAAACTGCGCGTTAGCGCGGGAGCAGGCTCACCGATGATACATTTGGCGCATCTTCAAGCCCACGCGTGCAGTGCGGTGTTGTCTAGCGTGCACTGGAATCCTCCGCTATGAACGTCGTGACAAGACGTGACGATTACAGGCCCGTCGGCCCCCATTTATTACAGCGGCCAACCTTTCGATCGCGCCCCACCGTTGCAAGAAGCCCACCCACCACGAGAAAATCTTAGAGGGTATCCTGCGCGACTCCAAAGGTGCTCCGAGCATCTGCCGATGACGAGCAGCAGTTCACCATGCATGTCGTGGTGGACACCCATAGAAGGTTCATGGACCTCTCGGTGGTGTACACCAACGAACTGGTCTGGGTGGAGCACTCCATCCACATCATGGAACTGTTGCTTGCCGAGGAGAAGTACAAGTGATACGTCCATTTTACATCATGCTTATATGTTGATATTTATTGCTTTATGGGTTGTTATTACACGTTATGTCACAATACTTATGTCTTTTCTCTCTTATTTTACAAGGTTTACATAAAGAGGGAGAATGCCGGCAGCTGGAATTCTGGGCTGGAAAAGAAGCAAACTCTGGAAACCTATTCTACACAACTCAAAAAGCCCCGAAACTTCACAGGATATTGTTTCACAAAATATAAAAAATATCTGGCGAAAGAAGATCACCAGGGGGCCAACACCTGTCCACGAGGGTGGGGGGCGCGCCCCCCTCTCTAGGCGCGCCCCCTGCCTCGTGGGCCCCCCGATGGCCCCCAGATGCCCATCTTCTCCTATATGAGGTGTTTTGACTTGGAAAATATCATAAGGAGGCTTTCGGGACCAAACGCCGCCGTCTCGAGGTGGAACCTTGGCAGAAACCAATCCAGGGCTTTGGCAGAGCTGTTCTGCCGGGGATACTTTCCTCCGGGAGGGGGAAATCGTCATCGCCGTCATCACCAACAACTCTCCCGTATCGGGGAGGGCTATCTTCATCAACATCTTCACCAGCACCATCTCCTCTCAAACCCTAGTTCATCTCTTGTATCCAATCTTTGTACCCAAACCTCCGATTGGTACCTGTGGGTTGCTAGTAGTGTTGATTACTCCTTGTAGTTGATGCTAGTTGGTTTATTTGGTGGAAGATCATATGTTCAGATCCATTATGCATATTAATACTCATCTGGTCATGCACAATATTATGTCTTGTGAGTAGTTACTTTTGTTCCTAATGACATGGGACAAGTCTTGCTATTAGTAGTCATGTGAATTTGGTATTTGTTCGATATTTTGATGAGATGTATGTTGTCTCTCCTCTACTGGTGTCATGTGAACGTTGACTACATGACACTTCACCATTATTTGGGCCTAGAGTAAGGCATTGGGAAGTAATAAGTAGATGATGGGTTGCTAGAGTGACAGAAGCTTAAACCCTAGTTTATGTGTTGCTTCGTAAGGGGCTGATTTGGATCCACTTGTTTCATGTTGTGGTTAGGTTTACCTTAATACTTCTTTTGTAGTTGCGGATGCTTGCATTAGAGGTTAATCATAAGTGGGAGGCTTGTCCAAGTAAGGACATCACCCAAGTACCGGTCCACCCAAATACCAAATTATCAAAGTACCGAACGCGAATCAGATGATCGTGATGAAAACTAGCTTGACAATAATTCCCATGTGTCCTCGGGAGCGCTTTCCTTTATATAAGAGTTTGTCCAGGCTTGTCCTTTGCTACAAAAAGGATTGGGCCACCTTGCTGCACCTTATTTACTTTTGCCTTTTGTCACTTGCTACCAATTACCTTATCACAAAACTATCTGTTACCTATAATTTCTGTGCTTGCAGAAAATACCTCACTGAAAACTGCCTATCATTTCCTTCTGCTCCTCGTTGGGTTCGACGCTCTTACTTATCGAAAGTACTATGATAGATCACCTACACTCGTGGGTCATAAAGACTCTTTTCTGGCGCCGTTGCCAGGGAGTGAAGCGCCTTTGGTAAGTGGAAATTGGTAAGGAAAAATTTATATAGTGTGCTGAAACTTATTGTCACTTGTTACTATTGCTCATAATCCTTTGAGGGGCTTGTACGGTGTATCTTCACCCCGACCAGAAGAGCAAAGAGTTGCTCCTCAACCTACTGCACCTATTTAAAATGTGTGCTTTGAAATTCCTTCGGGTATGATAGAGAAACTGCTAGATAATCCTTTTACAGGAGACGGAACACTACATCCCGATTAACACCTAATCTATGTGGATGATGTTTGTGTATTATTTAAGCTTGCAGGTATGCCTGAGGATATTATCTAGAAGAAGGTCTTCCCTTTATCTTTGAAGGGAGATGCATTGACTTGGTTTATGCTATGTGATGATATTGGATCATGGAACTATAATCGTCTGAAGTTGGAATTTCATCATAAGTTCTACCCTATGCAGCAGGTTCATCATGATCGTAATTATATCTATAATTTTTGGCCTCATGAAGGAGAAAGCATCTATCAAGCTTGGGGGAGGCTTATGTGAATGTTATATTCATGCCCCAATCATGAGCTCTCAAGAGAAATGATTATTCAAAAAATTTATGCTCGGCTTTCTCTTAATAATCGCTCCATGCTCGATACTTCTTGTTCTGGCTCTTTTATGATGAAGACTATTGAATTCAAATGGGATTTATTGGAAAGAGTTAAACGCAACTCTGAAGATTGGGATCTCGACGATGGTAAGGAGTCAGGTATTGCCCCTAAGTTTGATTGTGTTAAGGCTTTTATGGATACCAATGTTTACCGTGAGTTTAGCACTAAATATGGACTTGACTCTGAGATAGTAGCCTCTTTCTATGAATCATTTGCTACTCATGTTGATCTTCCCAAGGAGAAGTAGTTTAAATACCATTCTCCCATTAAAGTAAAAGTAGTTGAACCTGTTAAAGTTGAAGAAAAGACTACCACTTATAATGTTGATCCTATTGTTCCTACTGCTTATATTGAGAAACCATCTTTCCCTCTTAGAATAAAGGATCATGCTAAAGCTTCAACTATAGTTCGTAAGATTAATACTAGAACACCTACACCCTCTAAGCAAATTAAATTTGAACCTAGTGTTGCTATGGTTAAATATCTCTTGGTAGAAGATTTAGATGGACATGTTATTTACCTCCAAGAGGAATCTGCTAGAATAGCAAAACCCGATGCTAGGAATAAACATAGACCTATTATAGGCTTGCATGTTATCTCTATTAAAATAGGAGATCATTGCTATCATGGTCTATGTGATGTGGGTGCTAGTGTGAGTATTATCCCTCATACCTTATATCAAGAAATTATGCATGACATTGCACCTGTTGAGTTAGAAGGGATTGATGTCACTATTAAGCTTGCTAATAGAGACACTATTTTACCAGTTGGGATTTTTAGAGATGTTGAAGTTTTGTGTGGGAAAGTTAAATACCTTGCTGATTTCCTTATCCTTAGTTCCCCACAAGATGACTTTTGTCCCATTATATTTGGCAAACCCTTCTTGAATACTGTTAATGCTAAGATAGACTGCGTGAAAGATATCGTTACTGTTGGTTTAGGGGATATGTCTCATGATTTTAATTTTGCTAAATTCTGTAGACAACCCCTTGATAAAGAATTACCTAGTAAGGATGAAATTATTGGTCTTGCTTCTATTGATGTGCCTCCTAATGATCCTTTAGAACAATATTTGCTGGATCATGAAAATGATATGCATATGAATGAGAGAAGGGAAATAGATGAAATATTCTTTAATCAAGGACCCGTATTAAAAAATAACTTGCCTGCTGAAATCCTAGGGGATCCTCCTCCACCCAAGGGTTATCCCGTGTTTGAACTTAAACCTTTACCTGATAATCATAAGTATGTTTATCTTGATGAAAAGAAGATATATCTTGTTATTATTAGTGCTAACCTTTCAGAGCAGGAAGAAGAAAAATTATTGAAAACTCTGAAGAAGCACCGTGCTTCTATTGGATATACTCCGGATGATCCTAAGGGCATTAGTCCCACTTTATGCCAACACAAGATAAAACTGGAAGAAAATGCTAAACTGGTTATTGATCACCAACGACGGTTAAATCCTAAGATGAAAGAAGTGGTAAGGAAGGAAATTCTAAAGCTTCTAGAGGCAGGCATTATCTATCCAATTGCTGATAGCCAGTGGGTAAGTCATGTCGATTGTGTCCGTAAGAAAGGAGGTATGACTGTTGTTCCTAATGATAAAGATGAATTGATCCCGCAAAGAATAGTTACATGTTATAGGATGGTAATTGATTTCTGCAAATTAAATAAAGCTACTAAGAAAGATCATTACCCCTTGCCATTTATTGATCAAATGCTAGGAAGGTTATCCAAACATACTCATTTTTGCTTTCTAGATGGTTATTCTGGTTTCTCTCAAATACCTGTGTCAAAAGGGGATCAAGAAAAGACCACTTTTACTTGTCCTTTCGGTACCTTTGCTTCTAGACGTATGCCGTTTGGTTTATGTAATGCACCTGCTACCTTTCAAAGATGCATGATGGCTATATTCTCTGATTTTTGTGAAAAGATTGTTGAGGTTTTCATGGATGACTTCTCCGTTTACGGAACTTCTTTTGATGATTGTTTAAGCAACCTTGATCGAGTTTTGCAGAGATGTGAATACACTAATCTTGTCTTGAATTGGGAGAAGTGCCACTTTATAGTTAATGAAGGCATTGTCTTGGGACATAAAATTTCTGAAAGAGGTTTCGAAGTTGACAAGGCTAAAGTTGATGATATTGAAAAGATCCCGTGCCCCAAGGACATCAAAGGTATACAAAGTTTCCTTGGTCATGTCGGGTTTTATAGGAGGTTCATAAAGGACTTCTCGAAAATCTCCAGGCCTCTGACTAATCTCTTACAAAAAGATATTCCTTTTGTCTTTGATGACGATTGTCTAGAAGCATTTGAAATACTTAAGAAAGCATCGATCTCTGCACCTATTGTCCAGCCTCCTGACTGGAATTTACCTTTTGAGATTATGTGCGATGCTAGTGACTATACTGTAGGTGCTGTTTTGGGGCAAAGAGTTGATAAGAAATTGAATGCTATCCCATATACTAGTAAAACTCTAGACAGTGCCCAAAGAAATTATGCTACTACTGAGAAAGAATTTTTAGAAGTTGTATTTGCTTGTGATAAGTTTAGACCTTATATTGTTGATTCTAAAGTAACTATTCACCCTGATCATGCTGCTATCAAATACCTTATGGAAAAGAAAGATGCTAAACCTAGACTTATTAGATGGGTTCTCTTGCTGCAAGAATTTGACTTGCATATTATTGATAGAAAGGGAGCTGAGAACCCCGTTGCAGATAACTTGTCTAGGTTAGAGAATATACTTGATGACCCGCAACCTATTGATGATAGCTTTCCTGATGAACAATTAGTTGTCATAAATACTTCTCGTACTGCTCCATGGTATGCTGATTATGCTAATTATATTGTTGCTAAGTTTATACCTCCTAGCTTCACATACTAGCAAAAGAAAAAGTTCTTCTATGATTTGAGACATTACTTCTGGGATGACCCACATCTTAATAAAGAAGGAGTAGATGGTATTATTAAGCGTTGTGTACCTGAGCATGAACAGGAACAGATCCTACACAAGTGCCACTCCGAAGCTTATGGAGGACACCATGCTGGAGATAGAACTGCACATAAGGTATTGCAATCTGGTTTTTATTGGCCTACTCTGTTCAAGGATGCCCGTATGTTTGTTTTATATTATGATGAATGTCAAAGAATTGGTAATATCAGTAGACGCCAAGAAATGCCTATGAATTATTCACTTGTTATTGAACCATTTGATGTTTGAGGCTTTGATTATATGGGACCGTTTCCTGCCTCTAATGGGTACACACATATTTTAGTTGTTGTTGATTACGTTACTAAGTGGGTAGAAGCTATCCCAACTAGTAGTGTTGATCATAACACCTCTATTAAGATGCTTAAAGAAGTTATTTTTCCGAGGTTTGGAGGCCCTAGATACCTAATGACTGATGGTGGTTCACACTTTATTCATGGTGCTTTTCGTAAAATGCTTGCAAAGTATGATGTGAACCATAGAAGTGCATCCCCTTATCACCCACAGACTAGTGGTCAAGTAGAACTAAGTAATAGAGAGTTGAAATTAATTTTGCAAAAGACAGTTAATAGGTCTAGAAAGAATTGGTCCAAGAAACTTGATGATGCATTATGGGCCTATAGAACTGCATACAAAAATCCTATGGGTATGTCTCCATATAAGATGGTTTATGTAAAAG
This sequence comes from Secale cereale, assembly GCA_902687465.1. Lineage (NCBI taxonomy): Eukaryota > Viridiplantae > Streptophyta > Magnoliopsida > Poales > Poaceae > Secale > Secale cereale. The sequence goes on along the minus strand of LR738713.1, from coordinate 152,643,934 downwards.
CTTGTCACTTACCTCTTGAGCTAGAACATAAGGCATATTGGGCTATTAAAGATCTCTATTATGATTTCAAACTTGCCGGTGAGAAGAGGTTATTTGACATTAGCTCTCTTGATGAATGGAGGACCTAGGCCTGTGAGAATGCCAAGTTGTTTAAAGAAAAGGTTAAAAGATGGCATGACAAAAGGATATAAAAGTGTGAGTTTAACGTAGGTGATTATGTCTTGCTATACAACTCTCGGTTAAGATTTTTTGCAGGAAAACTTCTCTCTAAGTGGGAAGGACCTTACGTTATCGAGGAGGTCTATCGTTCCGGTGCCATAAAAATCAACAACTTCAAAGGCACAAATCCGAAGGTGGTGAACGGTCAAAGAATCAAACATTATATCTCATGTAATCCTATAAATGTTGAAACCAATGTTATTGAAACCGTAACCCCGGAGGAATACATAAGGGACACTTTCCAGAACGATTCAGACTCCGAAAAGGAAGAGATATGTGGTATGGTAAGTAAACCGACTTCAAAACAGTTATAAAGGCAATTTTTCACCGTTTTGGAATATTTAGAAAAATAGAAAAATAAGTGGTAGTCCAAAAGAGACACGAGGCGTCCACGAGGATGGAGGGCGCGCCCCCTTCCCCTGGGCGCGCCCCCTGCCTCGTGGGCACCCCGTGTGCCTCCCGGACTCCAATTTCTAGTATGTTACTCCTTTTGGTCGGTAAAAATTCATTATATATACTCCCGAAGGTTTTGACCTCTGTATCACGCGAAAGTCCCCTGTTTTTGTTTCGAGCTGTTTCGGTCGCAGATAAGAGCAATATGCCGTCCCAGGATTTGGACAGAGAAAGCTATGTGGCTGATTCCCTTGTTGACCTTAAGGTCTATGGGGACTGGGAGCATTATGGTTGGACCACGGAGAAGAAGACCATGATTCCAAGGGAAAGGATTGGACTAGTTCAGATAAAGACGAAGTCCCACTACCTCAACCTGGGGACATGCATGTGGAGTTCAAAAAGTCAAGCCTCCCCGACAAAGCAGAGAAATCTATGATCGAATTTATCCCTTTTCACCTCTTGCAGGAAATCAAGCAGGCAATATGCAAGAAAATATTAAACCTTGAGCAGGAGATCAATGACCTAAGGGAGCAAAATTCCGCCCTTAAGCACAAGTTAAGGAAGAAGCCATCATCACCACCTCCGAAGAAGGAGACATAATCATATGGGTATGGGCACTCCCCTTGGCAACTGCCAAGCTTGGGGGAGTGACCCCGGTATCGTATCACCATCACTCCTATCTTTACCATTTTTCTTAGTTCGATCCTTTTAGTAGTATCTTGATCTAGTAGAATAAAGTTAGCATGATCTAGTTGTGAGCTTTTGCTTTATGATCTTTACCCTTTGTAATCGAGTTCGTGAGCTATATAATAAAGATTAGTGTTGAGTCAAGGGCTTGAATTCCTCACTTTGGTCATGATAGAATAAACGAAAATATGAAAAGTATCAAAGAGATCATATTGATCTTATGGGAAGTAATGACTTCACATATAAAGAGTATGATGAATAAAAGTTGTTGGGAGTTGACAAACATAGTTTTAGTCATCGTTGCAATTAATAGGAAGTAATAAAGAAAGAGAGGCTTCACATACAAATATACTATCTTGGACATCTTTTATGATTGTGAACACTCATTAAATATGACATGCTAAAGAGTTGATGTTGGACAAGGAAGTCAACATAATGGGTTATGTTTTCTTATATCTAAAATAAAGTATATTTTCATGGATCATCCAACATGTTGAGCTTGCCCTTCCCACTCATGCTAGCCAAAACTCCTTGCACCAAGTAGAGATACTACTTGTGCTTCCATACACCCTTAAACCCAGTTTTGCCAGGAGAGTCCACCATACCTACCTATGGATTGAGTAAGATCCTTCAAGTAAGTTGTCATGTTGCAAACTCGCTAAAATATGTATGATTTATTAGTGTGGAGGAAATAAGCTTTATATGATCTTGTGATATGTAAAAGCAACAGACTGCATAATAAAGGTCCTTATCACAAGTGGCAATATAAGTGATGTTCTTCTGTGCTAAGACTTTGTGCATCCAACCATAAAAACATATGACAACCTCTGCTTCCCTCCGCGAAGGGCCTATCTATTGTTCTTGCCTTATAAGACTCAAGGTGTAAATCACCTTTCCTTTTTACATTTTATCCTTTGGCAAGCACATTGTGTTGGAAAGATCCTGACATATATACCCACTTGCATGTAAGTTTTCATGGTCTATTACTGTTGACATTACCCTTAAGGTAAAAGGTTGGGAGGCAACACCATAAGCCCCTATCTTTCTCTTTGTCCGATTAAAACTCCATAACCATAAGTATTGCGTGAGTGTGAGCAATTGTGAAAGACTATATGATAGTTGAGTATGTAGGCTTGCTGAAAAGCTCTTATGTTGATTCTTTCCGATGTTACGATAAATTACAGTTGCTTCAATGACCGAGATCATAGTTTGTTGGTTTTCAATGAAGTTTCTGATTCATGCTTGATATTGTGAATGAATTGTCACTTTAGCATAAGAATCATATGACAATATATATATATATATATATATATATATATATATATATATATATATATATGTTGCTGTTATGAGAATGATCATGATGCCCTCATGTCCATATTTTATTTTTATCGAGACCTCTATCTCTAAACATGCAGACATATTTTTTTGATATCGGCTTTCGCTTGAGGGCAAGCGAGGTCTAAGCTTGGGGGAGTTGATACGTCCATTTTGCATCATGCTTATATGTTGATATTTATTGCTTTATGGGATGTTATTACACGTTATGTCACAATACTTATGCCTTTTCTCTCTTATTTTACAAGGTTTACATAAAGAGGGAGAATGCCGGCAGCTGGAATTCTGGGCTGGAAAAGAAGCAAACTCTAGAAACCTATTCTGCACAACTCCAAAATCCCCGAAACTTCACAGGACATTGTTTCAGAAAATATAAAAAAATATCTGGCGAAAGAAGATCACCAGGGGAGCCACCACCTGTCCACGAGGTTGGGGCGCGCGCCCCCCTCTCTGGGCGTGCCCCCTGCCTTGTGGGCCCCCGACGCCCCCCCCTGATGCCCATCTTCTCCTATATGAGGTGTTTTTACCTAGAAAAAATCATAAGGAGGCTTACGGGACCAGACGCCGCCATCTCGAGGCAGAACCTTGGCGGAAACCAATCTAGGGCTCCGGCAGAGCTGTTTTGTCGGGGATACTTCCCTCCGGGAGGGGGAAATCGTCATCGCCGTCATCACCAACAACTCTCCCATCTTGGGGAGGGCTATCTTCATCAACATCTTCACCAGCACCATCTCCTCTCAAACCCTTGTTCATCTCTTGTATCCAATCTTTGTACCCAAACCTCAGATTGGTACCTGTGGGTTGCTAGTTGTGTTGATTACTCCTTGTAGTTGATGCTAGTTGGTTTATTTGGTGGAAGATCATATATTCAGATCCATTATGCATATTAATACCCCTCTAATCATGAACAATATTATGTCTTGTGAGTAGTTACTTTTGTTCCTGAGGACATGTGAGAAGTCTTGCTATTAGTAGTCATGTGAATTTTTTATTCGTTCGATATTTTGATGAGATGTATGTTGTCTCTCCTCTAGTGGTGTCATGTGAACATCGACTACATGACACTTCACCATTATTTGGGCCTAGAGGAAGGCATTGGGAAGTGATGTCTACACACGCTTCTACTCTTGTAGACTATGTTGGGCCTCCAAGCGCAGAGGTTTGTAGGACAGCAGCAATTTCCCTCAAGTGGATGACCTAAGGTTTATCGAACTCAGGGAAGTAGAGGTTGAAGATGGTCTCTCTCAAGCAACCCTGCAACTAAGATACAATAAGTCTCTTGTGTCCCCAACACACCTAATACACTTGTTAGATGTATAGGTGCACTAGTTCTGCGAAGAGAGGTTAAATGGCAAGTGATATGGATGGCAAAACAAGGTAATATAAATATGTAATAAAAAGTGCAGCAAGCAAACAAGTAGTAAACGTGAGCACAAACGGTATTGCAATGGTGGAAACGAGGCCTAGGGTTCATACTTTCACTAGTGACAACTCCCAACAACATTAACATAATCGAATCACATGATATTTCCCGTAAAACATGCAAAGGGGACGCAGTCGGAGGTCATTCCTTCGTGGTCAAGAGAGGACGAGAATTATGTAGGGCTACAAAAGCACACCTCAAAGTTCGTAGTTCTCAATCTAAGGATTTCCCAATGTCACCGCGGCCATCCAAAGAGAGTCCCACAATCACCACAACATTTCTAAAGGATAGTCAAAGACAAGCACCAAGAGACTCTCAATCTTCAATCAACACACAAGAGAGGAAATCACTCATGAAAATATTGTTCTAATCCTTGTCCAATAGACCGCTGTCACCTTGGTCTCGGAGATTATACTAGATAAAGACAAGTGAGTACATCGATCCAATACATAGAGGAAGGGGAAATATCATGGGATCACCCTAGATTAACATAGCCTATGATCACAACGAAGATCACATCATGGGAGAGAGAATTGACCACATAGCTACTGGTAAGAACCTCAGCCCCGAGGAGGAACTACTCCCGCATCTTGGAGGGAGGAAGCAACGTCGATGGAGATGAATCCGGGGGCACTTCCCCATCCCGGCAGGGTGCCGGCGCAGGAATTCTGGTCCCCCGAAGCTTGATGGAGATGGCGGCGGAGATCGGAATCGCGTCTGGAGAAAAGGGGTCCGGAATCAGGGTTTCCTCGACACGCTTTAAATATATGCCAAAGGGGGGCATCGGAGATGCCTCGGGAGGCCCAGGCGCCCCCCCGGCGCGGCCCAGGGGGGGGCGCGCCCACAGGCCGCCTGGAGCCCCTGTGGGTCCCCCCCGGCTGTACTTTGGCCGCACGGTAGCTCCTGGAACGCTGATTTTTTATATATTTTTTCTGGATTTTTCCTGGCAGTTCTCGTAATGTGAAAACCTGGAATACAAAAACAGCCGAAAACAGAAACTGGCACCGGGGTGCACTGGATTAGTAGGTTAGTCCAAATATGATCAAAAGTGTATGGAAGTGTATGAATATCATAGCAATATCACCCAAAAGTGGCATGGAGCAAGCAGAAATTATAGATACGTTTTGGACGTATCAGGAAGTAATAAGTAGATGATGGGTTGCTAGAGTGACAGAAGCTTAAACCCTAGTTTATGCGTTGCTTCGTAAGGGGCTGATTTGGATCCACTTGTTTCATGCTATGGTTAGGTTTACCTTAATACTTATTTTGTAGTTGTGGATGCTTGCATTAGAGGTTAATCATAAGTGGGAGGCTTGTCCAAGTAAGGACAGCACCCAAGCACCGGTCCACCCACATACCAAATTATCAAAGTACTGAACGCGAATCAGATGATTGTGATGAAAACTAGCTTGACGATAATTCCCATGTGTCCTCGGGAGCGCTTTCCTTTATATAAGACTTTGTCCAGGCTTGTCCTTTGCTACAAAAAGGATTGGGTCACCTTGCTGCACCTTATTTACTTTTGCCTTTTGTCACTTGCTACCAATTACCTTATCACAAAACTATCTGTTACCTATAATTTCAGTGCTTGCAGAAAATACCTTACTAAAAAATGCCTATCATTTCCTTCTGCTCCTCGTTGGGTTCGACACTCTTACTTATCGAAAGGACTACGATAGATCTCCTACACTTGTGGGTCATCAACAAGGTGGTTGGGTTCGACCTCGAATACACCCACGCTCGTGCCGGGTTTGTCCCAAGGTCGATTTCACCCAAATGTGTGTGCGCCACCACGTCCTCGTCTACCACTACTGCCTGGCCACAAGGCCTTGCGAGGGTTTCGCCAGGTTTGTCAACAGCCCCCACTACATGTTTGCTATGGTGGACATCACCAACGATGTAAAGGCGCTCGAGAATTCGGGCATCGCCTGCCAGAATCTTGTCGACATCCAGGGCCAATACAACATCTGGGGCAGCAAGGAGCATGAGAAGGACTCACTGGTTCACCTCGCCGAGGCCATCATCGACCCCTACTACAGAGACATGAAGGATTCGTGAAACAAGGACAAGCGTCCCTGGCACTCGGCCTGGATGGAGAAACTCGACGAAGCTCACGTCGTGTACGCGACCAAGGAGGCATACAAGAGCTATGACATGTACAGGTGGATCGTTGACATGAGGAAGTGCCTCCTTCCCCAAAACGTCCATGGATCCAGCCGGAATCATTGCAATGGCAAGGGTCATCGTAACAATAAGTAGATGATTACATCCTCATTTCTCCTACTTTAGTATGCATGTAATTGCTTACTTTTGTGTGTGGAAATGTTATGTGTGTAGTCACTTGTGTAATTGTATGCTTAATTTGGTTATGCAATGCTGTCTTTTGAAGTATATATGTTGATGCTCTGTAGACAGATCGTAGATGTTGTGCGGACAAAGAAAATCACATCGCACACGGACTAAACAATGGAACCCGTCGGTGATGTTTTCAGCAATCACTCGCAATTGTATACCAGCAATCCTTAGCTCGCAACACACACGGCTTGTTAGCAGTGAGCGTCTATGTTGTTATAGGTCTTCGCACGCGTTTCCGATTTACGACTTGTTTGTCGCGTATCACACACATCATGTTAAGTTGAACCATTTATGTTCTCATCTCTCAACGCAAACAGTTCATCCGATTGAACCGCATGTCGTATATCACACACACCTTGATCTGGCTGACCATTTCTTTTGTGTTGCTTAATCACAAATAGTTCATCCGATTGAACTATATGATGTACATCGCACATGCCTTAATCTGGTAGCCCGTTTTTTTGTTCCTCCCCATCGCAAATTGTCAATTGAATTGAAACGTATGCCCCTCATCGCACATGCAACAAAAATTTGAATCATGTATGATGCATCCTCCATTGCAAACATTTTGCACCTTTTTTGATGGGTTTTTTACACCCCCGTTTGCGATTATGGCATAGCACACAGTTTCATCGAAGGGTCTCTGATCATAGTGTCGCGTTAGCAGCATGCTGCAGTAGTGAACGTCTTCATGATCCAACTGATCCAAGTACCGAATGTACGACACCTCCGTATTCATCACACGTCTAGCTCGATGACGTCCCTCGAGCTCTTGATCTAGTGGAGGGTCGAGGGAGAGTTCCGTCAGCACGATGGCGTGGTGACGGTGTTGGTGATGTGATCCGCGCAGGGCTTCGCCTAAGCATTACGATGCTATGACCGGAGGAGCAAACTATGGAGGGGGCACCGCACATGGCTAAGACAAATCTTGGTGTACCTTTGGGGTGCCTCCTTCCCATATATATAAAGTAGGGGGGGGAGGAGGAGGCCAGCCTAGGGAGGGGCGCGTCATGGGGAGAGTCCTACTTGGACTCCTAGTCCAAGTAGGATTCGGCCCCCTCCTTCCATCTTGTGGAGAGGGGAAAGGGGAAAGGAGGGAGAGGGAGAAGGAAAGGGGGGCCGCATCACCCACCCCTAGTCCAATTCGGTTTGGGCTTGGGGGGCGCCCCACCTTTTGTGGAAGCCTTCCTCTCTCCACTATGGCCCAATAGGCCCATTAACTTTCCAGGGGGGTCCCGATACTCCGAAAAATCCCCGATCTTCTTCGGAACCATTCCGGTGTCCGTATACAACCTTCCAATATATGAATATTTACCTCTCGACAATTTCGAGACTCCTCGTAATGCCGTGATCTCATCCGGGACTCCGAACAAACTTTGGTCACCAAAAAACATAACTCATAATACAAATCGTCATCGAACGTTAAGCGTGCGGACCCTACGGGTTCGAGAACTATGCAGACATGACCGAGACACATCTCGGGTCAATAACCAATAGTGGAACCTGGATGCTCATATTGGCTCCTACAAATTCTACAAAGATCTTTATCGGTCAAACCGCATAACAACATACGTTGTTCCCTTTGTCATCGGTATGTTACTTGCCCGAGATTCGATCATCGGTACCATCATACCTAGTTCAATCTCATTACCGGCAAGGTGTGTGCATCATCCCGTAACTAACTCATTAGTCACATTGCTTGCCAGGCTTATAGTGATGTGCATTACCGAGAGGCCCCAGAGATACCTCTCCGACACTCAGAGTGACAAATCATATTCCCGATCTATGCCAAGTCAACAAACACCTTCGGAGACACCTGTAGAGCATATTTATAATCATCCAGTTACGTTGTGACATTTGATAGCACACAAGGTGTTCCTCCGGTATTCAGGAGTTTCATATTCTCATAGTCAGAGGAACATGTATAAGTCATGAAGAAAGCAATAGCAATAAAACTAAACAATCATTATGCTAAGCTAATGGATGGGTCATGTCCATCACATCATTCTCCTAATGATGTGATCATGTTCATCAAATGACAACACATGTCTATGGTTAGGAAACTCAATTATCTTTGATTAACGAGCTAGTCTAGTAGAGGCATACTAGGGACACTCTGTTTTGTCTATGTATTCACACATGTATCAAGTTTCTGGTTAATACAACTCTAGCATGAATAAAAGACATTTATCATTATATATAAGGAAATATAAATAACAACTTTATTATTGCCTCTAGGGTATAGTTCCTTCAAGCATGACTCTAATATTACCATCTTAACATCTCAAAACAATTACAAGGAGTCAAACTTCACATAGTATTCAATGCTCTTTATATGAAGGTTTTTATTATACCTCCTTGGATGCCTATCATATTAGGACTAAATTCATAACCCAAGAAAATTACCATGTCGTTCTAAAGGACTCTCAAAATGGTATAAGTGAAGCAAGAGAGTTCAACAATTTCTACAAAATGAAACCACCACCATGCTCTAAAAAGATATAACTGAAGCAGTAGAGCAAAATTGCCTAGCTCAAAAGATATAAGTGAAGCACATAGAGTATTCTAATAAATCACGATTGAAGTGTGTCCCTCTCAAAAGGTGTGTACAGCTAGGATGATTGTGACAAACTAAAAATCAAAGAATCATATCATACAATACGCCCCAAGCAAAACACATATCATGTAGTGAATATAAATATAGCCTCAAGTAAAGTTACCGATGGATGAAGACGAAAGAGGGGATGCCTTCCCGGGGCATTGATACGTCTCCAATGTATCTATAATTTTTGATTCTTCCATGCTATTATTTATGAAGTCTTGGATGTTTAATGGGCTTTATCATTCACTTTTATATCATTTTTGGGACTAACCTACTAACCCAAAGGCCCAGTCCAGATTGCTGTTTTTTTGCCTATTTCAGGGTTTTGCAGAAAAAGAATATCAAACGGAGTCCAAACGGAATGAAACCTTCGCGGGAGATATTTTTGGAGAAAATCACGCCAGAGGAACTTGAGAACCACGTCAGGGGAGCATGGAGTGGCCCTCGGGGGTGGGGGTGCGCCCCCTGCCTCGAGGCCCACTTGAGCGTCCCATTGTGCCCTCCTTCTTCCTATATAAGTCCACGTACCCCAGAAACTCTGTGAATAGAGAGAAAACCCTAATTCCACCGCCGTAGCTTATGTTCCCGTGGAGATCCCATCTTGGGGCCTGTTCTAGAGCTCCACCGGAGAGGGATCCATCACGGAGGCCTTCATCATCATCATCATCGGCCTCACCATGAGTTGTGAGTAGTTTACCACAGACCTTAGGGTCCATAGCTAGTATCTAGTTGGCTTCTTCTCTCTCTCTGGATCTCAATACAAAGTTCTCCTCGGTCTTCGAGGAGATCTATTCGATGTAATCTCTTTTTGCGGTGTGTTTGTCGAGATCCGATGAATTGTGAGTTTATGATCAAGGTTATCTATGAAAGATATTTGGTTCTTCTCTAAACTTTTTATGTGTTCTCATAATATCCTTGCAAGTCTCTTCGAATTATTGGTTTGGTTTGGCTTACTAGATCTATAGTTCTTGCAATGGGAGAAGTGCTTGGCTTTGGGTTCAATCTTGCGGCATCCTTTCCCACAGACAGTAGGGGCAGCAAGGCACGTATTGTATTGTTGCCATCGAGGATAAAAAGATGGGGTTTACATCATATTGCTTGAGTTTATCCCTCTACATCATGTCATCTTGCTTAAGGCATTACTCTGTTCGTATGAACTCAATACACTAGATGCATGCTGGATAGCGGTCGATGTGTGGAGTAATAGTAGTAGATGCAGGCAGGAGTCAGTCTACTTGTCTCGGACATGATGCCTATATGCAGTGATCATGCCTAGATAGTCTCATAATTATTCGCTTTTCTATCAATTGCTCGACAATAATTTGTTTACCCGCCGTAGAATATCGCTATCATGAGAGAAGCCACTAGAGAAAACTATGGCCCCCAGGTCTATTCTCAACATATCAATCTACATCTACTTTACTTTTACCGCTTTTATTTGATGTTTTATTAAACCAAAAATACCAAAAATATAAACTATCATCTCTATTAGATCTCACTCTCGTAAGTGACCGTAAAGGGATTGACACCCCTTATCGCGTTGGCTGCGAAGTTCTTATTTGTTTGTGCAGGTGCGAGGGACTCGCGCATGGTCTCCTACTGGATTGATACCTTGGTTCTCAAAAACTAAGGGAAATACTTACGCTACTGTGCTGCATCTCCCTTTCCTCTTCGAGGGAATACAACGCAAGCTCAAGAGGTAGCAAGAAGAATTTCTGGCGCCATTGCCGGGGAGGCTTACACAAAAGTCATATACCAAGTACCTATCACAAACCCTTATCCTTCGCATTACATTTTTTGCCTCTTGTTTTCCTCTCCCCCACTTCACCCTTGCCGTTTTATTTTCCCTTCTTCCACCGTGTGTTTTTCATTCGCTTGCTTCTTGTCTGCTTGTGTGTGTTGGATTGCTTGCTCATCACTATGGCTCAGAACAATACCAAATTGTGTGACTTCTCCAATACCAACAACAATGATTTTATTAGCACTCCGATTGCTCCTATTACCGATGTTGAATCTTGTGAGATCAATGCTGCTTGTTGAATCTTGTCATGAGAGATCAATTCTCCGGCCTTCCTAGTGAAGATGTCGCTACCCATCTAAACAACTTTGTTGATTTGTGTGATATGCAAAAGAAAAGGGATATGGATAACGATATTGTTAAATTGAAGTTATTTGCATTTTCACTTAGAGATCGTGCTAAAACATGGTTTTCCTCTTTGCCTAGAAATAGTATTGATTCGTGGAATAAGTGCAAAGATGATTTTATCTCTAAATATTTCCCTCCTGCTAAGATCATCTCTCTTAGAAACGATATTATGAATTTTAAGCAACTAGATCATGAGCATGTTGCACAAGCTTGGTAGAGAATGAAATTGATGATACGTAATTGCCCTACACATGGTTTGAATCTATGGATGATTATTCAGAACTTTTATGCTGGCTTGAATTTTGCTTCAAGAAATCTTTTAGATTCGACCGCCGGAGGCACTTTCATGGAAACCACCTTAGGAGAAGCTACCAAACTCCTAGATAATATTATGGTTAATTATTCTCAATGGCACACCGAAAGATCTACTAGTAAAAAAGTGCATGCTATCGAAGAAATTAGCATTTTGAGTGGAAAGATGGATGAACTTATGAAATTATTTGCCGCTAAGAGTGCTTCTTCTGATCCTAATGATATGCCTTTGTCCACTTTGATTGAGAATAACAATGAGTATTTGGATGTGAATTTTGTTGGTAGGAATAATTTTGGTAACAATGCTTATAGAGGTAATTTTAATCCTAGGCCTTTTCCTAGTAATTCCTGTAATAATTATGGTAATTCCTACAACAACTCTTATGGAAAGATGCCTTCTGAATTTGAAACTAGTGTTAAAGAGTTTATTATCTCGCAAAAGAATTTCAATGCTATGCTTGAAGGGAAATTGCTTAAGGTTGATGAATTGGCTAGAAGTGTGGATAGAATTACTCTTGATGCTGATTCTTTGAAACTTAGATTTGTCCCACCTAAGCATGATATCAATGAGTCTCTCAAAGCCATGAGAATTTCCATTGATGAATGCAAAGAAAGAACCGCTAGAATGCGTGCTAAAAGAGAAGATTATATTGAATCGTGTTCTTCTAGTTATCATGAAAATAAAGATGAAGATCTGAAAGTTATTGATGTGTCTCCTATTAGATCCTTATTTTCTAGTATTAATCTTGATGAAAATAGGATTGTAGATGATTCTGCTTTAAGGTGTCCCAATGATTCAGAGTTTTTAGATCTTGATGCTAAAATTGCTAAAAGTGGGAGTGAAGAGATTAAAACTTTGCATAGTGATGAACCCACTACTTTGGATTTCAATGGATTCAATAATGATAATTGCTCTTTGATTGATTGTATTTCCTTGTTGCAATCCGTGCTAAATTCTCTGCATGCTTATAGTAGAAATAAAGCTTTCACTAAACATATAGTTGATGCTTTGATGCAATCTTATGAAGAAAAACTTGAGTTGGAAGTTTCTATCCCTAGAAAGCTTTATGATGAGTGGGAACCTACTATAAAAATAAAAATAAAATATCATGAATGCTATGTTTTGTGTGATTTGGGTGCTAGTGTCTCCACTATCCCAAAAACATTGTGTGATTTTCTAGGGTTCCATGAGCTTGATGATTGTTCTTTAAATTTGCATCTTGCGGAATCCACTATTAAGAAACCTATGGGAAGAATTAATGATGTTCTTATTGTTGCCAATAGGAATTATGTGCCCGTAGATTTTTTTGTTCTTGATATAGACTGCAATCCTTCATGTCCTATTATTCTTGGAAGACCTTTCCTTAGAACGATTTGTGCAATTATTGATATGAAGGAAGGAAATATTAAATTCCAATTTCCGTTAAGGAAAGGCATGGAACACTTTCCTAGAAAGAAAATAAAATTACCATATGAATCTATCATGAGAGCCACTTATGGATTGCCTTCCAAGGATGGCAATACCTAGATCTATCTTGTATCGTGCCTAGCTAGGGGCGTAAAACGATAGCGCTTGTTGGGAGGCAACCCAATTTTATGTTTTTTGTTTTTGTTGCTGTTAGGGAATGAATATTGCATCTAGCCTCTGATTATATGTAGTTTCATGTTTTGTTTAGTGTTTGTGCCAAGTATAACCTTTGGGAAGACTTGTGTGAAGTTTATGTGATCTTGCTGTGAAAAACAGAATCATTAGCGCTTGCTAAAGTAGTCGTGGCATTTTACTGGAGCTTGCTTTTTAGCTGATTATTTTTGCAGATGATTGGTAGACAAATTCCGAAAATTCACCAATTTAGTTTGAATTTTTTGGAGTTCCAGAAGTAGGCCAACCCTGGAGATTACTACAGACTGTTCTGTCTTTGACAGATTTTGTTTTTCGTGTGTTGTTTGCTTATTCCGATGCATCTATGAGTAGTATTGGAGGATATGAACCATAGAGAAGTTGGAGTACAGTAGGTTTAACACCAATATAAACAAATAATGAATTCATTGATGTACCTTTGAGTAGTGGTTTGCTTTCTTTTATTAACGGAGCTCATGAGAATTTTTGTCTAAGTTTTGTGTTGTGAAGTTTTCAAGTTTTGAGTATTGCTTTGATGGACTATGGAACAAGGAGTAGCAAAGGCCTAAGCTTGGGGATGCCCATGGCACCCCAAGGGATTCAATATAATCAAAAGCCTAAGCTTGGGGATGCCCCGGGAAGGCATCCCCTCTTTCGTCTTCATCCATCGGTAACTATATTTGGAGCTATATTTTTATTCGCAATATGTTATGTGTTTTGCTTGGAGCGTCTTGTATATTTTGAGTCTTTTCTTGTTAGTTTTCCACAATCATCCTTGCTGGACACACCTATTTGAGAGAGTCAAATATGGCCTAGAAATTATTAGAACACTATATGTGCTTCACTTCTATCTTTTGAGTTGAATAGTTTTTTGTTCTAGTGCTTCACTTATATCTTTTAGAGCACGGTGGTGGTAATATTTTGTACAAATTGATGAACCTCATGCTTCACTTATATCTATTTGAGAGTCTATTAAAACAGCATGGTAATGTGTTTAGGCTAAATAAACTAGTCTTCACATGATAGACATCCAATGTCAATGTAGTAAAAAAATTCACACTAAGTGCATTGAATAGAATGAGATGTTGGATGCTTGATAATTGTTTTGAGATATGAGGATAGTGATATTAGAGTCATGCTAGTGGAGTTATTATGAAATTGAGAAATACTTGTGTTAAGGTTAGTGATTCCCGTATCATGCACGTATGGTGAACCGCTATGTGACGAAGTTAGAGCATGAGGTATTTGTAGAGTGCCAACCTTTGTGTGGAGGTCGGGGGCGCGTGATGGTTAACTCCTACCAACCTCCCCCCTAGCAGCATGCGTTGATTGCTTTGTTTTGATGACTCGTAGATTTTTGCAATAAGTATATGAGTTCTTATGACTAATGTTGAGTCCATGGATTATACGCACTCTCACCCTTCCACCATTGCTAGCCTCTCTTGTACCGCGCAACTTTCGCCGGTGCCATAAACCCACTATATATCCTTCCTCAAAACAGCCACCATATTGTTCCTCAAAACAGCCACCATACCTACCTATCATGGCATCTCCATAGCCATTCCGAGATATATTGCCATGCAACTTTTCACTGTTCCGTTCATATGACACGCATCATATTGTCATATTGCCATGCATGATCATGTAGTTGACATCGTAGTAGTGGCAAAGCCACCATGCATAACTTTTCATATATGTCGCTCTTGATTCATTGCATTTCCCAGTACACCGCCGGAGGCATTCATGTAGAGTCATACTTGTTGTAGTATCGAGTTGTAATTTCGAGTTGTAACAAAAAGTGTGATGATCATCATTATTAGAGCATTGTCCCATTTGAGGAAAAGCCAATAAAAATAAAAAAAGAGATGGCCCAAAAAAATAGAGAGGGGCTAATAAAAAAAAGGAGAAAGCCCCTCCAAAAAAAGAGAAAAGAGAGAAGGGACAATTGCTACTATCTTTTTCCACACTTTTGCTTCAAAGTAGCACCATGTTCTTCATTGTAGAGAGTCTCATGCTTAGTCACTTTCATATACTAGTGGGAACTTTCATTATAGAACTTGGCTTGTATATTCCAACGATGGGCTTCCTCAAATGCCCTAGGTCTTCGTGAGCAAGCAAGTTGGATGCACACCCACTAGTTTCTTTTGTTGAGCTTTCATTCATATTTAGCTCTAGTGCATCCGTTGCATAGCAATCCCTACTCACTGACATTGATATCTATTGATGGGCATCTCCATAGCCCGTTGATACGCCTAGTCGATGTGAGACTATCTCCCTCCTTTTTTTCTTCTCCACAACCACCTCTATTCCACCCATAGTGCTATATCCATGGCTCACGCTCATGTATTGCGTGAAAGTTGAAAGGTTTGAAAAGATAGAGTATGAAAACAAATGCTTGGCTGAAATCGGGGTTGTGCGTAATATGAATATTTTGTGTGATGAAGAGGGAGCATAACCAGACTATAGGATTTTGTAGGGATAACTTTCTTTAGCCATAGTATTTTGAGAAGACATGATTGCTTTGTTAGTATTGCTTGAAGTATTATTATTTCTTATGTAAATATAGACTTTTATCTCGAGTCTTTTAGATCTGAACATTCATGCCACAATTAAGAAAATTACATTGAAAAACTATATCGGTTAGCATTCCGCATCAAAAATTCTTTCTTTATCATTTACCTACTCAAGGACAAGCAGGAATTAAGCTTGGGGATGCTTGATACATCTCCAGTGTATCTATAATTTTTTATTGTCCCATGCTATTATTTATGAAGTCTTGGATGTTTAATGGGATTTATCATTCACTTTTATGTCATTTTTGGGACTAACCTACTAACCCAAAGGCCCAGTCCAGATTGTTGTTTTTTTTGCCTATTTCAGGGTTTTGCAGAAAAAGAATATCAAACGGAGTCCAAACGGAATGAAACCTTCGCGGAAGATATTTTTAGAGAAAATCACGCCAGAGGAACTTGAGAACCACGTCAGGGGAGCATTGAGTGGCCCTCGAGGGTGGGGGGTGTGCCCCCCTTCCCAAGGCGTGCCCCTGCCTCAAGGCCCACTCGAGCGTCCCCCAGTGCCCTCCTTCTTCCTATATAAGTCCACGTACCCCAGAAACTCCGTGAACAGAGAGAAAACCCTAATTCCACCGCCGTAGCTTCTATTCCCGTGGAGATCCCATCTTGGAGCTTGTTCTAGAGCTCCATCGGTGGGGGATCCATCACGGAGGTCTTCATCATCATTATCATCGCCCTCACCATGAGTTGTGAGTAGTTTACCACAGACCTTAGGGTCCATAGCTAGTATCTAGTTGGCTTCTTCTCTCTCTCTGGATCTCAATACAAAGTTCTCCTCGGTCTTCAAGGAGATCTATTCGATGTAATCTCTTTTTGCGGTGTGTTTCGAGATCCGATGAATTGTGAGTTTATGATCAAGGTTATCTATGAAAGATATTTGGTTCTTCTCTGAACTTTTTATGTGTGCTCATAATATCCTTGCAAGTCTCTTCGAATTATTGGTTTTGTTTGGCCTACTAGATCTTTAGTTCTTGCGATGGGAGAAGTGCTTGGCTTTGGGTTCAATCTTGCGGTGTCCTTTCCCAGTGACAGTAGGGGCAGCAAGGCACATATTGTATTGTTGCCATCAAGGATAAAAAGATGGGGTTTACATCATATTGCTTGAGTTTATCCCTCTACATCATGTCATCTTGCTTAAGGCATTACTCTATTCGTATGAACTCAATACACTAGATGCATGCTGGATAGCGGTTGATGTGTGGAGTAATACAAGTAGATGCAGGCAGGAGTCAGTCTACTTGTCTCGGACGTGATGCCTATATAACATGATCATGCCTAGATAGTCTCATAATTATTCGCTTTTCTATCAATTGCTCGACAGTAATTTGTTTACCCGTCGTAGAATATCGCTATCATGAGAGAAGCCACTAGAGAAAACTATGGCCCCCGGGTCTATTCTCAACATATCAATCTACATCTACTTTACTTTTACCGCTTTTATTTGCTGTTTTATTAAAACAAAAATACCAAAAATATAAACTATCATCTCTATTAGATCTCACTCTCATAAGTGACCGTAAAGGGATTGACAACCCCTTATCGCGTTGGCTGCGAAGTTCTTATTTGTTTGTGCAGGTGCGAGGGACTCGCGCGTGGTCTCCTACTGGATTGATACCTTGGTTCTCAAAAACTGAGGGAAATACTTACGCTACTGTGCTGCATCTCCCGTTCCTCTTCGAGGGAATACAACGCAAGCTCAAGAGGTAGCAGGCATCCCCAAGCTTAGGCTCTTGGCCGTCCCTGAATTTTACCTTGGGGTGCCTTGGGAATCCCCAAGCTTAGGCTTTTGCCACTCTTTATTCCATAGTTCATCAAACTTGAAAACTTCACAACACAAAACTCAACAGAAAATCTGTTGAGCTCCGTTAGTAAAACAAAGCAAATAACCACCCAAGTTACTATTGTGATCTTATTCTAATTTCATATTGATGTAATATCTACTGTACTCCAACTTCTCCATGGTTCATACCCAACCGATACTAGCCATAGATGCATCAAAATAAGCGAACAACACATAAAAACAGAATCTGTCAAAAACAGAGCAGTGTGTAGCAATATGAAACTTCGCAAACTTCTGTAACTCTAAAAATTCTAAACAAAATTAACGACGTGGGAATTTGTATATCAAAGTTGTGTAAAAAATTTAGAAGGTTTCGACGTTCTAGTGAATTATTGAATTTTTTACACTGGACGTAAAAGGTTTTTGTTTTTCAGCAAAATCAAATCAACGATCATCGTAAGCCATCACAAAGGTTTTACTTGGCTCAAACCCTAATTGAAACACCCAAACCCAATTACTAAAGAAGTAATAATGTGTAAAACTTGCAAAACAGAATCAAAAATTAAGAAGTAAAAATAAAATTGGGTTGCCTCCCAACAAGTGCTATTGTTTAACGCCCTTAGCTAGGCATGAAACACAAATAGATCTAGGTATTATCATCTTTGGTATGCAATTCATAGGTAGCTCTCATAATAGATTCATAAGGCAGTTTAATTTTCTTTCTTGGAAAGTATTCCATGCCCTTCCTCAATTGAAATTGAAATCTTATGTTCCCTTCTTTCATATCAACAATTGCACCAATTGTTCGAAGGAAAGGTCTATCAGGAATAATATGACATGTAGGATTGCAATCTATATCAAGAGCAATGAAATCTATGGGCACATAATTCCTATTTGCAAAAATAAGAACATCATTAATTCTTCCCATAGGTTTCTTAATAGCAGAATCTGCAAGATGCAAATTTAAAGAACACTCATCAATTTCTCGAAACCCTAGCACATCACATAAAGTTTTTGGAATCGTAGAAACCCTAGCACCCAAATCACACAAAGCATGGCACTCATAATCTGTAATCCTGATTTTAATAGTTGGTTCCCACTCATCATAAAGTTTTCTAGGGATAGAAACTTTCAATTCATGTTTTTCTTCAAAAGATTGCATCATAGCATCTACGATATGTTTAGTAAAAGCTATATTTTGATTATAAGCATGAGGAGAATTCAACATGGATTGCAATAAGGAAATACAATCTATTAAAGAACATGTATCATAATTAAATTCCTTGAGATCCAATCTAGTAGGTTCATCGCTACTTAGGGTTTTGACTTCATCAATCCTCTTTTCATCAACATTTGCATCGAGATCTAAAAATATGAATCATGGGGACACCTCTTAACTAAAGTAGACTCATCTCCAGTCCCATCTTTATCAAGATTTATTTTAGAAAAAAAAGATTCAATAGGAGTCACATCAATCACTTTACGATCTTCATTATTATTTTCACGGGAACGAGAAGAACACGTTTTCACAATCCACTTTTTTAGCACGCATCCTACCGGTTCTTTCTTTGCACTAATCAACGGAAATTATCATAGATTTGAGAGAATCATTGATATCATGCTTTGGCGGAATAGATCTAAGCTTCAAAGAATCAACACGAAGTGTAATTCTATCCACACTTCTAGCCAAATCATCAATCTTAAGCAATTTTTCTTCAGTCATAGCATTAAAATTCTTTTGTGAAATTGTAAATTCTTTAACACTATTCTCAAAATCAGAGGGCATCTTATTATAATTTCCATAAGAATTGTTGTAGGAATTTCCATAATTATTGGAGGAATTACTAGGAAAAGGCCTAGGATTAAAATTTCCTCTATAAGCATTGTTACCAAAAAAATTCCTACCAAAAAAATCACATCCATAGATTCATTAGTATTTTCAATCAAAGTGGATAAGGGCATATCATTAGGATCAACATTAGTACCTTTGCTAGCAAATAATTTCATATGTTCATCCATCTTTCCACTCAAAACATTAATCTCTTCAATTGATGCACTTTTTACTTGTGGAAGATCTTTCGGTATGCCATTGAGAATAGTTAACCATTATATTATCTAGGAGTTTAGTAGCTTCTTCTAAAGTGATTTCCATAAAAGTACCTCCCGCGGCTGAATCTAAAAGATTTCTAGAAGCAAAGTTCAATCCGGCATATTTTTTGGTATAATCATCCATAAATTCAAACCATGTGTAGGACAATTTCTTATCATAAGTTTCATCCTCTCCCAAGATTGTGCAACATGCTCATGATCAAGTTGTTTAAAATTCATAATATTGTTCCTAAGGGAGATGATCTTAGCAGGAGAAAAATACTTGGCAATAAAAGAATCTTTGCACTTATTCCATGAATCAATACTATTTTTAGGCAAAGATGAAAACCAAGTTTTGCCCGATCTCGTAGTGAAAACGGGAATATATTTAATTTAACAAGATTATTATCTACATCTCTTTTCTTTTGCCTATCGCACAAGGCAACAAAATTATTCAGATGAGATGTGGCATCTTCACTAGGAAGGCCAGAAAATTGATATTTCATGACTAGATTCAATAAAGCAGCATTGATTTCATAAGATTCCGCATTAGTAGCGGGAGCAGTCGGAGTGCTAATAATATCATTATTATTGGTGTTGGAAAAGTCGCATAATTTGGTATTTTCTTGAGCCATAGTGACACAACAAGCAATCCAACACACGAGCACACAAAAAGCAAGCGAACACGAAGATGGGTGAAGAAAAGGCAAAGGCAAATCTTTCGAAAATCGTTTTAGAATTGGGGGAGAGGAAAACGAGAGGCGAATGGAAAATAATGTAAATGCGAGAGATGAGAGTTTAATGAAGGGTACTTGGTAGGTCTTGACTTGGCGTAGATCTCCCCGACAACGGCGCTAGAAATTCTTCTGCTTCCTCGCTGCTTTCCTGAGGAAAGGGTGATGCAGCAAAGTGAAGTAAGTATTTCCCTCAGTTTGTTGAGAACCAAGGTATCAATCCAGTAGGAGATTACATACAAGTCACAAAATACATGCACAAACAATCAACAACTTACACCCAATGCTATAAAGGGGTTGTCAATCCCTTCTAAGTTATTTGCAAAAGTAAGATCCGATAGAAATAAATAAAAAAATAAAGTAAATATTTTTGGGTTGTTGGTTTATAGATTGAAAAGTAAAATATTGCCAAATAGTAGATCTGAAACTTATAAGATGTAAAAGAGACCCGGGGCCATAGGTTTCACTAGAGGCTTCTCTCACGATAATAAGTTTATGGTGGGTGAACGAATTATTGTCAAGCAATTGATAGAAAAGTGAATTATTATAACGACTTCTATGGCAGTGATCATGAATATAGGAATCACAACGTGACAAGTAGACCGACTCCTGCCTGCATCTACTACTATTACTCCACACATCAACCGCCATCCAGCATGCATCTAGAGTATTAAGTTCATAAGAACGGAGTAACGCCTTAAGCAAGATGACATGATGTAGAGGAATTAACTCAAGAAATATGATGAAAACCCCATCTTTTTATGCTCGACGGCAACAATACAATACGTGTCAGGTCCCCTACTGTCACTGGGATTGAGCACCGCAAGATTGAACTCAAAGCAATGCACTTCTCCCATTCCAACAATTATCAACCTAGTTGGCCAAAAAAACGATAGTTCGAAGAGAATTACTAAGATATAAGATCATGCATAAAATAATTTAGAATAAACTCAAATATTATTCATAGATAATCCGATCATAAACCCACAATTCATCGGATTTTAACAAACACACCGCAAAAGAAGATTACCTCGGATAGATATCCAAGAACAACAAGGAGAACATGGTATTGAAGATCAAAGAGAGAGAAGAAGCCATCTAGCTACTAGCTATGGACCCGTAGGTCTTTGGTAAACTACTCACACTTCATCGGAAGGGCAATGGGGTTGATGTAGATGGCCTCCGTGGTTGATTTCCGCTCCGGCAGAGTACCGGAACAGGCCTCCAGATGGGATCGCGCGAGAACATAAGGTTACGACGGCGGAAAAGTGGTTTCGATGAATGTTCTGATGTTTTTGGAATCTATTGGTATTTATAGGCAGAAGAAGTCGATCGGGGGAGGCACGAGGGTCCCACAAGGTAGGGGCACACCCTACCCCCCTGGGGGCGCCCCCACCCTTGTGGTTGCCTCGTGGATCCCCTGGCGTGTACTCCAAGTCTATCTGATGTCTTCTGGTCCAAGAAAAATCTCCAAAAAGTTTCGTTCCGTTTGGGCCCCGTTTGATATTCCTTTTCTGCGAAACTCAAAAACAAGGAAAAAAATAGAAACTGGCACTGGGTTCTTGGTTAATAAGTTAGTCCCAAAAATCATATAAAATAGCATATAAATGCATATAGAACATCCAAGATAGATAATATAATAGCATGTAACAAAAAAATTATAGATACATTGGAGACGTATCAATGTTCGGGCTATCTATGTAGTGGGAACGTATTTTAAGTTCAATTTTTAATATTTGCGGTACCATTTGCGGTATTTGTTTTGCGTCGGGGATAAACTACCCGCAAAGTCGATTTAGGATAAACCGTAAATCGATTTTGCGGGTAGGGAATTTAGCACATCTTCTAGAGATGCTCTTAGAGCATCTCCAACTGATCATGTATCTTGGGCACACGAAAAATAGCTTTACATCACTAAAAAGTGAATTTTGCATCACCTCAAACATGTTTGCTCCAACATATGATGTAATATAGGACACCATTTTGCTCCAACAGGTGTTGTATGTTGGGCATGAAAACATTAAATCATTGCAAATTGAGATAAAACATGCATCAGAACTACTTTTAGTTTGTATCGAAACTATGTTTTTAGTTTGTATTGATGTCAGAGCCCGACGCGGCCTCGTTCTTCACCAAGTCCGAACAATTGAACAACAACCACCGTCGAGGGGTCAGACTCCTTCTTCTTGTTCTTCTTCGCCTTGGTCCGCGACGAGTAGAATTGTACCCCCACCTCCACAAGGTGAAGATTTTCCGCCGCAAACCTCGCCATCGCGTCCTCATCCCGCCCACAAGTGTCACACAGATCAAGCACGTCTCGTTCTTCTGTGTGACGGTTGTTATTGAAGGAAATATGCCCTAGAGGCAATAATAAAGTTGTTGTTTTATATTTCCTTATATCATGATAAATGTTTATTATTCATGCTAGAATTGTATTAACCGGAACTTGATACATGTGCGGATACATAGACAAAACACCGTGTCCCTAGTAAGCCTCTACTAGACTACCTCGTTAATCAAAGATGGTTAAGTTTCCTAACCATAGATATGTGTTGTCATTTGACGAACAAGATCACATCATTAGGAGAATGATGTGATGGACAAGACCCATCCGTTCGCATAGCATATTGATCGTTTAGTTTTATTGCTATTGCTTTCTTCATGTCAATTACATATTCCTTCGACTATGAGATTATGCAACTCCTGGTTACCAAAGGAATGCCTTGTGTGCTATCAAATGTCACAACGTAACTGGGTGATTACAAAGATGCTCTACAGGTATCTCCGAAGGTGCTTGTTGGGTTGGCATATATCGAGATTAGGATTTTTCACTCCGAGTATCGGAGAGGTGTCTCTGGACTCTCTCGGTAATACACATCATAAGAAGCCTTGCAAGCAAAGTGACTAATGAGTTAGTTGCGGGATGATGTACTATGAAACGAGTAAAGATACTTGCCGGTAATGATATTGAACTAGGTATGAAGATACCCACGATCGAATCTCGGGCAAGTAACATACCGATGGACAAAGGGAATAGTGTATGTTGTAATATCGGTTCGACCGATAAAGATCTTCGTAGAATATGTAGGAGCCAATATGAGCATCCAAGTTCTGCTATTGGTTATTGATCGAAGAGGTGTCTCGGTCATGTCTACATAGTTCTCGAACCCGTAGGATCCACACGCTTAACGTTCGATGACGATATTGTATTATATGAGTTATGTGATTTGGTGACCGAATGTTGTTTGGGGTCCTAGATGAGATCATGGACATGATGAGGAGTATCAAAATAGTTGAGAGGTAAAGATTGATATATAGGACGATGATATTCGGACACCGGAAGTGTTTTGGAATGCACCGCATACTTAGCGGGTCACCGGAAGGGGTCCCGGGCACCCCCGGCAAAAGACATGGGCCTTATGGGCCAAGAGAGGAAACGCACCAGCCAGAAACGGGCCGGTGCGCCCCTCCATATGGGTGGCCAAATTGGAGAAGGAAAGGGGGAGGAGGAAAGGGAAAATGGGGAAAGGGAATAGGATTCCCCCTTCACCCTTTTCCCTTTCTACTCTGAATAGGAATAGGAGAGGGGTTTTGGCAGAATTGGGGAGGACCCCAAGTAGGATTCCTCCTACTTGGGGCGCCCCCTTGGCTGCCTCTCTTCCCCTCAAACCTATATATACATGGGGAGGGGGCGCCTAGAAGACACAACAACAATTGTTAGCCGTGTGCGGCGCCCCCCTCCACAGTTTATGCCTCCGGTCATATTCTCGTAGTGCTTAGGCGAAGGCATGCGCGGATCACTTCACCATCATCGTCACCACACCGTCATGTTGATGAAATTCATCTACTTCCTCGACACTTTGCTGGATCAAGAGTTCGAGAGACGTCATCGAGCTGAACATGTGCATAACTCGGAGGTGCCCTACATTCGGTGCTTGATCAGTCGGAACGAGAAGAAGTTCGATTACATCAACCGCGTTGGCAAACGCTTCCGCTTTCGGTCTACGAGGGTACGTAGACACACTCCCCCCCTCTCGTTGCTATACATCTCCTAGATAGATCTTGCGTGAGCGTAGGAAAATTTTGAAATTGCATGCTATGTTTCCCAACAATCATCTCGATCACGGGACTTGTGAACTCCGCATCGGCCTGGTTGTCGATCTTCAGGAAGCTAAGGTGTGAATTTCATTGGCTGAGGCCCCAACAAGCCATGTTGAAGGTGTAGGCGGCGATGTTCGACTCATCCCATGTGTCGAGCCATTAGTGCACGCCGTCTTGTGTGATATCGGCTGAGTAATGACCTGATTGACACCAGCAAACGCCGTGCAAGCCAGTGGAGCTTCTCGGGCGATGGCCCCGTAGTATCGCGATGGCAACTGGAATATGCGAAGAAAGACTGGGGGAGATGGGGGATGATTCACGGCGGCAGCTCTGACGGGTAGATTTGGTGGCGACATCACAACCGAGAGAGGCTGGGGGAGGCGGGGAGGCCGGATCTGCGACGGATTCGGCGGCGGCGACACGTGGGCGGGTAGGGGTGTTTCATGTTGCATGCTACTGCGGGGTTGTTGCCGGTTTTGCGTTCCGGTGGCCGGTGGGGTGATGCAAATTTGCATCACCTAGAGCTGATTTTACATCAAGCCCTAAAATGGGACCACACAAATTTACATATACATCACCTGTTGGAGCTAGATTTTTGGGTGCGGTGATGTAAAAAATATCTTTACATCAAGTGGTGTATTTTACATCTCCTGTTGGAGATGCTCCTCTTATAACATCTACAACGATAGAAAAAATTAAGGAAAAATTGATTTTAGAGTGGAGAGAAAAAGTTTTTTGTCTTCACAAAATTATCTGCTTCCGACAGATAAAAACTAGAGACCGAAAATTTTAAAAGCAAGAAATAGAAACATAAACAAATAGTTCATTGTCATAAATTTAAACTCTAGTATGAAATGATGCATATTAAACATAAAACACCATAAATTAGAAACTAACTCTAGAACTACATGGCGATAAATCAAGAGCTACTCTTGTCCGACTCATCATGTCGGAGGGTCCGGCCTCGTAGTCATTGGTGGTAGACCTGCTCCGCAACAATTCTATCATGTCGAAGTGCTCAGCCTCAAGATGGTCGAACATCTCAGCGTCCACACAGGTGGTTTGCTTATGTTCTTGCTCCTTGTGTGTGCCCTCCTTCGACTTGAAGAACACGTAGTTCTTGGCGAGGAGTTGCGGACCGTCCTCGACGAGCTTCGCCGCGAAGGCGTCATCTACGCGCTCCGCATTGAGTTGCGCCCACTAGTGCAGAACCGGGCAATAGCACCGGTTCGTAAGGCCCTTTAGTGCCGGTTCCATAACCGGCACTAAAGTGTGGGCACTAAAGCCCCCCCCCCTTTAGTACCGGTTCAGCACGAACCGGTGCTAAAGGGCAACCATGTGGCACGAGCCAACTCCGGGGGCCGGGAGCCCTTTAGTACCGGTTGGTAAAACCAACCGGTACTATAAGGTTTTTTTTTTTGGTTTTATGATTTCTTTTTCATTTAATTTTGTGTTTTCCATTTAATTCTTTTTCGTATGCTGGTATTTTACGATACTACACATTGTATACGTTTTGCATATATATATATATATATATATATATATATATATATATGTATGTATATATATATATAAATAGAATTTCTAGTAGAACCAATCATATATATATCATTAAATGTCTCACAAACCACCAATTCACACATACACACATGTATAGCTATATACAATTTCTCCTACATGTTGCCTTCAGAGCCAGTGGCATTAGCCTAATTGGTGCCTTCGGAGCACGATGACAATTGGAAGTGGTTCATGGGGGCGGTAGCGGGTAATGGTATTCTCCCTTCGGATCTATGACCTGGTCGAGCAAAAATCCCGCTATTTACTCTTGAAGTGCTTGTACGCGCTCCGTTTCTAGGAGCTTCTCCCGCACCTCTTTGAACTGTTAAGAAGGAGATCAATATGCATGTTTATTAGTTGTGTGACTAGATAACGATAATGGTGTAAAAATTGTGAATAGTGTTCTGATAAACGTATCCATTCTTGTCTTTGAGATCTACTCCTTTCGGACGCCATCATGCGAATGTTCTCGCAAACGCAGTATGCACACAGATTAATCCCCTGCGCCTGCTTCAGGGCCTTTACGAGAATGGAATTTGATCAGATAATAATTAATCAAGCATGATAATTAAAGAGATAATGGCACCTAGCTAGCTAGCTAGTACTACTTAATTACTTACCTTGGGTCGAAACCATCGCAGTTTTTGTTTCCATTCGCCTGGAGTGACGCTGATGAACCTTGCCCAAGCCCTGCCCGCCGACAAAGAAAATGAATAAATGGGTTATTAAATAGTTCATATCAGGAAATGACGACCTAATTAGGCCGATATATATAGTTAATAATGATTGAAATTACCTGTTGACTATCCCAAACAAGATGGTGTAGTCACTTTGTTTTTTAAGTAGTGAGTCGAGTACTTCAACTGTTCCGGCGTCAACTTTAATGATACACAAGATCCAGTGAAATCTGCATGCACACACGTTTGGATGTCTTAATTAAGCGGACATATGTAAGCAAAAACATGTAGCTAGCTAGTAGGCAAAAATAGAGAATTTGTAGTACAAGACAGTGTGACTCACTAGAAGTTGTAAGGAAGTAGTATATCTTCATTGTATTTGAGGCACTTCAAGAACTCTAGCATGCTGTCCTCTACATGCTTTTCATAATATGCATCTATTTTCCATGTGTATTCATTAACGGTGTTTGGGTCAATGAACCCAATGCCATAGCGTCCACCTTTTTTCATTTCATACATCTTCATCCTGCATAATACCATAGAAAAGAATATAGCGAGGATAATTACAGGTAATGATTGATCAAAAGGATCACTACAGCTAGCTTGAGACTTAAATTACAGAAAGAAATCACTTACATACAATAGCAACTGACGATAGATTTGTCGAGTGCGTCTTGATTGTATAACTGAAACTGTTCATTATACTCAACGGACACAGCTTTCTCATGGTAGTAATGATCCTTCTTGACTTCCACCATGAGAGACTCTCGATTGGAACTCTTGGTAATGTCCATGTACCATTGATGCAATTCATACATTCTCGTTGGGAGCTTCTTGACCTCGTCTGGCTTGACCAAAGGTTCGCCCCAGACATATTTCCGTTTTATTTCCTCCTCTGTAAGCACAGGCATGGGCTCGATCTCGAGGAGTTGTCCAACAGTGATGTTGAAAGGATCGAGAGTATAGGTGAGCTCCCCCTGGATGTGTGCCTACACAAGATTGTGCTTTGGACTGCACGGCACACATACTCGGTAGCGCACCCCTATACTCTACACACGAGATACTCTATATAAGAACTAACTGCTCTAGATAAATATTAAAGACATAACGATAAGTTCAACGATAACGGGGCATATGTCTTACACCATATGATAGTCTCACGCACACGACACAAACACGCAAGTAAACCAGAGTTCAATGATAAACCAGAGTTCAATGAAACACAAGAGCACAACACAAACACGCAAATCACTCTCCCCCTTTGTCATCGAGACACCACAAAGGGGAAAGAAGACACTAAGACAGGTGGCAGCCCTGGAGAAGCTCAGTCGTCGTACTCATCATCAGACTCCTGCTGCTCCTCCTGATACTCATCATCAGACCCCTGCTGCTCCTCCTGATACTTCTCATCAGACTCTGACCACTTGTACCCCTGGCGAGCCATCCAGGTAGCCTCAGGTGTGATGTTATCCTCGGATCCATTGGAAACTTCCTCGCCATAGAGAGCCAGAATCTTCTTGTCACGCTGGCGAGTCTTCTTGTCAGTCACATGAGCCCGGTATTGCCCCTTAGCCTGCATGCAGAAGAGGGCCTTCATCTTCTGCTGAAGCTTTTTAGCCCAAGAAGGCTTCTCCACTGCAGAGGAAGAAGAAGGGGCAAATCTGTCAGAGCGCACATCAGCAGTCTCCTCCACAGGCTCCTCCTCAGTGCCCATCTGGGCAGCAGCAGCCTGAGCACGAGTGGTGGTGTTGGCCAATCGAGTCTTGACGCGAAGCCGGATGGGTTCATGACGGTAGCAGTCGGCCTCGAACTCCTCCTCTGGGTACAACTTCTCCCAAGTCTTGGAGATCAGCAGAAACAAGTATGGACCATAGATGGGTACCTTGCGAGAGTAGATGGCAAAACGGAGCTCATTCCACATGACGTGGGAAATGTCAAGCGGTGCAGCCTGGGCTGAGCGAGCCTCTTGACACATCAGGAGCATGTCAACCAGGTAGGCATGAACCTTGTCCTTATCGCCAACACGAGGGA
Organism: Secale cereale; assembly: GCA_902687465.1. Lineage (NCBI taxonomy): Eukaryota > Viridiplantae > Streptophyta > Magnoliopsida > Poales > Poaceae > Secale > Secale cereale. The sequence goes on along the minus strand of LR738713.1, from coordinate 152,615,300 downwards.
ATAGAGTGTTGCGAAAGATCCGATACATGATGTCCAAGAAGGGGTTCAACACCCAAGTCTGTTTGCCACTAGCAAGAGTCTTTTCCTCATAAAATGGAAGCAGTTTGTCTTTGTTTGCTGACTCAGGATTGGCGTGAGGCCGAAAACCAATTGGGTTATGGAGACCCTCCTCAGGAAGCTGAAGAAGATCCATGAACTCCTTCCAAGTAGAGGTCATCTTGTGACCATTGGTCATCCAAGTCATGGGGCGATCCTCCTTGGATTGGAAATTGACAGAGGCATAGAACTGAGCAATAATCTCTGGATCAAAGTCATTCTGGAAGGTCATGATGTGCTCCAGGCCCAACTGCTCGATCAAATCAAGAGCCTCTGCAAAGTATGCTCGGTTCTTGTCCTTCCTCATGTGATCCACATCCACCTAGTGAGCATCCACATAAATATTGGCCTTGGTCTTGAGCACCTCATGGTAGATGCGAAACTGCTGCTTGGTCCAGAAGATATCATCTCCAGGAAAGTGCTCACGGGGTTCTCCATACGGGTTGATCTTCCTTCGGGACATGAACTCAGCAGCAGGCATCTCCTACATAGACATTGATGATTCCTTACGCTTGTTGGCAGAAGTCTTGGACCGGCGCTAGGGATTGGAGCCCTCTGGCACATCACTTGGGGTACGCAGATGCTTGGATCCGGTGTCGCGGACAGGGTTGGTACGACGACCCTCAAAACCGGAGCCACCACCTAAAAACACAAACACAAGACCACAACAACACAAACACAAGAAGAATCAATGCCAAAGCCTCGATAAACACAAGAAACCAAGAGAAATAGGAAAGAGATCATGCTACGAAGAAAATATGATACAAGCGGTAGTACTGCTGACCCTACGCGGAAGTAAAAAATTAGTACCGCAAGGTAAGCGGTAGTACCGCATATCAGATGCGGTAGTACCGCATACGCTGCGGTAGTAATATTTTACGTCCGCCAGATGAGGCGGAACTAAAAAATTAGTACCGCAACGTAAGCGGTAGTACCGCAGATGGATGCGGTAGTACCGTGTACGCTGCGGTAGTAATGTTTTACTTCCGCCAGAAGAAGCGGAACTGAAAAATTAGTACCGCAATGTAAGCGGTAGTACCGCATACCGATGCGGTAGTACCGCATACGTTGCGGTAGTAAGCTTTTACTTCCGCAAGAGGAGCGGAAGTAAAAAAAATAGTGCTGCATGCGGAGCGGTAGTACCGCATAGGGTTGCGGTAGTACCGCTCAGCAAGCAGTACTGGATTTTTACTTCCGCCCGAGCGGTAGTACCGCTGGGGACAGCGGTAGTACCGCGCAGGTCAGATCAGATCTGGATTAGATCGTGCGGTACTACCGCGGTTCCCCAGCGGTAGTACCGCACGAAACAGATCTGAGAAGAGCAGATCAAGAAACGGCCAAGGAGATCGACTCACGGTACTACGGCTGATCATAGTAACTTCGTAGCAACAAGTATAATGGTATTTCTAGTGCATAAACACTCTCCCACATCCGAAGCATCCATGGATAAGATCACGAAGAACACAAGAACACTAAGCATCTCCCCTAACCCTAAAAACACATGCAAGGCAATAAGAAGAGGGGAAAGGGGGAGAAACATTCATCCATGGCAAGAGGACGTGGTGGGGAACGATCCCACCGGTCGGAATGCGAGGGGAGTGGCCGAGGGAGGAGATCCGGTGAGGTCCTCCGGCGGCGTTCTTGAGAGAGAGAGAGACAGGGACGACATGGGGGTTAGGAGTGAATGGGTATGGGGGAGATGGAACGCCCCCTACCTGCTTATAACCCCCACTCGTTCGGATATGTGAGGTAGTACCGCGGTCATCGCGGTAGTACCGCTCGCCAGGCGGTAGTACCGCCCTACCAGCGGCAGTAAAAAATTACTACCGTGCTGGATGTGCGGTAGTACCGTATCCTTCGCGGTAGTACCGTAACCGATCACGGTAGTACCGCTCCCCCAAGAAAATGCACGAAAAGACAACAGGCTTTAAGCACTTAGAGAGAGGAAAAACACCATGTGCACAAGCAAAACATGTAACACAAATTCCTCATAAGAGGGCGGTGGCCGAGGCCACCTATGTTTGAGTTTTATAGATATGGCACCGCGAAGAATTATCCTTGGGCCCATGATCAAAACTTGACTTGAAGCATTTAAGCCTACTATGGCTGGCAAATGATGAAGATTTGGTTAGTTTATGCATAATAGGGGGAGGAATAGTTCATTGAGAGAACAATACTCCCCCTAAGTCCATGCCTACATCTAGACAAGATAGCTATGTCGAGTGTGAGGAGTGTGTGCACAGGTTCAAACCACATTGCTCAAATCGATGATATTTAGCTCATGCCTTAACTCGCGAAATCTTGCTTCGTCCAGAGGCTTCGTCAAGATATCTGCAAGGTTATCATGAGTGTTGACGTAGTGAAGCTCGATTTCTCCTTGCCTTATGTGATCCCGGATGAAGTGATACCGAATCTCAATATGCTTCGTCTTGAAGTGAAGCACCGGGTTGAGAGAAATCTTGATGGCACTTTCATTGTCACCCCAAAGAGGCACTTTGTCACAAGTGACACCGTAATCCTTTAAAGTTTGCCTCATCCATAAGAGTTGAGCACAGCAACTGCCAGCGGCCACATATTCTGCTTCGGTGGACGAGAGAGATACACAACTTTGCTTTTTGGAAGACCAACTAACGAGAGAGCAACCAAGAAATTGGCACCCTCCCGAGGTGGACTTCCTATCCACTTTGTCTCCCGCCCAGTCAGAATCAGAGAAACCAACAAGGTTGAAATTTGCTCCTCTTGGGTACCATAAGCCAAAGTTTGGGGTATGAGCCAAATATCGAAAGATTCGCTTGACAGCCACAAAGTGACTTTCCTTAGGTGAGGCTTGAAACCGTGCACAAATTCCCACACTCAACATAATATCCGGTCTAGATGCACAAAGGTAAAGCAAGGATCCGATCATAGAGCGATATACCTTTTGATCCACCGCTTTACCATTGGGATCAATGTCAAGTTGGCATTTGGTTGGCATCGGAGTAGTAGCCGGCTTGACATCACTAAGGTTGAACCTCTTGAGCATGTCTTGAGTATACTTGGATTGTTTGATGAAGATGCCTTCTCTTCGTTGTTTGATCTCAAATCCAAGGAAGTACTTCAACTCTCCCATCATGGACATCTCAAAATGTGTGGTCATGAGTGCGGCGAACTCATCATTGAAAGCTTTGTTAGGAGAACCAAAGATAATATCATCAACATATAGTTGGCATACAAACAACTCCCCTTTGACCTTCTTAGTAAAAAGAGTGGGGTCGATTTTCCCAATTTTAAACCCACGATCTTGTAACAACTGGGTAAGGTGCTCATACCACGCTCGTGGGGCTTGTTTAAGGCCATAGAGTGCCTTATCAAGTTGATACACATGATTGGGGAACTTAGGATCCTCGAACCCCGGGGGTTGTTTAACATACACCAACTCATTAATGGGACCATTAATAAATGCACTTTTCACATCCATTTGTTGCAATTTAAATTTATGATGGGAAGCATAGGCAAGCAACAAACGAATGGATTCAAGACGAGCAACGGGGGCAAAGGTTTCACCGTAGTCGATACCCTCGACTTGGGAGTAGCCTTGAGCCACCAGACGTGCCTTGTTGCGGATGACAATGCCATGGGCATCTTGCTTGTTCTTAAAGATCCATTTGGTTCCAATGACATTATGGTTCTCCTTTGGTCTTGGCACCAGATGCCACACTTTATTGCGCTCGAAGTTATTGAGTTCTTCATGCATGGCATTGAGCCAGTCGGGGTCTTCGAGCGCCTCATAAACCTTCTTAGGTTCAACAAAGGAGACAAAAACTTGATGAGCACAATAGTTTGCTAATTGTCTACGAGTGCTTACCCCCCTTTTGATGCTTCCTAAAATGTTCTCGATGTGATGCTCGTTGGAAGCAAGCCTGGAGGCAACTTTTGCAGCACGACGCTCTAATTGCTCTTCAAGTGATAACTGAGGAGCATTGAGTTGATCATCTTGAGCGTCATCATGAGCAAGATCTTGATCTTGAGCTTCCTCTTGACCTTGATCTTGCTCGGGGGACTGAACTTGGCCCTGTGCATCAATTGGTGGTTCTTCACCAACTTGAGATTGATCTTGCACTTGGCCTTGTTCATCTGGCTGAGGGCCTTCACTTTGTTCTTCGGAAGCATGTGGGTCTTGGGTTGGTGATGGTTCCACTTGAGTGGAACATTGTCCTTCTCCTTCGGCCACAAGGGGTTCCCCAACGGGTAGGATATATCCAACACCCATTCTTCTTATGGCTTGAGGAGGAATTTCATCACCTGCATCACAAGTACCACTTTGCTCCACTTGGGAGCCGTTGTTTTCATCAAACTCCACGTTACTCGTCTCCTCTATGAGTCCAGTGGACTTGTTGAGGACACGGTAAGCATGAGAGTTTGTAGCATAACCAACAAATATGCCCTCATGAGCTCTAGATTCAAATTTAGACAAACGAACACCTTTCTTGAGAATGAAACACTTACACCCGAACACCCGGAAGTACTTGAGATTGGGCTTGTTACCGATAAGAATCTCATACGGAGTTTTGTTCAAGCCTTTGCGGAGATAGAGACGGTTTGAAGCATGACAAGCAGTGTTGATGGCTTCGGCCCAAAAGTTGTATGGAGAGTTGAATTCAGCCATCATGGTTCTTGCAGCATCTATTAAAGTTCGGTTCTTTCTCTCCGCAACACCGTTTTGCTGAGGGGTATACGGGGCTGCATATTGATGTTTGATCCCCTCATCACCAAGAAACTCATCCAAGGTGTAGTTCTTGAACTCGGTGCCATTGTCACTTCTGATCATCAAAATCTTTGCTTCATGTTGTCGTTGAGCTTCATTTGCAAAGTTGATGACGGTTTGTTGGATCTCACTCTTCTTCTTGAAGAAGTATACCCAGGTATATCTTGAGTAATCATCCACAATCACCAAGCAATACTTCCTACCCACAAGACTATCAAAAGTAGGAGGCCTAAAGAGATCCATGTGGAGGAGCTCTAGGGGTCTCTTTGAATAAATGATAGTCGTGGGAGGGTGAGCCTTCTCATGTAATTTTCCTTCAATGCACGCCCTACAAGCACGATCTTTGGCAAAGCTAACATTTGTTAGTCCTCGGACATGGTCCCCCTTGAGAAGACTTTGCAAAGATCTCATATTGACGTGGGCCAAACGGCGATGCCAAAGCCATCCCACATCAACTTTAGCCATTAGGCATGTCGCGACCTTAGTGGGTTGCTTCGAGAAGTTAACCACATAAAGACCGTTCTCGACATGCCCAACATAGGATACTTTAAGAGTCTTGCTCCACAAGAGGGCCACAGAATCAATATCAAAGAATGTAGCAAAGCCCATGAGTGCAAGTTGGCGAACAGAAAGTAAATTGTATGCAAGGGACTCAACAAGCATGACTTTCTCGATTGTGAGATCTTGAGAGACAACAACCTTGCCAAGTCCCAATACCTTAGAAGATGAAGCATCACCCCATTCGACGTTGGTGGCCATAGATGAACCTAGATGCACGTCCACCACCAAGTCTTTGCTTCCGGTCATATGATTTGTGGCCCCGCTATCGAGCAACCATGATCCCCCACCGGAAGCAAACCCCTATAATAGATCAATGCTTGGATTTAGGTACCCATTTGGTAATGGGTCCTTTGAGGTTAATGACAAGGGTCTTAGGAACCCAAATGGACCATTCAATGTACTCATAAGAAGAACCAACAAATTTAGCAAACACATGGCCATCACTGGCACGGCATAAAACATATGAAGGATTAAAATCGCCGGCCATGTTTGATGGTATGGTGGAGTTTTTCTTGACACCACCACTTTTCTTCTTGGTTGACGTGCCCTCTCCTTCTTTCACAAAGGATTGTCGGAGAGGGGTGGTTGCTTTGTCTTGTCATTCTTCTTCTTCTTGGGCTTAGGAGCAAACCCAATTCCTTCCTTTGCCACAACCTCCTTTTGATTGCTCAAAAGGGCGTTGAGGTTCTTCTCACCTTGTATGCAAGTCACAAGGCCTTTCTCAAGTTGCTTCTTCAATTCGGCATTCTCTTCAACAAGATGCACATGCTCACAACATGGGTTAGTAGCATTTGCATTATCAATTAAAACCATGTGAGGAAAGATAGCCTTTTCCTTGGTTAGCGAAACTTGGAGTTGATCATGAGACTCCTTGAGAGTAGCATGCATTCCTTTCAAGGCCTTGTGAGCCTTGTAAAGTATGTCAAACTCCTCTTTGAGTTTAGCATGGTCAACCTCAAGTTTTGCCTTCTCAGAGTTAAGGACACGAGAGACAACTAAAGCATGATCAAGATCTTTCTTTAATTTAGCATGATCATCGTTGTGTGACTCCTCAAGAGTCAAACGAAGACCACGCTCTTCCTCTAGGGCATTAGAGAGATCCGATATCTCATCAGCATAGTCTCGACTATGCCCTTCCATTTTAGTAATGGTTTCCTCGTGAGCCTCGATAATGTCATTGGCCTCACCGAGTTGTTCCAAGAGAGCAACAAAATGCTTCTTGGGTTTGCCCTTGAGATTCTTTATGAACAAATCAAATTCATTTTCTCCCTCCTTAATACCCTCACCCTCATCAATACAATTAGTCAATGAAGGATTAGAAGAGATAGTAGTATTGATGTTTGGGGTTACCTTGTTGGTGGCCTTGGCCATGAGACACTTGGCGGTGATGTTCTCGTTTGGTGAGTTGAAGAGAGATGAGTGCGGAGTGGTAGCAATTGCAATTGTGGCCATAGTGGTCACCTCATCGTCTTCATCATTGTCATCATCCTCCACATATTCTTCTTGAGCCACCAACACTTTCGGAGGAGTCTTTCTTATGAAGTTGTTCTTGTTGGGATAGGACTTTGACTTGTCCTTCCGAATAATCTTGCCTCCTGTGGGGACCCCGACTTAGAAGTCGAGATCACCGAATGCACGTGTACAGTGATCCTAGAGATCAATGCTCACTGAACACACAGAAGCTGAAATAACAAGAGTCTTACATCCATACAAATAGTCTTACACGAATTAAGGCAGTTATGGCCAAGTCTTACACGGGCTGAATAGCAAATAACTTAAGTAGCGGAAGTCTTCGATAAACGGGTAGAACCCATGCCATCTGCCTTAACCCTACAGGCATTCTGACTGGGATAGCGTCCTAGTTTGCATGTTCGTCTCCAAAGAACTCTTCCTCATATTCCTGCTCTTCCATGCCTGGCCAATTAAATAACCAGTGGCAAGCCAATGAGTACTTTGAATGTACTCGCAAGCAACCCATGATGTGGTTCAAGTAACAATGCAATTGAATAATAATGGACAATCTAGCAGGAGGCTAGAACAATATGCTATCATCAAGTTATGCATTAATAACCTCGCGTAACCTCGAGAACAGGTTACCGACATCAACATGAATATGATTCATCTCATCGAGTCAAGTCATCACCTTGACTCTCATACACACGCATGGTTTCCCAAACATTGGACGTAGCCCAAGAGCGGTTACCCAACTGTCCATGACCGTGGACACGGCTATTCGAATAGTTTGACACTCTGCAGAGGTTGTACACTTTACCCACAAGATCCGGGGAACTTCCGTGTCATTCACGACCCGCGGTACCTCAAGTACCCGGGGTAAGCACCCGGTCATTACCTTTCCTTAGACGACACTAACATAGAGTCCACTCGTTGGCACACAGCCCTCGGGTACAAACAATAGATCACGGGACTTGCCCAAATTTCAATGTTCACGCGTACCCGAAGGGACCAACGGTGTGTCTGGTGCCCTGTGAAAACAGTCATGGTCGCCTATCCAAGCACGACCCCGTCCCGGGAAAGACCTCAAGTCTCCCCGTCACTAGTAATGCGGGCACCATGCTAGTATCGACCTAAGTAATCAATAAAGCCCCGTCCCATAAGGGGTAGTGTGGTTGCACATGTATGGTTGGAATAACGGTCGCAACTTCAACCAATCCGTTTGAAAAACACACACACTTGCCTTGGCACAGCACTTCGTCATCAAGTGGTCACCCAACTCATCATCATCATCTCCCTCGGGCATAAATGGCACCCGACGGGGTTTTATGCAAAGACTTCAATCATGAAGGTTCATGTCACACATGCATCACTAATCATAACCACTAACCATATGCATGTCATCTAGCACATAGCAAGATCAAGATCATGTCATGCATCACATAAGCATCATGACCACCTATTGCATGTTATCTAGCATGTAGCAAGATCAACAATAAAGCATGCATCATGTGGTGGTTCATCTAGGTTACCATCGTAACCCTAATCATCATGCATCGGAAACAAGCGGGTTCCGACGAACAAGTGTATCATGGTCAAAGGGTTGCTTGCCTGGATTGGCTTGGTCTTCAAAGTCTTCAAGTCCTTCTCCTTCTTCTTCCACAGCTACTTCGGCCAATACGGGATCTATACGTCGCATAATAACCACGGGAAAATAAGAATACAAATGAAACAGAAAAATCAAAGTTCTCAGAAAAATGTCAACTCATTTTTGTAAAATACTAGAGGGATTTCTAAGATGGGGAAAAATCTTAGTTGGAGTTTTGGAGTTACAGAATAGGATATATAGATTTTTAAACAGGAGTTATACTGCTCAAATTTGAATTTAAATTTGAACAGTACAGCAAAGTTTCATGGATTTGAATGAAAGTGGTACCATTAAATAGGTTGGAATATTACAAGATTTTAGGAGTTGGAGATATTTAATTTGGATCAATATTCTTTTCTGCATAAATGTTTAAAACATCAATAGAAAAGAAAAAGAGAAAAAGGGTCTTGTGCACTGGGCCAGAAGAGGCCACAGTGCACGGCCCAGACGGACTGGCCCAGCCGCACGGAGCCAGCGCGTGCGCACGTCAGGTTTTCAAACCTGACGGGCGGGGCCCGTGGGTCGGCGGCACAGAGGAGGGGGAGAGAGGTGGGCGGATGACAGGCGGGGCCCGCCTGTCATCTCTAACCCCTCGGCCACGGCGGCGGCGAGCTCACCGGCGACGATTCCGGCCACGGCGACGGCAACGGAGGCCAGGGACGGACTCAGCGTCGTGTCGCGGTTGCAGTGGTGGTAGTGCGGCACGGCGGGGAGGCTTGGTTCACCGGCGGCGAGGTGCGACGGCGGAGGCTCGTCGGAGGGTAGTTGCTGTGGCCGTTTCCGACTGCAAACGGAGGGGGAAATAGAGGGGAAAGGATCAGTGGAGTGCGGTGGTTCCGAAATGAGTGGAAGGAGAGGCAGGGGAGGCCTGTACCTCGAGATCGCCGGCGGCCCGACGCGGCGGAGCTCCGGTCGATCCCGAGCACTGGGACCTCCTGGGGTCGAGCAGGTGATGCAGGGGGGATCAGTGGAGAGGTGTGAGGCTGGTGGTGGTGTTGGAATGGCTCGGGAGGGCCTATATATAGGGGCTCGACGAGGTCCCGTGGTCCAGTGCGCCGGCGAGCTCCGGCTCGACGCTACAGCGCACGGGAGGCTACGGGGATGAGTCTGGGGAGTTCCTGGACGAGCTCTACGTCCAGCTGAGGTAAGAGGAGGAGCGGGGGAGCGTCAGGGGTGCGTGCGCGTGTGAAGCAGAGGAATGGCCGAAGCGGGCGGCCGGTGCGCGTGCGGCGACGCTCACTGGAGGGCGCAGGAGGAGGGGGGACAGCGCCGGGGAGGTCGCGGACGTCGAGGCGCCTCGACTGGCACAAGGGGGAGGCTCGAGGTTGTCGGGGGAGGATGATTGGCCGGAGCCAGCGTGCGGGGTGCACTGTTCGCGCGCTCTGGAGCGTGCGTATTGCTGGCATCAGCATGCTCTCGCCGGTTTGGTCCGTTCCAGCGTGCCCAACAGTGTCTAGTGCGTTGTAGGAGAAGTAAAGAAATGCCCTGAGGCCTTGGATGCCCTGGGTTTGCAGAGAGAGAGGGAGAGGGCTGGTGAAATGGTGAAAGTTGGCTGTACAGCAAGGTAAACCAAGGGTTTCACCCCTCAATCATGGAGCTGAGGTGCTGGGGGAGTTACTGGAGGTGGCTGGTAACTCAATGAGCCTGTGGTAAGAAGTTGAGGCCAAGGAGAAAAGTGAAAGTGGTCAAATTGGAGGTTTTAGAATTTCTGCAGAAGGTGTTTGATCAGTGTTTGATCAAGTAAATGAAGTCCACTTGACATGGCACTTGACAGGGTTGAAAGGCATGAGAAAATAGGGTGCTTCACCAAATTTGGGCTCATTTGGAGAAACTAGCCAATGTAACTTTGATGATCCCTAGAAATCAACAGAAATAGTTTCATCTTGATTGAGTCAAGTTAATCATCTCCCCTTGATGCACCACTAGGTGTAGCATCATCATTTGGGGTATTGATCATGCTCACAAAGTTTGAAGCTCCAGATAAAAAGTTGGTAATGTAAAGTTGTTCAAATTTGCATTTGAACAGAAAGGGTTTTGAGGTGATCTGATCAAGTTGCTCTATTCAAATACTTGTGCCATTTGGTCTAGGTGCCTTATTAGGTCATTCTAGCATGTGCACCAAGTTTGAGAACATTTGGACAAGTTTGGTAATGTAAAGTTGCTCAAACTTCAAATATGGACAGAATGGTTATGAAGGGGTTTGAGGAGGTTTTCTTGCTTCCCAAGGCATGGGACTTGGCAAGATCATCAAATATGTCATATATGACATGATAGAATTTCCCTGGAATTTTTGGAGAAAAATTCCTTTGTAAATATTTCAAAAGCTTGAAATATCCAGAAAGGGTTTTGGAGGGTTTAGCCCATTATTTTGAACATGACCAAGTGTTGAAACTCTTATATATGGACAATATATGTCCTATGAGTCTCTCTGAATTTTGGCAAATATTTTTGAAACAGTTAAATAATTTTCCCCTATTAAAGACCATTTCTGGCCTTAAGAAAAAGCTTTCAAATAAAATAGGAAAATAACTTTTAAAATTATACCTTTGTGGATTCTGGGAGTCCTATGACTACTAGGTCTCAAATAAACCTTTTGAAATAATTTTCACACCCTAAATCAAGTACTTGCAGTGCAAATCTCAATTCAGGGGTTTTTGGAAAACTAAATTTATAAAATATTATTTGGCCAAATTAATTTTGTAAGAAAATACTATACTGTTATATAACACTTGGCATGATCATTGGGCAGAAGTTTTGGGTGTGGAGATGAAATCTACAAGAGGTCATAGTTGACTTTAATGAGCACATGAAAAAGCAAATGAAGAAAGCTCAATTTCAAATAAAAGCCAAATGATGCTAAAAAAATTTGCTGGTCCAAATTTTCATGCTCGAAAGATACAAATAACATGTTACAAAATGCAGGGTGTGACAGACCTACCCCCCTTACAAGAATCTCGTCCCCGAGATTCCTAAACTAGGGCTTAAAAGAGGTCGGGAAACTCGGATCTAAGATAGTCTTCTCGTTCCCAGGTTGCTTCTCCTTCGGTGTGGTTGCTCCACTGGACCTTGAAGTACTTGATGGTACGGCTCCGCGTACGTCGTTCTGCTTCGTCCAGAATACGAATGGGCTTCTAGCGGTAGGTCAAATCAGGCTGCAGATCAATGGCTTGGTGATCCACATCCTTGTAGAGACTGGGCTTGTATGGAACCTGGAGACATTTCCGGAGTTGTGACACATGGAATACATTGTGCACATCGGATAGCTCAGGTGGTAGTTCCAACTGATAAGCCACTTCTCCTCGTCGGTCGGTGATCTTGAAAGGGCCAATGAACCTTGGCGCGAGCTTCCCCTTGACGTGGAAACGCTTGGTTCCCTTCAGAGGAGTTACCCGTAGGTACACATGATCTCCGACACGGAAACTCATGTCTCGGCGTCGAGTGTCAGCATAACTCTTCTGCCTTGACTTGGCTGCCTTTAGTCGCTCTCTGACTAGTTGGACTTGCTCTTCTGCTGCGCGGAGAATATCCGGTCCAAAGACTAGTCCTTCTCCAGTCTCTGACCAATTGAGGGGTGTGCGGCATCTGCGTCCGTACAACACCTCAAATGGTGCCATCTGAAGGCTTGACTGGTAACTGTTGTTATAGGAGAACTCGGCGAAAGGGAGACAGTCTTCCCACTTGGCTCCATACGCCAGGACACAGGCTCGGAGCATGTCTTCGAGAATCTGATTGACTCGCTCAGTTTGACCTTCGGTCTGTGGGTGGAAAGCTGTGCTGAAAGACAATTTGGTTCCCAAGGGTTCTTGGAATCGCTTCCAGAACCTTGAAGTGAACTGGGTGCCTCGATCTGACACAATCTCCTTGGGAACACCGTGAAGACTTACGATTCGGTTGATATAAAGAGTTGCCAGCTGGTTGCCTGAGTAGGTAGTCTTGACAGGAATGAAATGAGCCACCTTGGTCAAATGATCGACTATGACCCAGATAGAGTCATGTCCTCTATTCGACCTTGGTAGTCCAGTGATGAAGTCCATTCCGACTTTATCCCACTTCCACTCAGGAACCTTGACTGGTTGAAGCAATCCAGCAGGTCGCTGATATTCAGCCTTGACCCTTTGGCACACATCACACTTTGCAACATAGGTTGCAATCTCTCTCTTCATACCGTGCCACCAGAATCGTGCCTTCAAGTCTTGGTACATCTTGGTTCCTCCGGGGTGGATGGAATACGGAGTGTCGTGGGCTTCTTGCAGACTCAGCGTCTTTAGCTCGGTGTTGTTTGGTACGCAGAGGCGACCTTTGTACCAAACAATCCCGTGCTCGTCTTCGGAGAATCCTGGGGCCTTGCCCAGCTTCATCTTCTTCTTGACACCTTCGATGCTTGCATGTCCATCTTGAGCCTTCTTGACGTCGTCCATCAGGGTTGGTCTGACTTTTAAATGATCCAGAAATCCGGGGGTGACTAATTCCAAACTGAATTGTTCGATCTCCTTAAACAAGGTTGGCTGCCTTTCTTGAATAATGACATTCAAAGAGCAAGCCTTCCTGCTTAAGGCATCGGCCACCATGTTAGCCTTCCCAGGGTGATACTGAACACTGAGGTCATAATCCTTGATGAGTTCCAACCATCTCCGCTGCCTCATGTTCAATTCCTTTAGGGTGAAAATATACTTCAGACTTTTGTGGTCTGTGTAAATCTCACACCGTTTCCCTAGGAGGTAATGCCGCCATGTCTTCAAGGCATGAACTACTGCCGCTAGCTCAAGATCGTGAGTAGCGTAGTTCTCCTCATGGGGTCGTAGCTGCCTGGAGAGGTATGCTATGACGCGGCCTTCTTGCATCAGAACGCTTCCCAATCCGGTTCGAGAGGCATCACAATATATCATGAACTCCTTGTGAATATCAGGTGTTGCCAGGACTGGGGCGGTGGTCAATCTCTTCTTGAGCTCTTGGAAGCTCTCTTCGCACTTTGGCGTCCACTCGAACTTCTTGTCCTTCTTGAGGAGCTGAGTCATTGGTCGTGCAATGCTAGAGAATCCTTCCACGAACTTGCGGTAATAGCCCGCTAATCCGAGGAAGCTTCTGACTTCCTTGACGGTCGTTGGAGATTGCCATTGGGTCACAGCTTCGATCTTTGCAGGATCAACAGATAATCCTTCCTCGGTCAAGACATGACCTAAGAACCCAACTTTATGCAGCCAGAACTCACACTTGCTGAATTTGGCATACAGTTGGTGCTCACGAAGCTTGTCTAGGACCATCCTCGGGTGCTGCTCATGCTCTTCCTCCGACTTCGAGAACACAAGAATGTCATCAATGAAGACAACAACGAACTTGTCCAAATATTCCATGAAGACTTTATTCATGAGGTACATGAAGTAAGCTGGGGCATTGGTTAACCCAAAAGACATGACCGTGCACTCATACAGGCCATATCTGGTTACGAATGCCGTCTTCGGAATATCTTGGGGTCTGATCTTCAGCTGGTAATACCCAGATATGAGGTCGATCTTGGAGAATACCTTGGCTCCGCTGAGCTGATCAAACAGATCTTCGATCTTGGGAAGTGGATACTTGTTCTTGATTGTAACTTCATTGAGGGAACGATAGTCAATGCATAAGCGGATGGTACCGTCCCTCTTTGCCACAAACAGAACAGGAGATCCCCAAGGGGAGGCACTCGGGCGGATAAATCCCTTCCTTAGCTGCTCTTCTAGCTGCTTCTTCAACTCGGCTAATTCTTCCGTCCCCATTCTATAAGGCTTCTTATAGATGGGTTCTGCTCCGGGCACGAGCTCGATGATGAACTCAATGTCACGGTCAGGGGGCATTCCCGGTAGTTCATCTCGAAAGACATCAGGATACTCACATACCACCGGTACTTGATCTAGCCCAACTTCAGACAGACAGTTGACTTTAGCGGCTTGAGCGGAAGAGGAGTTGGGGGCAAACTTGACTTCTACTCCTTGGTCATTGGTCACAGTGACTGTCCGATTGGCACAGTCTAACAAGCCTTGGTGCTTACTGAGCCAATCCATCCCTAAGATCACATCCAAGCCTTGCGATCTCAGGATGATAAGGTCTGCTAGGAATTCTACACCATTAATGGTAATACCGACTCCTTTACAGCCTATCTTGGCTCTCATCTCGGCTCCGGGGGTTTGTACCACCATAGGGTTATTCAGGGGTGTAGGGGTCATGCCACTTTTTAATGCAAATCTTTGAGTGACAAATGAATGCGTTGCTCCAGAATCAAACAAGACAGTTGCAGGTGCTGAGTTGACAAGGAACGTACCCAGCACGACGTCCGGGTCTTCCTGGGCTTCTTCAGCAGTGACGTGATTCACACGCCCCTTCCCATAGTTTGGTGGATTACGAGGAGCTGGGTTCCTTGGTGGCATTCCACGGCCTTGTCCCTAGTTCTGCGCATTGGGGCGCGGGGCATCAGGCTTCTTGTTGGGGCACACCCTGGAGATGTGTCCGGGCTGACAACATCCAAAACAAGTGACTTGATTTGGAGTGTTGATCTTGTTGCCACCACTGGTATTGGGGTTGAAAGCTGGCCTGGGGTTGGCATACTGCTGAGGCTGAGGATTGGCACGAGGTGCAGGAGCTCTTGGCTGCTGATAGGTTGGCTTGGCCGGGGCTGACTGCCACGGACGAGGCTTCTGGTTGCTGGAACTTCCCTTACTGACCAACTTGCGCTTATGAGTGTCTTCCAAAGCACGCCGCTTGTCTTCAAGCATAAGTGCCTTGTTCACCAGGTCAGGGAAAGACGGGCAGTCGCACACGACAAGCGAGTATTGCAGAGTCTGATTAAGGCCTTCCATGAAGCGCTCCCTTTTGGCAGCATTAGTGCTGACATCCTCAGGGGCATACCTTGACAGAATGCTGAACTTCTGCATGTACTCCTTGACAGTGCCACTTCCTTGCTTCAGGGCTCGGAACTCGCGCTTTTTGATAGCCATGATTCCGGAAGGAATGTGGGCCTTGCGGAATTCTGCCTTGAAGTTAACCCAAGTGATGTCTTGTTCAGCATGCATGACCTTGAATCCATCCCACCAAGCTCTAGCAGTTCCCCCGAGGCAGTGGGCTGCATAAGCCACCTTCTCACGATCTTCGGTGCATCCGACTAGTTCCAGAATCTCCTCAATGGAACGGACCCAGTCATCAGCATCCAGGGGTTCAGCAGTCTCGATGAAGGTTGGCGGTGCATGCTTCTTGAACTCTGCCAACGTGGAACGTCCATTGCCATTCCCCGCCGGCTGGCGGTTGTTGGTGACAGCTTGAGCAATCAGCTGAAGAGCTGCAGTGTTGGCTTGGCGTTCCTCTCGGAAAGCTTGGAGAAGCTGAGCCATGTCCATGCTTGGAGGAGGTGGTGGTGGAGCTTGGTTGTTGGTTTGGTCGTGGTCTGCCTCTGGCTGAGAGGATGCTCCGGCTTCGGGCTGCTCGGTAGAGGTACCAGTACGAGTTACAACAGGCATCCTGTTGGATCGGTAAAAGGTCTCATGACTCGGAAGAGGGAAAGCAAGATAGATAGGTGCCTAGTAAGGGGGTGGGTGTGACACTAAATCAAATCATGCAAGGGCCGAGAGGCCAAAACACATTCATTAAAATCCAAATGGGTGATGTAGTCGTTTACACATTCCCGAAGGAAGATTACGACTTACATCCAGAAACGACAAAAGCAAACGCTAGATGGTTTCATATGAACCATACAAGGACTCGACTGCGCATAGGGGTTACACGACCTATCCTACCGTAGGGGTTACAACTGGCATATCCGAGTAGCGAATAATGCCTAAGCGGCGGAATGCTCGGTCGCGTATTCCGGCTCTTCTGGGTCTTCCTCCTTGTCTTCATCTGTCTGGGCTCCCTTGTCACTTGAGGGAGTGGGGGAGTGGAGGAGTTGGATACGACGGTGCTTTGACGATGGTGCAGGGAAAAGCTTGCGATATTCCCTTGCTGTCATCCGGCGTCGCCGAGGTGGTTCTTCACCCTTGGAAGACACATCCTCGGAGGGCCTTCCGCCTGGATATGCGATAGCGGATTGTCCAGAAGGTGCTCCTTCCTTCTTGATCCTGTTTGCCTTCTCTTGAGCTTGATGAAGAAGTGCCTTGGTCTTGTAAAGTTCTTCTCGAAGCTTCCTTGATTCCGAGGCCAAGTCTTGTGCCAAGTTGTCGGCACATAGATTGAAGTAGGTCTGGAATCTAAGCGAGAGTCCTTCCTTCAGTGGAGGGGCTAGTGCGCTGCTTTCTTCGTCACCTTCCTTCCGGTAAGGTAAGAAGCGAGTTGCCATCTTGGCTGCCATCTCCGGAAGAAGCTCGCGGAGACGGGTTAGTGCCTTGAGTGCAGCAGCCTCGACAGCAAGTGGTAGTGTTGCCATCTGGGGTCCTTCGAAGAACCAACTTGTGGGAGGATCGTTTGCCTTCACGATCACTTCCACATGGTACTCCACCTCAGTATCGCTCACCCAATGCTCAAGGTAGGTGAGGATGGGTGCTCGGTGGAACTGACACTCCTAGAGGCTATCCTCGAGAAGTAGGGGAAACCCAGTGGTCAGGTGCTCTTCGGGAACTGCGGCCATCTACAAGGGTGGAATAGGAGGGGTTAATAAGCTGAGGAAATCTCAAGTTTAGAAAAGAAGAGAGGTTCAGAAGGTTTTTGAAAAAAAGGGGTCTCAACTAACTAACGCCCATGCTAACTAAGGCTTTCTACAGTCAGGATGGCTCTGATACCAGCTCTGTGGGGACCCCGACTTAGAAGTCGAGATCACCGAATGCACGTGTACAGTGATCCCAGAGATCAATGCTCACTGAACACACAGAAGCTGAAATAACAAGAGTCTTACATCCATACAAATAGTCTTACACGAATTAAGGCCGTTATGGCCAAGTCTTACACGGGCTGAATAGCAAATAACTTAAGTAGCGGAAGTCTTCGATAAACGGGTAGAACCCATGCCATCTGCCTTAACCCCACAGGCATTCTGACTGGGATAGCGTCCTAGTTTGCATGTTCGTCTCCAAAGAACTCTTCCTCATATTCCTGCTCTTCCATGCCTGGCCAATTAAATAACCAGTGGCAAGCCAATGAGTACTTTGAATGTACTCGCAAGCAACCCATGATGTGGTTCAAGTAACAATGCAATTGAATAATAATGGACAATCTAGCAGGAGGCTAGAACAATATGCTATCATCAAGTTATGCATTAATAACCTCGCGTAACCTCGAGAATAGGTTACCGACATCAACATGAATATGATTCATCTCATCGAGTCAAGTCATCACCTTGACTCTCATACACACGCATGGTTTCCCAAACATTGGACGTAGCCCAAGAGCGGTTACCCAACTGTCCATGACCGTGGACACGGCTATTCGAATAGTTTGACACTCTGCAGAGGTTGTACACTTTACCCACAAGATCCGGGGAACTTCCGTGTCATTCACGACCCGCGGTACCTCAAGTACCCGGGGTAAGCACCCGGTCATTACCTTTCCTTAGACGACACTAACATAGAGTCCACTCGTTGGCACACGGCCCTCGGGTACAAACAATAGATCACGGGACTTGCCCAAATTTCAATGTTCACGCGTACCCGAAGGGACCAACGGTGTGTCCGGTGCCCTGTGTAAACAGTCATGGTCGCCTATCCAAGCACGACCCCGTCCCGGGAAAGACCTCAAGTCTCCCCGTCACTAGTAATGCGGGCACCATGCTAGTATCGACCTAAGTAATCAATAAAGCCCCGTCCCATAAGGGGTAGTGTGGTTGCACATGTATGGTTGGAATAACGGTCGCAACTTCAACCAATCCGTTTGAAAAACACACACACTTGCCTTGGCACACCACTTCGTCATCAAGTGGTCACCCAACTCATCATCATCATCTCCCTCGGGCATAAATGGCACCCGACGGGGTTTTATGCAAAGACTTCAATCATGAAGGTTCATGTCACACATGCATCACTAATCATAACCACTAACCATATGCATGTCATCTAGCACATATCAAGATCAAGATCATGTCATGCATCATATAAGCATCATGACCACCTATTGCATGTTATCTAGCATGTAGCAAGATCAACAATAAAGCATGCATCATGTGGTGGTTCATCTAGGTTACCATCGTAACCCTAATCATCATGCATCGGAAACAAGCGGGTTCCGACGAACAAGTGTATCATGGTCAATGGGCTGCTTGCCTGGATTGTCTTGGTCTTCAAAGTCTTCAAGTCCTTCTCCTTCTTCTTCCACAGCTACTTCGTCAAATACGGGATCTATACGTCGCATAATAACCACGGGAAAATAAGAATACAAATGAAACAGAAAAATCAAAGTGCTCAGAAAAATGTCAACTCATTTTTGTAAAATACTAGAGGGATTTCTAAGATGGGGAAAAATCTTAGTTGGAGTTTTGGAGTTACAGAATAGGATATATAGATTTTTAAACAGGAGTTATACTGCTCAAATTTGAATTTAAATTTGAACAGTACAGCAAAGTTTCATGGATTTGAATGAAAGTGGTACCATTAAATAGGTTGGAATATTACAAGATTTTAGGAGTTGGAAATATTTAATTTGGATCAATATTCTTTTCTGCATAAATGTTTAAAACATCAACAGAAAAGAAAAAGAGAAAAAGGGTCCTGTGCACTGGGCCAGAAGAGGCCACAGTGCACGGCCCAGACGGACTGGCCCAGCCGCACGGAGCCAGCGCGCGCGCACGTCAGGTTTTCAAACCTGACGGGCGGGGCCCATGGGTCAGCAGCACAGAGGAGGGGGAGAGAGGTGGGGGGATGACAGGCGGGGCCCGCCTGTCATCTCTAACCCCTCGGCCACGGCGGCGGCGAGCTCACCGGCGACGATTCCGGCCACGGCGACGGCAACGGAGGCCAGGGACGGACTCAGCGTCGTGTCGCGGTTGCAGTGGTGGTAGTGCGGCACGACGGGGAGGCTTGGTTCACCGGCGGCGAGGTGCGACGGCGGAGGCTCGTCGGAGGGTAGTTGCTGCGGCCGTTTCCGACTGCAAACGGAGGGGAAAATAGAGGGGAAAGGATCAGTGGAGTGCGGCGGTTCCGAAATGAGTGGAAGGAGAGGCAGGGGAGGCCTGTACCTCGAGATCGCCGGCGGCCCGACGCGGCGGAGCTCCGGTCGATCCCGAGCACTGGGACCCCATGCAGGGGGGGTCAGTGGAGAGGTGTGAGGCTGGTGGTGGTGTTGGAATGGCTTGGGAGGGCCTATATATAGGGGCTCGACGAGGTCCCGTGGTCCAGTGCGCCGGCGAGCTCCGGCTCGACGCTACAGCGCACGGGAGGCTACGGGGATGAGTCTGGGGAGTTCCTGGACGAGCTCTACGTCCAGCTGAGGTAAGAGGAGGAGCGGTGGAGCGTCAGGGGTGCGTGCGCGTGTGAAGCAGAGGAATGGCCGAAGCGGGCGGCCGGTGCGCGTGCGGCGACGCTCACTGGAGGGCGCAGGAGGAAGGGGGACAGCGCCGGGGAGGTCGCGGACGTCGAGGCGCCTCGACTGGCGCAAGGGGGAGGCTCGAGGTTGTCGGGGGTGGATGATTGGCCGGAGCCAGCGTGCGGGGTGCACTGTTCGCGCGCTCTGGAGCGTGCGTATTGCTGGCATCAGCATGCTCTCGCCGGTTTGGTCCGTTCCAGCATGCCCAACAGTGTCTAGTGCGTTGTAGGAGAAGTAAAGAAATGCCCTGAGGCCTTGGATGCCCTGGGGTTGCAGAGAGAGAGGGAGAGGGCTGGTGAAATGGTGAAAGTTGGCTGTACAGCAAGGTAAACCAAGGGTTTCACCCCTCAATCATGGAGCTGAGGTGCTGGGGGAGTTGCTGGAGGTGGCTGGTAACTCAATGAGCCTGTGGTAAGAAGTTGAGGCCAAGGAGAAAAGTGAAAGTGGTCAAATTGGAGGTTTTAGAATTTCTGCAGAAGGTGTTTGATCAGTGTTTGATCAAGTAAATGAAGTCCACTTGACATGGCACTTGACAGGGTTGAAAGGCATGAGAAAATAGGGTGCTTCACCAAATTTGGGCTCATTTGGAGAAACTAGCCAATGTAACTTTGGTGATCCCTAGAAATCAACAGAAATAGTTTCATCTTGATTGAGTCAAGTTAATCATCTCCCCTTGATGCACCACTTGGTGTAGCATCATCATTTGGGGTATTGATCGTGCTCACAAAGTTTGAAGCTCCAGATAAAAAGTTGGTAATGTAAAGTTGTTCAAATTTGCATTTGAACAGAAAGGGTTTTGAGGTGATCTGATCAAGTTGCTCTATTCAAATACTTGTGCCATTTGGTCTAGGTGCCTTATTAGGTCATTCTAGCATGTGCACCAAGTTTGAGAGCATTTGGACAAGTTTGGCAATGTAAAGTTGCTCAAACTTCAAATATGGACAGAATGGTTATGAAGGGGTTTGAGGAGGTTTTCTTACTTCCCAAGGCATGGGACTTGGCAAGATCATCAAATATGTCATATATGACATGATAGAATTTCCCTGGAATTTTTGGAGAAAAATTCCTTTGTAAATATTTCAAAAGCTTGAAATATCCAGAAAGGGTTTTGGAGGGTTTATCCCATTATTTTGAACATGACCAAGTGTTGAAACTCTTATATATGGACAATATATGTCCTATGAGTCTCTCTGAATTTTGGCAAATATTTTTGAAACAGTTAAATAATTTTCCCCTATTAAAGACCATTTCTGGCCTTAAGAAAAAGCTTTCAAATAAAATAGGAAAATAACTTTTAAAATTATACCTTTGTGGATTCTGGGAGTCCTATGACTACTAGGTCTCAAATAAACCTTTTGAAATAATTTTCACACCCTAAATCAAGTACTTGCAGTGCAAATCTCAATTCAGGGGTTTTTGGAAAACTAAGTTTATAAAATATTATTTGGCCAAATTAATTTTGTAAGAAAATACTATACTGTTATATAACACTTGGCATGATCACTGGGCAGAAGTTTTGGGTGTGGAGATGAAATCTACAAGAGGTCATAGTTGACTTTAATGAGCACATGAAAAAGCAAATGAAGAAAGCTCAATTTCAAATAAAAGCCAAATGATGCTAAAAAATGTTGCTGGTCCAAATTTTCATGCTCCAAAGATACAAATAACATGTTACAAAATGCAGGGTGTGACAGACCTACCCCCCTTACAAGAATCTCGTCCCCGAGATTCCTAAACTAGGGCTTAAAAGAGGTCGGGAAACTCGGATCTAAGATAGTCTTCTCGTTCCCAGGTTGCTTCTGCTTCGGTGTGGTTGCTCCACTGGACCTTGAAGTACTTGATGGTACGGCTCCGCGAACGTCGTTCTGCTTCGTCCAGAATACGAATGGGCTTCTCGTGGTAGGTCAAATCAGGCTGCAGATCAATGGCTTGGTGATCCACATCCTTGTAGAGACTGGGCTTGTCTGGAACCTGGAGACATTTCCGGAGTTGTGACACATGGAATACATTGTGCACATCGGATAGCTCAGGTGGTAGTTCCAACTGATAAGCCACTTCTCCTCGTCGGTCGATGATCTTGAAAGGGCCAATGAACCTTGGCGCGAGCTTCCCCTTGACGTGGAAACGCTTGGTTCCCTTCAGAGGAGTTACCCGCAGGTACACATGATCTCCGACACGGAAACTCATGTCTCGGCGTTGAGTGTCAGCATAACTCTTCTGCCTTGACTTGGCTGCCTTTAGTCGCTCTCTGACTAGTTGGACTTGCTCTTCTGCTGCGCGGAGAATATCCGGTCCAAAGACTAGTCCTTCTCCAGTCTCTGACCAATTGAGGGGTGTGCGGCATCTGCGTCCGTACAACACCTCAAATGGTGCCATCTGAAGGCTTGACTGGTAACTGTTGTTATAGGAGAACTCGGCGAAAGGGAGACAGTCTTCCCACTTGGCTCCATACGCCAGGACACAGGCTCGGAGCATGTCTTCGAGAATCTGATTGACTCGCTCAGTTTGACCTCCGGTCTGTGGGTGGAAAGCTGTGCTGAAAGACAATTTGGTTCCCAAGGCTTCTTGGAATCGCTGCCAGAACCTTGAAGTGAACTGGGTGCCTCGATCTGACACAATCTCCTTGGGAACACCGTGAAGACTTACGATTCGGTTGATATAAAGAGTTGCCAGCTGGTTGCCTGAGTAGGTAGTCTTGACAGGAATGAAATGAGCCACCTTGGTCAAATGATCGACTATGACCCAGATAGAGTCATGTCCTCTATTCGACCTTGGTAGTCCAGTGATGAAGTCCATTCCGACTTTATCCCACTTCCACTCAGGAAACTTGAGTGGTTGAAGCAATCCAGCAGGTCGCTGATATTCAGCCTTGACCCTTTGGCACACATCACACTTTGCAACATAGGTTGCAATCTCTCTCTTCATACCGTGCCACCAGAATCGTGCCTTCAAGTCTTGGTACATCTTGGTTCCTCCGGGGTGTATGGAATACGGAGTGTCGTGGGCTTCTTGCAGAATCAGCGTCTTTAGCTCGGTGTTGTTTGGTACGCAGAGGCGACCTTTGTACCAAACAATCCCGTGCTCGTCTTCGGAGAATCCTGGGGCCTTGCCCAGCTTCATCTTCTTCTTGACACCTTCGATGCTTGCATGTCCATCTTGAGCCTTCTTGACGTCGTCCATCAGGGTTGGTCTGACTTCCAAATGATCCAGAAATCCGGGGGTGACTAATTCCAAACTGAATTGTTCGATCTCCTTAAACAAGGTTGGCTGCCTTTCTTGAATAATGACATTCAAAGAGCAAGCCTTCCTGCTTAAGGCATCGGCCACCATGTTAGCCTTCCCAGGGTGATACTGAACACTGAGGTCATAATCCTTGATGCGTTCCAACCATCTCCGCTGCCTCATGTTCAATTCCTTTTGGGTGAAAATATACTTCAGACTTTTGTGGTCTGTGTAAATCTCACACCGTTTCCCTAGGAGGTAATGCCGCCATGTCTTCAAGGCATGAACTACTGCCGCTAGCTCAAGATCGTGAGTAGCGTAGTTCTCCTCATGGGGTCGTAGCTGCCTGGAGAGGTATGCTATGACGCGGCCTTCTAGCATCAGAACGCTTCCCAATCCGGTTCGAGAGGCATCACAATATATCACGAACTCCTTGTGAATATCAGGTGTTGCCAGGACTGGGGCGGTGGTCAATCTCTTCTTGAGCTCTTGGAAGCTCTCTTCGCACTTTGGCGTCCACTCGAACTTCTTGTCCTTCTTGAGGAGCTGAGTCATTGGTCGTGCAATGCTAGAGAATCCTTCCACGAACTTGCGGTAATAGCCCGATAATCCGAGGAAGCTTCTGACTTCCTTGACGGTCGTTGGAGATTGCCATTGGGTCACAGCTTCGATCTTTGCAGGATCAACAGATAATCCTTCCTCGGTCAAGACATGACCTAAGAACCCAACTTTATGCAGCCAAAACTCACACTTGCTGAATTTGGCATACAGTTGGTGCTCACGAAGCTTGTCTAGGACCATCCTCAGGTGCTGCTCATGCTCTTCCTCCGACTTCGAGAACACAAGAATGTCATCAATGAAGACAACAACAAACTTGTCCAAATATTCCATGAAGACTTTATTCATAAGGTACATGAAGTAAGCTGGGGCATTGGTTAACCCAAAAGACATGACCGTGCACTCATACAGGCATATCTGGTTACGAATGCCGTCTTCGGAATATCTTGGGGTCTGATCTTCAGCTGGTAATACCCAGATCTGAGGTCGATCTTGGAGAATACCTTGGCTCCGCTGAACTGATCAAACAGATCTTCGATCTTGGGAAGTGGATACTTGTTCTTGATTGTAACTTCATTGAGGGAACGATAGTCAATGCATAAGCGGATGGTACCGTCCCTCTTTGCCACAAACAGAACAGGAGATCCCCAAGGGGAGGCACTCGGGCAGATAAATCCCTTCCTTAGCTGCTCTTCTAGCTGCTTCTTCAACTCGGCTAATTCTTCCGTCCCCATTCTATAAGGCTTCTTATAGATGGGTTCTGCTCCGGGCACGAGCTCGATGATGAACTCAATGTCACGGTCAGGGGGCATTCCCGGTAGTTCATCTGGAAAGACATCAGGATACTCACATACCACCGGTACTTGATCTAGCCCAACTTCAGACAGATAGTTGACTTTAGCGGCTTGAGCGGAAGAGGAGTTGGGGGCAAACTTGACTTCTACTCCTTGGTCATTGGTCACAGTGACTGTCCGATTGGCACAGTCTAACAAGCCTTGGTGCTTACTGAGCCAATCCATCCCTAAGATCACATCCAAGCCTTGCGATCTCAGGATGATAAGGTCTGCTAGGAATTCTACACCATTAATGGTAATATCGACTCCTTTACAGCCTATCTTGGCTCTCATCTCGGCTCCGGGGGTTTGTACCACCATAGGGTTATTCAGGGGTGTAGGGGTCATGCCACTTTTTAATGCAAATCTTTGAGTGACAAATGAATGCGTTGCTCCAGAATCAAACAAGACAGTTGCAGGTGCTGAGTTGACAAGGAACATACCCAGCACGACGTCCGGGTCTTCCTGGGCTTCTTCAGTAGTGACGTGATTCACATGCCCCTTCCCATAGTTCGGTGGATTGCGAGGAGCTGGGTTCCTTGGTGGCATTCCACGGCCTTGTCCCTGGTTCTGCGCATTGGGGCGCGGGGCATCAGGCTTCTTGTTGGGGCACACCCTGGAGATGTGTCCGGGCTGACCACATCCAAAACAAGTGACTTGATTTGGAGTGTTGATCTTGTTGCCACCACTGGTATTGGGGTTGAAAGCTGGCCTGGGGTTGGCATACTGCTGAGGCTGAGGATTGGCACGAGGTGCAGGAGCTCTTGGCTGCTGATAGGTTGGCTTGGCCGGGGCTGACTGCCACGGACGAGGCTTCTGGTTGCTGGAACTTCCCTTACTGACCAACTTGCGCTTACGAGTGTCTTCCAAAGCACGCTGCTTGTCTTCAAGCATAAGTGCCTTGTTCACTAGGTCAGGGAAAGACGGGCAGTCGCACACGACAAGCGAGTATTGCAGAGTCTGATTAAGGCCTTCCATGAAGTGCTCCCTTTTGGCAGCATCAGTGCTGACATCCTCAGGGGCATACCTTGACAGAATGCTGAACTTCTGCATGTACTCCTTGACAGTGCCACTTCCTTGCTTCAGGGCTCGGAACTCGCGCTTTTTGATAGCCATGATTCCGGAAGGAATGTGGGCCTTGCGGAATTCTGCCTTGAAGTTAACCCAAGTGATGTCTTGTTCAGCATGCATGACCTTGAATCCATCCCACCAAGCTCTAGCAGTTCCCCCGAGGCAGTGGGCTGCATAAGCCACCTTCTCGCGATCTTCGGTGCATCCGACTAGTTCCAGAATCTCCTCAATGGAACGGACCCAGTCATCAGCATCCAGGGGTTCAGCAGTCTCGATGAAGGTTGGCGGTGCATGCTTCTTGAACTCTGCCAACGTGGAACGTCCATTGCCATTCCCCGCCGGCTGGCGGTTGTTGGTGACAGCTTGAGCAATCAGCTGAAGAGCTGCAGTGTTGGCTTGGCGTTCCTCTTGGAAAGCTTGGAGAAGCTGAGCCATGTCCATGCTTGGAGGAGGTGGTGGTGGAGCTTGGTCGTTGGTTTGGTCGTGGTCTGCCTCTGGCTGAGAGGATGCTCCGGCTTCGGGCTGCTGGGTAGAGGTACCAGTACGAGTTACAACAGGCATCCTGTTGGATCGGTAAAAGGTCTCATGACTCGGAAGAGGGAAAGCAAGATAGATAGGTGCCTAGTAAGGGGGTGGGTGTGACACTAAATCAAATCATGCAAGGGCCGAGAGGCCAAAACACATTCATTAAAATCCAAATGGGTGATGTAGTCGTTTACACATTCCCGAAGGAAGATTACGACTTACATCCAGAAACGACAAAAGCAAACGCTAGATGGTTTCATATGAACCATACAAGGACTCGACTGCGCATAGGGGTTACACGACCTATCCTACCGTAGGGGTTACAACTGGCATATCCGAGTAGCGAATAATGCCTAAGCGGCGGAATGCTCGGTCGCGTATTCCGGCTCTTCTGGGTCTTCCTCCTTGTCTTCATCTGTCTGGGCTCCCTTGTCACTTGAGGGAGTGGGGGAGTGGAGGAGTTGGATACGACGGTGCTTTGACGGTGGTGCAGGGAAAAGCTTGCGATATTCCCTTGCTGTCATCCGGCGTCGCCGAGGTGGTTCTTCACCCTTGGAAGACACATCCTCGGAGGGCCTTCCGCCTGGATATGCGATAGCGGATTGTCCAGAAGGTGCTCCTTCCTTCTTGATCCTGTTTGCCTTCTCTTGAGCTTGATGAAGAAGTGCCTTGGTCTTGTAAAGTTCTTCTCGAAGCTTCCTTGATTCCGAGGCCAAGTCTTGTGCCAAGTTGTCGGCACATAGACTGAAGTAGGTCTGGAATCGTAGCGAGAGTCCTTCCTTCAGTGGAGGGGCTAGTGCGCTGCTTTCTTCGTCACCTTCCTTCCGGTAAGGTAACAAGCGAGTTGCCATCTTGGCTGCCATCTCCGGAAGAAGCTCGCGGAGATGGGTTAGTGCCTTGAGTGCAGCAGCCTCGACAGCAAGTGGTAGTGTTGCCATCTGGGGTCCTTCGAAGAACCAACTTGTGGGAGGATCGTTTGCCTTCACGATCACTTCCACATGGTACTCCACCTCAGTATCGCTCACCCAATGCTCAAGGTAGGTGAGGATGGGTGCTCGGTGGAACTGACACTCCTGGAGGCTATCCTCGAGAAGTAGGGGAAACCCAGTGGTCAGGTGCTCTTCGGGAACAGCGGCCATCTACAAGGGTGGAATTGGAGGGGTTAATAAGCTGAGGAAATCTCAGGTTTAGAAAAGAAGAGAGGTTCAGAAGGTTTTTGAAAAAAGGGGTCTCAACTAACTAACGCCCATGCTAACTAAGGCTTTCTACAGTCAGGACGGCTCTGATACCAGCTCTGTGGGGACCCCGACTTAGAAGTCGAGATCACCGAATGCACGTGTACAGTGATCCCAGAGATCAATGCTCACTGAACACACAGAAGCTGAAATAACAAGAGTCTTACATCCATACAAATAGTCTTACACGAATTAAGGCCGTTATGGCCAAGTCTTACACGGGCTGAATAGAAAATAACTTAAGTAGCGGAAGTCTTCGATAAACGGGTAGAACCCATGCCATCTGCCTTAACCCTACAGGCATTCTGACTGGGATAGCGTCCTAGTTTGCATGTTCGTCTCCAAAGAACTCTTCCTCATATTCCTGCTCTTCCATGCCTGGCCAATTAAATAACCAGTGGCAAGCCAATGAGTACTTTGAATGTACTCGCAAGCAACCCATGATGTGGTTCAAGTAACAATGCAATTGAATAATAATGGACAATCTAGCAGGAGGCTAGAACAATATGCTATCATCAAGTTATGCATTAATAACCTCGCGTAACCTCGAGAACAGGTTACCGACATCAACATGAATATGATTCATCTCATCGAGTCAAGTCATCACCTTGACTCTCATACACACGCATGGTTTCCCAAACATTGGACGTAGCCCAAGAGCGGTTACCCAACTGTCCATGACCGTGGACACGGCTATTCGAATAGTTTGACACTCTGCAGAGGTTGTACACTTTACCCACAAGATCCGGGGAACTTCCGTGTCATTCACGACCCGCGGTACCTCAAGTACCCGAGGTAAGCACCCGGTCATTACCTTTCCTTAGACGACACTAACATAGAGTCCACTTGTTGGCACACGGCCCTCGGGTACAAACAATAGATCACGGGACTTGCCCAAATTTCAATGTTCACGCGTACCCGAAGGGACCAACGGTGTGTCCGGTGCCTTGTGAAAACAGTCATGGTCGCCTATCCAAGCACGACCCCGTCCCGGGAAAGACCTCAAGTCTCCCCGTCACTAGTAATGCGGGCACCATGCTAGTATCGACCTAAGTAATCAATAAAGCCCCGTCCCATAAGGGGTAGTGTGGTTGCACATGTATGGTTGGAATAACGGTCGCAACTTCAACCAATCCGTTTGAAAAACACACACACTTGCCTTGGCACACCACTTCGTCATCAAGTGGTCACCCAACTCATCATCATCATCTCCCTCGGCCATAAATGGCACCCGACGGGGTTTTATGCAAAGACTTCAATCATGAAGGTTCATGTCACACATGCATCACTAATCATAACCACTAACCATATGCATGTCACCTAGCACATAGCAAGATCAAGATCATGTCATGCATCATATAAGCATCATGACCACCTATTGCATGTTATCTAGCATGTAGCAAGATCAACAATAAAGCATGCATCATGTGGTGGTTCATCTAGGTTACCATCGTAACCCTAATCATCATGCATCGGAAACAAGCGGGTTCCGACGAACAAGTGTATCATGGTCAAAGGGCTGCTTGCCTGGATTGGCTTGGTCTTCAAAGTCTTCAAGTCCTTCTCCTTCTTCTTCCACAGCTACTTCGTCAAATACGGGATCTATACGTCGCATAATAACCACGGGAAAATAAGAATACAAATGAAACAGAAAAATCAAAGTGCTCAGAAAAATGTCAACTCATTTTTGTAAAATACTAGAGGGATTTCTAAGATGGGGAAAATCTTAGTTGGAGTTTTGGAGTTACAGAATAGGATATATAGATTTTTAAACAGGAGTTATATTGCTCAAATTTGAATTTATATTTGAACAGTACAGCAAAGTTTCATGGATTTGAATGAAAGTGGTACCATTAAATAGGTTGGAATATTACAAGATTTTAGGAGTTGGAAATATTTAATTTGGATCAATATTCTTTTCTACATAAATGTTTAAAACATCAACAGAAAAGAAAAAGAGAAAAAGGGTCCTGTGCACTGGGCCAGAAGAGGCCACAGTGCACGGCCCAGACGGACTGGCCCAGCCGCACGGAGCCAGCGCGCGCGCACGTCAGGTTTTCAAACTTGACGGGCGGGGCCCGTGGGTCAGCGGCACAGAGGAGGGGGAGAGAGGTGGGGGGATGGCAGGCGGGGCCCGCCTGTCATCTCTAACCCCTCGGCCACGGCGGCGGCGAGCTCACCGGCGACGATTCCGGCCACGGCGACGGCAACGGAGGCCAGGGACGGACTCAGCGTCGTGTCGCGGTTGCAGTGGTGGTAGTGCGGCACGGCGGGGAGGCTTGGTTCACCGGCGGCGAGGTGCGACGGCGGAGGCTCGTCGGATGGTAGTTGATGCGGCCGTTTCTGACTGCAAACGGAGGGGGAAATAGAGGGGAAAGGATCAGTGGAGTGCGGCGGTTCCGAAATGAGTGGAAGGAGAGGCAGGGGAGGCCTGTACCTCGAGATCGCCGGCGGCCCGACGCGGCGGAGCTCCGGTCGATCCCGAGCACTGGGACCCCATGCAGGGGGGATCAGCGGAGAGGTGTGAGGCTGGTGGTGGTGTTGGAATGGCTCGGGAGGGCCTATATATAGGGGCTCGACGAGGTCCCGTGGTCCAGTGCGCCGGCGAGCTCCGGCTCGACGCTACAGCGCACGGGAGGCTACGGGGATGAGTCTGGGGAGTTCCTGGACGAGCTTTACGTCCAGCTGAGGTAAGAGGAGGAGCGGGGGAGCGTCAGGGGTGCGTGCGCGTGTGAAGCAGAGGAATGGCCGAAGCGGGCGGCCGGTGCGCGTGCGGCGACGCTCACTGGAGGGCGCAGGAGGAGGGGGGACAGCGCCGGGGAGGTCGCGGACGTCGAGGCGCCTCGACTGGCGCAAGGGGGAGGCTCGAGGTTGTCGGGGGAGGATGATTGGCCGGAGCCAGCGTGCGGAGTGCACTGTTCGCGCGCTCTGGAGCGTGCGTATTGCTGGCATCAGCATGCTCTCGCCGGTTTGGTCCGTTCCAGCGTGCCCAACAGTGTCTAGTGCGTTGTAGGAGAAGTAAAGGAATGCCCTGAGGCCTTGGATGCCCTGGGGTTGCAGAGAGAGAGGGAGAGGGCTGGTGAAATGGTGAAAGTTGGCTGTACAGCAAGGTAAACCAAGGGTTTCACCCCTCAATCATGGAGCTGAGGTGCTGGGGGAGTTACTGGAGGTGGCTGGTAACTCAATGAGCCTGTGGTAAGAAGTTGAGGCCAAGGGGAAAAGTGAAAGTGGTCAAATTGGAGGTTTTAGAATTTCTGCAGAAGGTGTTTGATCAGTGTTTGATCAAGTAAATGAAGTCCACTTGACATGGCACTTGACAGGGTTGAAAGGCATGAGAAAATAGGGTGCTTCACCAAATTTGGGCTCATTTGGAGAAACTAGCCAATGTAACTTTGGTGATCCCCAGAAATCAACAGAAATAGTTTCATCTTGATTGAGTCAAGTTAATCATCTCCCCTTGATGCACCACTTGGTGTAGCATCATCATTTGGGGTATTGATCATGCTCACAAAGTTTGAAGCTCCAGATAAAAAGTTGGTAATGTAAAGTTGTTCAAATTTGCATTTGAACAGAAAGGGTTTTGAGGTGATCTGATCAAGTTGCTCTATTCAAATACTTGTGCCATTTGGTCTAGGTGCCTTATTAGGTCATTCTAGCATGTGCACCAAGTTTGAGAGCATTTGGACAAGTTTGGCAATGTAAAGTTGCTCAAACTTCAAATATGGACAGAATGGTTATGAAGGGGTTTGAGGAGGTTTTCTTGCTTCCCAAGGCATGGGACTTGGCAAGATCATCAAATATGTCATATATGACATGATAGAATTTCCCTGGAATTTTTGGAGAAAAATTCCTTTGTAAATATTTCAAAAGCTTGAAATATCCAGAAAGGGTTTTGGAGGGTTTAGCCCATTATTTTGAAAATGACCAAGTGTTGAAACTCTTATATATGGACAATATATGTCCTATGAGTCTCTCTGAATTTTGGCAAATATTTTTGAAACAGTTAAATAATTTTCCCCTATTAAAGACCATTTCTGGCCTTAAGAAAAAGCTTTTAAATAAAGTAGGAAAATAACTTTTAAAATTATACCTTTGTGGATTCTGGGAGTCCTCTGACTACTAGGTCTCAAATAAACCTTTTGAAATAATTTTCACACCCTAAATCAAGTACTTGCAGTGCAAATCTCAATTCAGGGGTTTTTGGAAAACTAAATTTATAAAATATTATTTGGCCAAATTAATTTTGTAAGAAAATACTATACTGTTATATAACACTTGGCATGATCATTGGGCAGAAGTTTTGGGTTTGGAGATGAAATCTACAAGAGGTCATAGTTGACTTTAATGAGCACATGAAAAAGCAAATGAAGAAAGCTCAATTTCAAATAAAAGCCAAATGATGCTAAAAAAATTTGCTGGTCCAAATTTTCATGCTCCAAAGATACAAATAACATGTTACAAAATGCAGGGTGTGACACCTCCAAAGTCTTCTCTCTTCTCATATGGGCAATCCACAACGAAGTGACTTCCATTTCCACAGTTGAAGCATGTCCTTACTCGTTGCTTCCCTTTGTTCCCACTAGAGTTGTTCCTGTTAAAGTTGGACCTTGTGTTCTTCTTGCCCCAGAATTGCCTTGAAGCAAGAGCCATGTGCTCATGATAGGCATATTTGGTGTCCTCGGGGCAACACTCATCATCATCTTCCACTTCCTCCTCTTCCACACAAGCCTTGGCCTTCAGAGCAAGATTAGGCTTCTTGGATCGTTGAGCTCTTAAGACCGCATTGTCGGCGGTAACGTCAAGGATCCTCATAGCAACAAATTCATCCAACACTTCGTTTGAGGATAAAGTGTGGAAGTCCGGTCTCTGACGAATGACAGAGGACATGGCCTTATGATAGGGCATCATGGCCTTGAGGAACTTGCGCTTGATCCAATTGTCATCCGTATCCTTACTGCCATGATCTCGAAGAGACACTGCAAGAATAGTTAATCTTCGATAAAGTTCACGAGGATCTTCATCTTCGATCATAGCAAACTCATCAGCTTCATCTTGCACCACTTCATAGTTGGAGCGTTGAATACTGGTGCTTCCTTT
The DNA here is from genome assembly GCA_902687465.1 of Secale cereale. Classification (NCBI taxonomy): domain Eukaryota; kingdom Viridiplantae; phylum Streptophyta; class Magnoliopsida; order Poales; family Poaceae; genus Secale; species Secale cereale. The sequence goes on along the minus strand of LR738713.1, from coordinate 152,582,789 downwards.
GTACATTGTGCCAACATGCTCCCAAGCTTCCTTGGCCACAGTGAAGGGTCGAAGGTGAGCAATGTCTTCAGGAGGGATGGAATCTTGAAGAATGCAAAGAGCGGACTCGTTGAACTGATGATCTGCAGTTTCTCTTGGAGTCATGTTGTCGGGATCATACGGATAAAAACCTTGCTCAATGATTCTCCAAAGGTTAGTGGAACAATGATTAATATGACGTTTGAAACGAAACACCCAAGTAGCAAAATCAATATTTTTAACAAACATGGGAGGGGGCCCAACTGAATTTAAATGCGGTGTGGGAACGGGTCCTCCATAGTGAGTAGGAGGAGCAGATTGGGCAAATTTCCCACTTCCAATCTTAGTGACCGGGGCTTGCTCACTACTAGCTTCTCCCTTGTCGGGATTAGCCTCCGACACGTTGGTAGCGGGACGACCCACTTCCAACGGTGAGGTGGATAATTTAAGCCCCTCAAGCATTTCTTTAAACATGCCTTTGACCTCGCTCGCTAGTGATTCTTTCAATGTGGTCAAGGCCACATTGAATTCCTCACGAGTGACCGAGGCTCCCCCATCTGACGTAGGCAAGGACGGATTTCCACCGGAATGGTCCTCCGTCTCGACTACATTGTCAACCATACTCTTCGGACGGTAAAGTCCTTAAAAAGAGACGAGGCTCTGATACCAATTGAAAGGATCGATATGGTTGACTAGAGGGGGGGGTGAATAGGCAACTAACAATTTTTAGCTTTTCTTAACCACTTTAAATTAAGCGACAAAATAAGTTGTCTAGATATTCTACGAGGATGATAACTAAGATAAAGAAGGACAACAACTACACATGCATGCTATAAGGGTTGAACAAGTAAAGCATGCAAAAGTAAAGGTAAGAAATAACCACAAGTGGAACCGGTGGAGACGAGGATGTGTTTCCGAAGTTCCTTCCCTTTGAGGGGAAGTACGTCTCCGTTGGAGCGGTGTGGAGGCACAATGCTCCCCAAGAAGCCACTAGGGCCACCGTATTCTCCTCACGCCCTCACACGATGCAAGGTGCCGTGAATCCACTAGTGGTGCCCTTGAAGGCGGCAACCGAACCTTTACAAACAAGGTTGGGGCAATCTCCACAACTTGGAGGCTCCCAACAAACCACGAAGCTTCACCACAATGGAATATGGCTTCGAGGTGACCTCAACCGTCTAGGGTGCTCAAACACCCAAGAGTAACAAGATCCGCAAGGGATTAGTGGGGAGAATCAAATATCTCTTGGTGGAAGTGTAGATTGATGCCTCCTCAAGCAATCCCGAGCAAATCAACAAGTTTGATTGGCTAGGGAGAGAGATCGGGCGGAAATGGAGCTTTTGGAGCAACAATGGAGTAGTGGGGGAAGAGGTAAGTCTTCTTGGAGAAGAAGACCCCCTATATATAGTGGGGGGACAAATCCAACCGTTATTGGAGTTTTCAGCCCGCAGAGAGCGGTAGTAGCAAAATGCGACACGGTACTACCGCTTAAGATAAGCGGTACTACCGCATTGGATGCGGAAGTAGAAAATTACTTCCGCATCCACTTCTATACTTAGAATCAGCGCCTGGGCCAGATACACGGTACTACCGCTCTGGAGACGCGGTACTACCGTCAGAGCGGTACTACCGTGTCGGCAGGCGGTACTACCATGTACCCGCGCGGTACTACCGCTTGGTTGAGCGGTACTACCGCTTGCCAGGCAGATGATCAGTTAAGAAGTCACAGTTTTGCAAATACGACAAATAACCGGTTGGACCTCCAGAGAAGCAAGGAAAGGAGGTGTGAGAGTAGGATGTGTACGTGTTGATTCTACCCAAACCTTTCCGACGCGGACCCCCTCTTAATAGTACGGCTTTCCTATTACTCAAAGCCACCGACAGGGAGCAAAAAGAAAACACCGTCTTCCATAGAATCCGAGGGGCAAACAATCATCTTGTGCCTAAGGGAGATATACCTGTATGAGCTTAGAGCACACGATCAGTCCGCAAATGCATTGTCATCAATCACCAAAACTACTTAGGGAGAAATATGCCCTTACAGATGTTGAGCATTTCAGCGTGCGTTATATGCTCCTCGATTATTACCACATTGCCATCCCCGGGAACGTAAACTATTAGCCCACAATAATATTGGGCGCATGTACTCTCACGTGTTGTTGGCACAACAAGCGAGGGGATCGATTGCGCCGCATGTTCTCCCAACTGGGGAACGGTTTTCCGTATTTTTTGATAGTTGCTTGTTGTTTGCTCGAGCTCGAGCTCGCCTCCTTCTGTAGACGTGCTCGATTTAACTTCCTGATGTGGCGCTCATAGTCTGTGTCCGTGGGCTTGGGAGCTGGTGGTTGAGCCATACGAACGAAGTGGTCAATTTTTTCCTCAGGCACTTTCTCCCTTGGCGGCGGTGGCGGTATCGGTCCAAAATGGGCGTCCACTTCTGCCCGCACTATGGCCTTGGTTTGCTCCTCGGTCCTGTCGTAAGCCCTCTGAGGAGGATCAGTGAGGCTTGGACCATATTTATATCACTTGCCTCCGCCTGTACTTCCTGTACTGCCTCGACTCGTACCGCTACGCACCATTGCTTCGGGGTGTCTCTTCTGCGATTGTTGAGGCGGCGGAGATGGCTGACGAGGCTGAGTTGGACGAGGAGGAGTGGCCTGAAGCTGTGCCGGACTTGGATGAGGAGTGGCCTGAAGTTGTGCCGGACTTGGAGGAGGAGTGGCCTGACGCTTTGCTGGACTTGGAGGAGGAGGAGTGGCCTGACGCGTTGGTGGACTTGCAGGAGCGGGAGTCCGCTGACTCGGTGGCGGACTTCGACGAGGAGTCGGCTGACGCGGTGTCGGTGGCCTTCGAAAGATGATGCAATCCTTTCTCCATAGGATGATATGATGTTTGGCCTCTCCGAGTGTGTGCTCCTCGTCACCTCCAGGAATGTCAAGCTCTAGCCCCGAATATTGGTCCACCACCTCATCAACCAAGACACGAGCATAGCCTGCTGGAATCGGGTTGCAATGGAAAGTTGCCTCGGGGGGATTTGTAAAAGCAAGGGCGTCCCCCACCTTTATGGATATGTTCTTCATTTTGAAGTGTAGCTCGCAGTTAGTGTTCTCAATGATGTCATCCACAGGGTATCTATCCAGCATTGCGTCGCCCGGGGCGGAACCCACGTTGCTTCTCGGCATGGATAGGGCGGTGGTATGCAATGCTGGATCATCCGCTAGCTGCTGCAGCTGCTGAGACCCCCTTTGCTGGCTAAGTGAGTCGATCTGCTCCTGCTGCCGCTAGAATTTGACTGCCAAGTCCGCGTGCTTTGATTCTAGGCCTTGAAGGCATTCATAGTCCAACTTCCTCTGCTCCTCCTCCATCTTCCTCTGCTTCTCCTCCGCAATCTTCCTTCTCGCACGGGTTCTGTAGTCGGCGTTCCAGTCTGAAAACCCCTCATACCACGGAATAGCGCTCTTGCCTCGTGTTCTTCCTGGGTGTTCAGGATTTCCCAGGGCACGCGTAAGCTCGTCGTTCTCTCTGTTGGGTTGGAACACCCCCATTCGATCCTCTTCTATTGCAACAAGTAGCTTATCGTCGGCTCCTTTCAGACATGCCTTCATCGAAACTTCGCCTGTTTTCGGGTCCAACTCCCCCCCCCATGCGCATAGAACCAAGTCCTGCACCTGGGGGCCAGCTCCTAGTAACCGGAGTGACACCTGCATCCTCCATCTCTTTCTCAAACTTATCTCACTTAGGCATTGCCACCGCGTAGCCACCTGGCCCCATCTTATGGAACTTATCCTTTTTTCGGCATTCTTCTTGTTTATTCTCGACCGTTCCTTAGCTAATTCTGAATCCTTGAATTTCATGAAATTGTCCCAATGAGCACTTTGCTTCTCTAGTGTTCCCTCGAATACTCGAGTCTTCCTTCCTCCCTTGACGTACTTGTCCCATTCACGATTCTTGTGGTTCTTGAATGCAACCGCCATCTTCCTAAGAGTAGCGTCCTTGACTTTCTGCACATCTTCTTCTGTGAAATGATCTAGTAGGATGAAATGTTCCATGAGAGTATTCCAAAGCAGACTTTCTTGTCTGTCGTCGACAAAAGTAACATCTGGACGTGGCTTTGCTGGCTTTCTCCATTCTTGAAGGGAGATCGGGAGTTGGTCCTTCACGAGAACTCCGCACTGACGAACGAACTTGTCCGCAATCTTCTTAGGCGCTAATGGTTCGCCATTAGGTCTGATTGCCTCGATATTGTACTTTACGCCCTCCTTCAACAATTTGTTCAGGCCTCGTTTCGTCCTGTTGCCTGAAGATTTGCTCGATCCGGATGGCTGAAAGAAGAAAGATCGATTCGTTAATATATCTTGAACTCATTTAAAACATGTGATGATCACCAGATGTGCCTGCTTATATAAATATATATACCTCGCCGGTCTTTGTTGTTTCAAGATCAACATTTTCTTCGTCATCATCATAATCGTCGTTCATGACTTCATCAATTCGGTCGTCGCGATCGAATATCATATCACCCTCTCCGGTGTTGTTTAGAAATTCGGAGCCGTCATAATCTTCTTCATTCTGATCATCATCTGGCCCGCGAGGATGGCGTATCATATCGAACAGGGTTTGTTCTCCCTCTCTGCCGATATTGTCCGCCATAGCTTTTATTTAACTAATCCAAAAGAAATATAAAACAATTTAGTATTCAAATTACATCGTCTCGAATAATAGATATAATCTCGAATACATCGTCTCAAATAATATATAGTCTCGAATACATCGTCTCGAATAATATATAATATCAAATACATCACTGGCTAGGTAGCTAATAAAGATTGAATACTACACAAGAATCTAGGACACTCGCGGTTCCTGCGGCGCGGGCGGTGGACACCCAAAGAGAAGGAACCCTCACAGGATCATAGTTGAAGTGAGATCCCTGAAGAAACTGCCAGGTATTGGAGAACCTGCCGCCCTCTAACGCAACCATGTAGCGATGGACGTGCTCGTCCTCCTCCCTGACACGGCGACGTACCACCTCTGGCAGGGCCGGCTCCCTCCGCACCGAAACTGGCCCACGCGAACGCCACCAAACGAGATCAGGGTCGACGACGGGACCCGAGGCCGGGTTCCTCATCAAGCGGCGCGCCCCTCCAGGCAGCACCTCCCAGTGCCAGCCCGGCGGAGCCCAGTCCCGGACATGGGTCAGTCGGACGTCGTCGCGGATGGGTCGACGGCGAGGATGCGGGTCGGGCATCGTCGAGAACAAATACTAGCTATATGCCCGCAAAAAGTAACATTTTTTTAATGATTGGATTTTGATAACTAAAATTTCTAACATTTCTATATAACTAACATTTCTAAAAATGCCATATAACTAACATTTCTAATATTTCTATAACTAAAAAACAGAAGAAAAAAAATTATAACATTTCTATATATCTAATTAACATTTGTATAACATTTCTAATATTTCTAGAACTAAAAAAAGAAAAATTTCTAACTTTTTAATAACTATTTCTATAACTAAAAAATAGAAAAATTTCTAACAATTCTAACTTTTTATAACTATTTCTATAACTAAAAAACAGAAAAATTTCTAACAATTCTAACATTTCTATAATATTTCTAACAATTCTAACATTTCTAACATTTCTATAACATTTCTAACAATTGTAACATTTCTAACATTTCTAACAATTCTAACATTTCTATAACATTTCTAATATTTCTTTAACTAAAAAACAGAAAAAAAATTATAACATTTCTATATATATAACTAACATTTGTATAACATTTCTAGAACTAAAAAAATAAAAATTTCTAACTTTTTTATAACTATTTCTAATATTTCTATAACTAAAAAATAAAAAAATGTATGTGTGTGTGTGCTCAACGGCGAGGCGAGAGGCGACGGGGGGCGGCGACGGGGACGGCGACGGGCGCGGCGACGACGATGGGGACGGGGTGGCGACGACGGGGCGGCGACGGGCGCGGCGACGACGGGGACGGGGCGACGACGGGGCGGCGACGGGTGCAGAGGAGAAGAACAGATGAGAAACTGAAATTTTTGAAGTGTTTTCTTATATAGGATGGACCTTTAGTACCGATTGGAGCCACCAACCGACACTAAAGGTCTGTTTTGGCCAGGCCAAGCGGCTGGAAGCGCACCCCCTTTAGTACCGGTTGGTGGCTCCAACCGGTATTAAAGGTACCCCTTTAGTACCGGGTCGTGCCTTTAGTACCGGTTGGTGCCACGACCCGGTACTAAAGCAGGTGCGCTGGCGCAGGTGCGGTGCGGCAAGTTTAGTCCCACCTCGCTAGCCGAGGGGCAGCCGCACTGGTTTATAAACCCCGTCGTGGCTGCTCCTTCGAGCTCCTCTCTACTGCAGGCTTATGGGCCTAACTTTGCCGCGCTACCCTGTGAGTCTGCTGGGCCTTTATGGGCCTGCAAATACAGGCCCAGGGCCTTGCAGACCCATAGGGTAGCGCGCAAACAATTTTTTTATATGGTATTTCATTTTATATCTAACTAAAATTTCTATATCTAAAATTTATCTATCTAACATTGCCACAATTATATCTAAATTTTCTATATAACATTTCTATATCTAAAATTTTATATCTAACTAACATTTCTATATCTAAAATTATCTAACAAACATTTTATATCTCATTTAACTCTCTAAAAACAAATCGGTAAATGAAAGAAAAATACCAAATGAATTCAGAAAGGGTTGATAATTGATTCTGTGGATTTGAATGGTGCATTTTGAACACACGACAAGTCTGGAGTTCAAAAAAGTTCAAAAAAATGCAATGCCTTTGTAACATATGAGTTTTCGTCCTAAACCCTGATACCTCGAAAGAGATTGTCCATTTTGTACACGAAGTGCATCCAGTTTTTGCCGTGACCCTCTCTACTTTTTTGCACATGCCATGTGGGTGAAATGATGATACCACGCCAAGTTTCAACCTTTTCAGACTTCAATTTGTAGTGCTTTTCAATTTCACGGTCATTTAGCTCTCTCAAAACAAATCAGTAAATGAATGAAAAATACCAAATGAATTCAGAAAGGGCTAATAATTGATGATGTGGAT
>LR738713.1:152528013-152564450 GCA_902687465.1 Secale cereale | reverse complement strand
CTTTTCAATTTCACGGTCATTTAGCTCTCTCAAAACAAATCAGTAAATGAATGGAAAATACCAAATGAATTCAGAAAGGGCTGATAAATGATGATGTGGATTTGAATGGTGCATTTTGAACACACAAAAACTCCGGAGTTCAAAAAAATGCAATGCCTTTGTAACATATGAGTTTTCGACCTAAATCCTGATACCTCGAAAGAGATTGTCCATTTTGTACACGAAGTGCATCCAGTTTTTGCCGTTACCCTCTCTACTTTTTTGCACATGCCATGGGGGTGAAATGATGATACCACGCCAAGTTTCAACATTTTTAGACTTCAATTTGTACTGCTTTGCAATTTCACGGTCATTTAGCTCTCTCAAAACAAATCAGTAAATGAATGAAAAATACCAAATGAATTCAGAAAGGGCTAATAATTGATGATGTTGATTTGAATGGGGCATTTTAAACACACAAAAACTCTGGAGTTCAAAAAATGCAATGCCTTTGTAACATATGAGTTTTCGACCTAAACCTTTATACCTCGAAAGAGATTGTCCATTTTGTACACGAAGTGCATCCAGTTTTTGTCGTGACCCTCTCTACTTTTTTGAACATGCCATGTGGGTGAAATGATGATACCACGCCAAGTTTCAACCTTTTCAGACTTCAATTTGTAGTGCTTTTCAATTTCACGGTCATTTAGCTCTCTCAAAACAAATCAGTAAATGAATGAAAAATACCAAATGAATTCAGAAAGGGCTAATAATTGATGATGTGGATTTGAATGGTGCATTTTGAACACACAAAAACTCTGGAGTTCAAAAAATGCAATGCCTTTGTATCATATGAGTTTTCGTCCTAAACCCTGATACTTCGAAAGAGATTGTCCATTTTGTACACGAAGTGCATCCAGTTATTGCCGTGACCCTGTCTACTTTTTTGCACATGCCATGTGGGTGAAATGATGATACCATGCCAAGTTTCAACCTTTTCAGAGTTCAATTTGTAGTGCTTTTCAATTTCACGGTGATTTAGCTCTCTCAAAACAAATCAGTAAATGAATGAAAAATACCAAATGAATTCAGAAAGGGTTGATAATTGATGATGTGGATTTGAATGGTGCATTTTGAACACACAAAAAGTCTGGACTTCAAAAAAAGGCGCCATGCTCGTTAATTAGCTTCAAGCCTTTCGGAAGAGTGTACAAAGCACTGCATATAGCTCTGTGCAGTCTACACTATTCCTCAAGGTTTGAAGCTAAGCAACGTGCAGGTGAACATTGCGCCTCTCCCACATTGTCTGTGCACTCAAGGCTTATAAACCGCTCCTAGTGTCTCTCTCTTGGCGAGGTGGAACTAAAAAACAGCTTACTAAGATACTCTAGTACTGGTTCATGCCATGAACCGGTACTAAAGGTGCCTAGCCTAACAACAGCCTGACATAGCATCATTAGTACCGGTTTGTGGCATGAACTGGAACTAGAGGTTGCCCACGAACCGGTACGAATGATCTCCGCCCGCTTAGCCGTTGGAACCAGCACTAATGGTCACATTAGGGCCGGTTCTGTTACAAACCGGGACTAATGTGCTTCACGTTTGACCCTTTTTCTACTAGTTCGAAACCTTGATACCTCGAAAGAGATTGTCCAGTTTGTACACGAAGTGCATCCAGTTCAAAAAAATGCAATGCCTTTGTACATGCTATGTGGGTGAAATGATGATACCATGCCAACTTTCAATATTTTCAGAGTTCATTTTGTAGTGCTTTTCAAATGATGTTAAAAAATGCATTGACCACCATTGATCTTTTTGTGTACAATTTAAATTGTCAATAGGAGTCCTCACCGGTTTAGGAACTAGTGATGACTCCTATTGCAGCCACAAATCCTACACATAGAGTTCAATGAAGACCAAGTGGTTGTGATAGTTTGAGAAATAACATATTTAAGGTGGTAAAATCTCTGTTAGACGAGCCAGGTGGGACTAAAAAAGCGATGTAGAACGAAGTGAGTAGAACCCTTCTGTACCGGTTCGTGGCACGAACCGGTACTAAAGGTTCTGGTGGGCCCCCAGCCTAACCACAACCTGCAACAGCCTCTTTAGTACCGGTTCGTGCCAAGAACCGGTACTAAATGTTCACCACGAACCGGTACTAATGATCGCCGTCGGCCTAGCCTCTGGAACCGGCACTAATGGTCCAATTAGTGCCGGTTCAGTTGCAAACCGGGACTAATGAGCTCTACATTTGACCCTTTTTCTACTAGTGGCCTCAGCCTTCCAGTGCTCCTTCTCATCGTCCCAAGAGACGACCTTCACGGGAGGTGCGTGGATGGACGAGTAGGCGGTGGCGGAAAACCGAGTTTAATAAACTTAAAACTATGAAAATTTAATAACCTTAAAAAGTTCGATAATTTCAAAAACTTTCACTAACTTGAAAATCAATCATGAATTTGGAAAAAAGTTCATTAACTTCAAAATTGTTCATGAATTTGAAAATAAAATAGGAATAAATAAAATAAAAACCCCAAAAAATGAAAAAGGAAATACAACATAAATCTAAAAAGGAAAAAAAGAAAGATAAAAGGAACAAAAACTAAAGACTGAAAGAACCAAAGAAACCAGAATGAAACCTGGCCGAGAAAAGGTTACCAACAGCCGGTGTGGCCGATTATGGGCTGGCAGCCCACGTACCTCCTAGTGAACAAGGGGGTGTATGTTAAGTCACAAAAACAATAGGAATAACTCTAAAAAAACAATAGGAACTAGCGCTATATGCGCCGAGTAGGAAATGTCTGGGATCGTCTAAAAAAAGGAATGGCGGGGATATGGCTCACCCGCAGCGAGACGCAATGAGCGCTCGCCTCTAGCAACGCTACGGTGGGCCGGCCCTTTATTTGCGATTAATGTTACTTAGTTAGCTTAGCTTGAAAATCATTCTTATATTATGGGATGAAGGGAGTAGTTCGTTTGTTTGTTTCTATTTTTTTGTAATTCTTAAAAATATTAAATATACATATTTCAAAAGTGATTTACTTAATCTTTGAAAAGGTATTTAAAACAATCAAAAGCAACTTCATACCATCAAAACAAATGTTTTGAACATTTAAGTGAAAATGCTAGTAAAAAATGAGAGTCCGCAATCACGTACGTTAGCTTTATTTATGTACAAGAGAGTTTACACCAAGGCATAAGCTGCACACCAAAGAGTCAGCCGGCCTAGCACGCTCCACTCCTAAAACACAACACTACTACTCACAGAATATTCTAACTCTATGTGCTCCCGCGCTCACCCAAGACCTAAGTTCGTCGAAGACTTGGCTAGTGAATAAGGCCACTGTCAAGCTGGCCCTCAACGGTCCGAACACCAATCCATTGCGATGTTTCCAAAGGTGCCAACAAATGAGCATAACCACCGAGTCGAAGCCCTTCCCGTTTGCCTTCGGTATGCGCAAACGAGCCTCTAGACACCAATCCGCGATCTTCTCGTTCACCGTCGGAACCAGTGTGTCACTGATTCTAGCTTTCAGAAAGCAGCAGTGCCAGACCTGTTTCGGAAGACACAGTGGAGTAGGATATGATCAACCTAGTCTTCCTCCTGCAGATGTAGCAAGAAAAGGTGTGATATTGCAGCCCGTGTCGTAGCCGTCGATCCGCCGTCCAAAGCCGATATTGTATCGCAAGCCACATAAAAATCTTGCATGATAGGGGTGCCCAGCATTTCCAGATTGGTGCTGCCGATGCAAAGCGGATGCTGCCATGCCATTACATGTCATATGTCGACCTCGAGGTGTAAGTGTATGCATTGTTCCATCTCCATATAGGGGTGTCATTTTCCACCGGATCAAGCACCAGGTTGATGATTATGTCCCAAAGATCGATGATCTGCAACAACCCATCGAATAGAGCTCTCCATGTTGGGGAACATAGTATTTTAAAATTTTCCTATGATCACGCAAGATCTATCTACCAGATGCATAGCAACGAGAGGGGAGAGTGTGTCTACGTACCCTCATAGACCGAAAGCGGAAGCGTTAGAACAAGGCGGTTGATGTAGTCGTACGTCTTCACGTGTGACGCCCGAAGATCGACGTCCCAGAAGATTCCAGATGTTCCGAGTCTCCCGTGTGTTCTTTTGTGCTTGTGTTATTTATTTTGCATTGCATCATGTCATAATGCCATCATGTTTTTAATCTTTGCATCTCAACTTAAATAAATTGTGTGGACCTTCGGTCCATTTAAATCGAGGGAAGGATGACTTCTCTTTATAACATATAAAAGCCTCTCAATATTATTAGGGAGCTATATTATAAATTATTCCGTTGTTTGGAATTAACCGCAACACACTTGCAAATTTTCCCCATGCCTTTTCTACTTCAAGTTTCACCATCAAAACCTCCCCTATATTTCTTTTCCCGTTTATCGAGGTTCCTCCAAAAATTCGAACATTTTTTGGACTCTTCAAATACCCCCATTCATATTCAATCATTTGAATTTAATTCAAATGAGTTCGATTTTATCTCTTGCATTCTTGCCTCTCCTATTTTTCGTGGACCGTGGACATTTTTGCGAGTCCGGGAAAAATAACCTCTTGCCAAAAATCTTCCACTAACCTTTCTTTTCTTTCCTCTTCTTTCATTTGTTTCTGCTGCGTTTTTATTTAAACAATCGTCGCAGAGGCCCAGCCTCCAGGCCTCCTAGCCACCTCTCTCCTTTGGCCCAAGCCCATCTGCTCCCAGGCCGGCCCAGTCCTTCTCTAACCCTAGCCGATCACTTCCTTCTCTCGCTCCTTTCCTCTCGTCCATCCCTCTCCCGTGCGCCGCTCCTCACCCCTCGATCTCATCCAGCGCCGCACCCCGATCCCCTCGCCCTCTGCTCCTCTCACGCAGCCGAAACCTCAGCGCCTCTGCCCCGAGCCCTAGCGCTCGATCCCGACCGCCCCTGCCTCGCTTCTCCCTCTCCCTCGAACCCCCGCCGTCCGCTCACGAGGTACTGCGCAGCCGCCGCCCCGGCGTTTCCCCTCGCCGGCCGCCCCTCCTTCCTCCGCCGCGGCAGGAGGCCGCCGTCACGAGCTTCTCCCTCCTCCGCTCAAGCTGCTGGCCATCTCGTCCTCAGCCTCGCAGGCCCGAGCGCCGCCCCGCCAAGGCCGCAACGGCGCACCCGTCCTCAGCCAGGAGGTCATGTTCCTGCGTCGCCAAGCACCGAGCGCGCCAAGGCCTCGTCCCTTTGGCCACCAGCGCGCCCCGCCATGGAGTCCCCTCAGGCAGCTCCCTGCGCGCCCAAGGCCTGCCTCGCCTCCTGCCTCGGCCAGGCAGCAGCCGGCCCCTGCCTCGTCCGTCCTCATCGCCATGCCGCGGCCTCGCCGAGCCGCTGCCATGGCCTCGTCGCCCCGTGCTGCCTTGCACTGTGTTTTTTTTGTGTTGCTTTGTGTTGTTGAACTTGACAGAGGACCCGTGTACGATGACTGGAGCATCTACATAAACATGTACCCCTACCGTCGCAAGAACGAGATCCCAAGTACCACGACGACCGCAAGTACCTCTACGAACATGTACCCCGGACGCCAAGTACCTCTACATGACCCGAACGTGTACCACGACGAACGTTTTGAAGCGCCAAGTACCGCGACGCCCGGAGTACTCGAGACCGACAAGTACCCCGACAACATGTGTACCACTACCGTCGACCATCGAAGACCCGGTGTACAACTACTTCCACTACCGCCACGTGAACGACAAGTATCTCTTCGAAACGGAATGTGAACGGCTACTTCCTCTCCGAACGTGAACAACTACTTCCTCTTCGGAAACGTGAACCACTACTTCCTCTACGACCTCGATCCGCTTCGAGAACGAACGCTTCGAAGGTATTACCCCGAGACGACGACCCGTGGAATGCTTGTGTTGTATGAAATGTTTCGCTTGTGCTCCTTGCCCGTTTCATCGTTTGTCGTGCTCCTTGGTTGCCTCGTCGCCGACTCGTGGGAACCCGGTGACGGGATCACCCCACCTTCATCTTGTTTCGCTCGCTCACGCCATCTTTCTTTTGCTCCGGTCTCTCAACGGGTTACCGGAACCGAGATGTTGCCGTTGCATCATTTTCGGATCGTTGCCGTGGCACCCGTTCCTTCCCCCACGGTGACAAATACTCATTATCTTTTCATGTCAACCTTTATCTATAAAAATTGCATAAACTTGATCATGTCATCTGCATCATGTTAACAACATTATATGTGTGAATTGTTGTTTGCTTAATAATTGCTAAACATGCTCATGGGGATTTTTCCGGAATTGTTGTTGTTATTTTTCGGCCTCATTTAAATTGTCTAGATAGTGTAGTTTTATTATGCTTCACCTCTTGCCATGTTAAAAACATTTAATCTTGTCTTGTAATAAACGAGAGTCAACTAAATAAATAACATGTGGTGTTTCGTCAATATGCAACTCGTTGCATATTGAGCTCCACTTAACTTGTAGTACTTGTTTGTGCACTTTGCCATGACATGCATATTTAAACCGGACATGCATCATACTTGGATGTGCATTGTATGCCATGTTTATGCTTGTGTGTTTACCGTGTTGTTTGCTTCTTTCCGGTTGCTTCTCTTGCTAGCTTCGATTTCGTTCCGGAGTTGTGAGGATTCGCTCGACTGTGTTGCTCCGTCTACTTCATGGACTTCTTCTTCTCCCTTGTGGAATCCCAGGCAAGATGATCATACCCTTGGATACCTTTACTACCATTTCCATGCTTAGTTGTCTCGATGCTATCGTTACATGTCGCGCTACCCATCTTTTATGTCAGCCTCTCCTTGTTGCCATGAAACCTCTAACCTTGAAACCTTCCTAGCAAAACCATTGTTTGGCTATGTTACCCGCTTGATCAGCCCCTCTTATAGCGTTGTTAGTTGCAGGTGAAGATGAAGATCGTTCCAGGAGGGAACTTGTTGTTGTTATATCACAATATCTATTATTATTATATTAACACACCTATATACTGGGCATGGGTGGAAGGCTTGGCCGTTTGCTCGGTGTTTTGTTCCACTCATGCCACCTTAGGCGCCGATAAACCAGCATTATGTTCCTTGATTTTGCGTTCCTTACACGATGGGTGGATGGGGACCCCTTGACAGTTCGTCTTTGAATAAAACTTTTCCAGCAATGCCCAACATTGGTTTTAATTTGTCTCATAATAACAACTTAATTAATTAATTAATTGCATAGGGGGTCGCGTCCCCGGGTTCTTAATTCTACATAACAGGGGGGGGCCAGTGCTGATGGTGTTGGTCCCAAATGGGGGTTCTGCGGGGTCACCGCAAGGAAACTCAAGGATTGATATAAACCTGTAGAATCGCCCATCCGGTCGTGGCCTGAGACGAGATACACGCGGCTACTATCAGGGTGTCGACACACCGGGAGGTCTTGCTGGACTTGTTTTACCATTGTCGAAATGTCTTGTGCTACTGGGATGCCGAGCCTGATCGGTTTTTCCCTAAGATAAGGAGTGGTGATATTATATTTATCACTTCAGCTAATCGTGAGAGCTTGTGATGGGCTAAGTTGGGACACCCCTGCAGGGTTATAATCTTTCGAAAGCCGTGCCCGCGGTTATGTGGCAGATTGGAATTTGTTAATGTCGGGTTGTAGATAACTTGACAGAGGATCCGAAGTAAAACACACAACTGCGTGAGGAACCGTGACTGTCTCTTTTCACTTTGAGAAGAGAACACGGTGGGGTTATGTTTGACTCATATGTAGTTCAGGATCTTTAGCGATCACTACTTTTGCGACCGTTTGCGTAGATGCTCATCTTATTCTGGTACTCGTAAGTTAGCCATCATATATTTGCTTAGCCGCTGCTGCAACCTCACCACTACCCTTCTCCATACCCATAAAGCTTTGCTAGTCTTGATACCCATGGTTATGGGATTGCTGAGTCCTCGTGGCTCACAGTTACTAAAACACCAGATGCAGGTTCAGCCGAGAGTGATGCAGGAGCTGGTTCAACTACTTCCGGGAGCTTGATGAAGAGAGTGGCCGTTTGCTTGTGTCGTTTTCGACGATCAGTAGTGGTTTCTACTAGGATTCGATCTAGATCTGTGGTTTAACGTTATGTTTGGTATCTTGCCTTTTGGATCTTCACCCGTAGTCGGGTTGTGATGTTTTGAATGATGTTTGACTTATGTAATGTATTGTGTGAAGTGGCGAGTGTAAGCCAACTATCTCTCTTTTGCAATTTAATCCCTCTTTTACATGAGTCGTGCAAAGATACCAAACTTGAGATCATTCCAGAATGGGCTTATACCTTTAAGTCGTGCCTCGACACGTAGGAGGTATAGTCCCATCCTGGGCATTACATCACGGCCCGACCAATCAAGCACCGAAACTACGACACCTCCGAGTTCTAGCACACGTTCAGCTCGATGACGTCCCTCGAACTCTGATCCAGCCGAGTGTCGAGGGAGAGTTCCGTCAGCACGACGGCGTGGTGACGATCTTGATGTTCTACCGTCGCAGGGCTTCGCCTAAGCACCGCTATAATATTATCGAGGAGAACTATGGTGGAGGGGGGCACCGCACACGGCTAAGAGATCAAGAGATCAATTGTTGTGTCTAGAGGTGCCCCCTTGCCCCCGTATATAAAGGAGGGAGGGAGAGGCCGGCCCTAGAGGGGGCGCGCCAAGTGTGGGGAGTCCTACTAGGACTCCCAAGTCCTAGTAGGATTCCGCTTTCCTTTCCGGAGTAGGAGAGAAGGAAAGAGGGGGAGAGGGAGAAGGAAAAGGGGGCTGCACCCCTTGTCCAATTCGGACCAGAAGGGGGGCGCGCGCCTCTTTCCTTTTGGCATCTCTCTTCTATTCCTGTAATTCCCCGGTACTCCGAAAATACCCGAATCACTCGGAACCTTTCCGATGTCCGAATATAGTCGTCCAATATATCAATTTTTACGTCTCGACCATTTCGAGACTCCTCGTCATGTCCCCGATCTCATCCGGGACTCCGAACTCCTTCGGTACATCAAAACTCATAAACTCATAATAAAACTGTCATCGAAACCTTTAGCGTGCGGACCCTACGGGTTCGAGAACTATGTAGACATGACCGAGACACGTCTCTGGTCAATAACCAATAGCGGAACCTGGATGCTCATATTGGCTCCCACATATTCTAAGAAAATCTTTATCGATCAAACCGCATAACAACATACGTTGTTCCCTTTGTCATCGGTATGTTACTTGCCCGAGATTCGATCGTCGGTATCTCAATACCTAGTTGAATCTCGTTACCGGCAAGTCTCTTTACTCGTTACGTAATACATCATCCCGCAACTAACTCATTAGCTGCAATGCTTGCAAGGCTTATAGTGATGTGCATTACCGAGTGGGCCCAAACATACCTCTCCGACAATCGGAGTGACAAATCCTAATCTCGAAATACGCCAACCCAACAAGTACCTTCAAAGACACCTATAGAGTACCTTTATAATCACCCAGTTACGTTGTGACGTTTGGTAGCACACAAAGTGTTCCTCCGGTATTCGGGAGTTGCATAATCTCATAGTCATAGGAACATGTATAAGTCATGAAGAAAGAAATAGCAGTAAAACTTAAACGATCATAGTGCTAAGCTAACGGATGGGTCTTGTCCATCACATCATTCTCCTAATGATGTGATCCCGTTGATCAAATGACAACTCATGTCTATGGCTAGGAAACATAACCATATTTGATCAATGAGCTAGTCTAGTAGAGGCATACCAGGGACACTCTGTTTTGTCTATGTATTCACACATGTACTAAGTTTCCGGTTAATACAATTCTAGCATGAATAATAAACATTTATCATGATATAAGGAAATAAATAATAACTTTATTATTGCCTCTAGGGCATATTTCCCTCAGTCTCCCACTTGCACTAGAGTCAATAATCTAGATCACATCACCATGTGATTAACACCAATAGTTCACATCGCCATGTGACTAACACCCATAGTTCTCATCGCCATGTGACCAATACCCAAATGGTTTACTAGAGTCAACAATCTAGTTCACATCTGATACGTCCAAAACGTATCTATAATTTCTGCTTACTCCATGCCTCTTTTGGGTGATATTGCTATGATATTTATACAATTCCATACACTTTTGATCATATTTGGACTAACCTATTAACTCAGTGCACCCCAGTGCCAGTTTCTGTTTTCTGCTGTTTTTGTATTTCAGGTTTTCACGTTACGACAACTGCCAGGAAAAATCCAGAAAAATTATATAAAAATTCAGCGATCCAGAAACTACCGTGCGCCCGAAGGACAGCCGGGGGGGCACCAGGGCTCCAGGCGCCCTGGCGGCGCGCCCCCCCTGGGCCGCGCCGGGGGGGCTCCTAGGCCCCCCGAGGCTCCTCCGATGCCCCCCTTTGGCATATATTTAAAGCGTCTCCCGAAACCCTCGAAACAGGAACTCTTTTTCGCGATCTCATCTCTGTTCCGCCGCCGCCGCCGCTTCCAAGATCCGGAGCACCAGGAGAACCCTTCCCGGCACCCTGCCGGAGGGGAGGATCACCACCGGGAGCTTCTCCACCACCATGGACGCCTCCCGGATGAGTTGTGAGTAGTCTCCCTTGGACCATGAGTCCATGACCAGTAGCTATGTGATGTTCTCCTCCCGTTCTTGTGCTTCACTAATTAGTCCTCGTGAGCTGCCCTACATGATCGAGGCACATATGTAATCCTTATGCTGTTGCTATGATGAGTTTGCTGGGATCCGATGGATTATGAGATTATGTTCAGATTGTGCTTGAGTAATATATTTGATCTACCTCTTTTATATTTATGTTCGTAAGTAATTCTTGCATGTTCTCTGTTGTTATTTATTGCTTTGGCCAAGTAATAGGTAGTGACTCCAAGAGGGAACGTTATGCTTGATTGTGGGTTCATGCCCCTCGATGACTAGCTTGAGTGACAGAAACATGAGTCTAGGGGATGTGTTGTTGCCACAAGGGGGAAAACAACGGTGCTTGTGCCCGCGGGTGCAAGGATTGTTTACTTTACGCAAAGTTCTTTCAATGCAGTTGTCTGTTGCATTGAGTTTACACTATGGGTGGGACTCGCAACTTAATACCAGCGAGATGTTCTGGATAGATATCTCAAGGTGGATGATTAGTAGTAGATATTGATGGATTTCGGTCTACTTACTTTGGCGTACCGCCCATGCTTTGAACCTCAACATTTCTTGCAATGTAGACAACATTGGTTTGCGCACATGGTCCTGTCAATTGCCCAGCTGTAATTCGTTTACCTCACATAGTTGTTTTATCATCTTTTGGGAGAGAGACATCACTAGTGAACATCATGAGACTCCGGTCCATATTACCATCATTGATCACATCCGCTATTTACTTTTCCGCTATTTACTTACTATTGCAATTATACATATCACTATTATCACTTGCGTTTGATCCTTTGTGAACTACAAGGCCGGAGGGATTGACAACCTCTCTGTACTCGTTGGGAGCAAAGTTATTTGTATCTGTGTGCAGGTCCACGTTGATTGCTAATATCTGGCGCCATTAGCAGTTGACACCTTCTTGTTGAAACTGGGAGTCTCTGGGAAATCGATCCTTGGTATTACCAAGGGAAAACTTCTGCTACACTGCATCTCAAACCTTCCACTTGGGGTAACCAACGAGGGGTGAGAAGCCACCTAGCAAAGCAATTTCTGGCGCCGTTGCCGGGGACTCCACTCTTCATGATAGGGGAGTTGCACGCTATCTTTTACCTTTGCTTTTAGTCTTGTTAGTTTACCTTTCAGTTTTGCCTTAGTACCTCTTTTATTGAAAATCACAAAAATAGTTATCTTGCTTGCTTGCTACTATGGGTTCCACCGAGAACACCAAGTTGTGTGACTTCACTAGTCACAACAATGATGACTTTATCTGCACACCTATCACTACACCTGCCACTTCAGCACCTTCGTATGAAATTAAACCTGCTTTACTGAACTTAGTCATGAAAGATCAATTCTCCGGTGCTGGAGATGATGCTGCTTTACACTTAAACAATTTTGTTGAACTTTGTGATATGCAAAATTACCAAGAAATAGATGGTAATATTGTTAAGCTTAAGCTTTTTCCTTTCTCCTTGAGAGGAGGAGCTAAAATTTGGTTTCAGTCTTTGCCTAGAAATAGCATAGATTCATGGGACAAGTGCAAAGATGCTTTTATTGGAAAATACTATCCACCTGCTAAAATTACCCAACTAAGAAGTAACATAATGAATTTTAAACAATTGGATAATGAATACTTTGCCCAATCTTGGGAACGTATGAAATCTCTTATCAAGAACTGCCCTACTCACGGTTTGACTACTTGGATGGTTATCCAAACTTTTTATGCAGGCTTGAACTTTACCTCGCGGAACTTGTTAGATTCGGCCGCGAGGTTAACTTTTATGTCAACTACACTTGGTGCTGCCACAAAACTTCTCGGTGAGATGATGACCAACTATTCCCAATGGCACACCGAACGCGCTCCAACAGGTAGGAAGGTAAACTCTGTCGAGGAGATTTCCTCCCTAAATGAAAAAGTTGACTTGATCATGTCTCTACTTTCGAAGCAATCCTCTGTTGATCCTCGTGATGTTCCTTTAAATTCTTTGATTGCTCAAGAACAAGTAGATGTGAACTTTATCTCTAGAAACAATTTTAACAACAATGCTTATAGGAGTAACTTTGGTAGCAATCCTAGACCGTTCCCCTCTAATTCTTATGGGAACAACAATGCTTATCCTAGCACCAGGAACTCCACTACTGAACTAGAGATTATGCTTAAAGATTTCATCAATACCCAGAAAACTTTTAATAATAGTGTAGAAGAAAAACTAAATAAACTAGATGATCTCTCTTTGAAGGTAGACCATTTAGCCAATGAGATAGAATTGCTAAAAATTAAAACTTCTCCTCTTGAGGAGAGGAAGGTCACTCCTATTAATGCTTACTCAAGTGCAAATTAATGAAATTATTAGGATGATGGCTAAACTTAAAGAAAGATGGGCTAGAGAAAGGGAGGAAGAAGATAGAATTAAGAGCCTTCCTACCCACCACACTGTTGCTACTATCCAAGTTATTGAGGATATCCAAACTCTTAGCACCCAATGTACTCCTGGTCCCGATTGACCTATTAATGGTGATGCTATGACTATAGAAACTACCAAACAAGTGAACCTAAAGGACACCACTACCACTTTACTTGATGCTAGTGACCTTGATTTTGATAATTGCACTCTTACCGAAGTTATTGATTTCCTTCACAAGATGTCTAGAGACCCCCGCACTAGCGCAATTAACCTTGCCTTCACAGAGCATATCACTAATGCTCTCATCAAAGCTAGGGAGGAGAAACTTAGAGTAGAAGCCTCCATACCTAGAAAGCTAGAAGATGGTTGGGATCCTATGATAAAAATTAAATTGAATGACTTCTCTTGCTATGCATTATGTGATGTTGGAGCTAGTACCTCTGTTATGCCCAAAAGAATATATGAGATGCTTAAATTGAAACCTTTTGATTCTTGTTCTTTTGGTGTTCGTCTCGTTGATTCTTCCATAAAGAAACCTTTGGGGAGGATCGACGATGTTCTTATCATTGTCAATGATAATTATGTTCCCGTTGATTTTACTATTATGGATATTGAAGGTGATCCTTCTTGTCCAATTATTTTGGGACGTCCCTTTTTACGCACCGTTGGTGCTATCATTGACATGAAAGAGGGGAATATAAAATTTCAGTTTCCTCTCAAGAAAGGGATGGAACACTTCCTTCGAAAGAAGATCAAGTTACCTTTTGAGTCCGTTGTACGGGCTAGCTATTCTTTTACTCTTGATAAGACTTGATCTATATGCATTATGCCTAGCTTAAAGGCATAAAAGAAAGCGCTTTTGGAAGGCAGCCCACATGAATAAATTTATTTTGCTTTTGTTGTGTCTTCATGTTGTTTACTACAGTAGCATCATCATTGCATCTTTGCTTTTCATATTTGTGCCAAGTATAGCCTCTGATTGCTAGAAAGTTCAAAAGTTGTGAGGTGCTGTCCAGGAAACAGATTTTGTCCTTGGATAGAAAAATTCGTATAAAATCACCAGATCATCTTTTTGGACTGAATTTTTTCGACAGCGTTCTCTATATAATTGTCTTTCGTGCGTATGTTCTGAGTTTTTTGATTTGAGTTGTAGAAGTTCCCCGAACAAATCAATTACTACCTGCTGTTCTGTTTTTCACTGATTCTGTCCTGTTTTGCCTTTCCTTCATTTTGCAAACCAAGAGCTTGCTTTTTCTTTGCAAAAACCTTTTGGCAATCTTGAGAAACAGTAGACCTTCAAGAATATCTTTATTTCCAGCAAGGTATAATTATTTTATTATGGGTACTAACCTCGCTAATCAGATTATGATGAGTTTTGTATGAAGGGAGTTTTCAAGTGTGCGAGGGAAGATGATAAAAAGATCCAGGAGTGTCAAGCGCTCAAGCTTGGGGATGCCCCCATGCACCCCCAAGAAATATTCAAGGAGACTCAAGCGTCTAAGCTTGGGGATGCCCCCGTGCATCCCCTTCTCCATCAACATTATCAGTTCGTCTTTCATTCCACTATATTTTAATCACTTCATGTGTTATGTGCTATGCTTGGAGCGTCTTGCTTTTAGTTTCCTTTTTAGTTTTACATAACGAGTCGAAATCAGCGTTCTTTATGTGGGAGAGAAACACGCTCCACTTCTACCTAGAACATAACATAGAATTTTCATGACTATCTTTGATGTGTGTGTTCTTTGTCTTTTAATAGCTACTATCATGCTCTGCTCTTAGTATTCATGCTTATCTTTTTAAAGAGCTTGTGTTTAGTTGGTTGCTTGAACTCTCTTTAATTACCATGCTTATCTTATTAAGAGAGTTTGCTCCTGTTGCATTGGTTGATATGTCTATGATAAAGATGCTACGTGCATGATGGCGCTTAGTAGTTCATGTTTTCTTATGGTTAGTCTCAAATAGCTGGGGGATTCCCAATGCGTTATTGGAGTACCAATATGATTTGTTTGCCAATGATGTGGTATGGTTTAGTAATATCTTCCTTCAAGAATTTATTTCGATTGACTTGGCGTATGCTCACGCATATTTAAGACTATAAAGAAAGTCTGTCAAGCCTTGATGATCTTTTGTTTCTGAGTAGCGATATGACTTCCATGCCTGATTCAATGTTGCCTTGTCGCTCTGCATGATTATGACCGTCATTGCTCTCTTAGTTGGTCGCTCCCAGTCTTTTGCTAACCTCCACCTGTACTAAGCGGACTGACTGCTTGTGCATCCACATCCTTTTAAACCAGTTATGCCATATGAGTCCACCATACCTACCTATATGTGGTATTTCATTGCCACTCCAAGTAAATTTACATGTGCTACCTTTAAAACCTTCAGTTTTTGCAATACATAGCTCATGGGAAAGTAGCTTTAAAACTATTGTGGTAAAGAATATGTTGCTTATGTATCTTATTTCCTTATAAGTTGCTTGCTGAGCGGTAACCATGTTTCTGGGGACGCCATCAACTGTTACACTTTTGTTGAATATCATGTGAGTTGCTATGCATGTTCGTCTTGTCTAAAGTAAGGGTGATTTGCCATGGGTTGAATGGTTTGAGTATGCATATTGTTAGAGAAGAACATTGGGCCGCCAACCAAAGCCATGTATCATGGTGGAAGTTTTAGCTTGGACATTAATCCTCAATCTCTTATGAGAATATACTTAAGCATTAAAGAGAGTCCATTATCTATTTTCTATGTTGTCCCGGTATGGATGTCCTCAAGTTGAGATCTATCAAAAACGAGAAATCAAATGCGATCTATCTCCTTGGACCTTTGTACAGGTGACATAGAGGTACCCCTTTGTGACACTTGGTTGAAACATATGTAATGCACTGACAATCCATGGAAATCCGAGCTAATTAGGACAAGGTGCGAGCACTATTGGTATTCGATGCTAGAGGCTTGCAACTTATAGGATGTCTTATGCATAACACATATGAAGTACTACTACCGTTGACAAAATTGTTTCTATGTTTTCAAAATAAAAAGCTCTAGCACATGAGTAATCCCTGCTTCCCTCTGCGAAGGGCCATTCTTTTACTTTTATGTTGAGTCTCCACCTTCTTTCTTCAAAGCACCAACTACTGAGAGCATGATTGTCATTCTGAGTGTAATGTGCATTGTCCCAAAGTGGCATTGTCTTTTGCATGATTGTGATATCGTTTATTTTGAAATCATTGTATCTAGTCATCACTTAAACCTTGAAGGTGCCCCTGCATTTATGCTTCACTAAAGGGGGCAAGCTAGATATCACTTTATCATATTTGCACATCATATTCATTGCAAATCTATTTGATGTTTCAGTATCATACTGTAAAACTTTCAGTTCTTTGTGATTTTCTCATGAGGCAACTTAATTACTACAGATTCATTGTCTCAGTAAGCTTTTGTCATATGACTATGAAAAAGTCCTATATGGTTAATAGCATGTCACCACAGAAATTATTCTTGTTATCATTTACCTACTCGAGGACGAGCAGGAATTAAGCTTGGGGATGTTGATACGTCCAAAACGTATCTATAATTTCTGCTTGCTCCATGCCTCTTTTGGGTGATATTGCTATGATATTTATACACTTCCATGCACTTTTGATCATATTTGGACTAACCTATTAACTCAGTGCACCCCAGTGCCAGTTTCTGTTTTTGGCTGTTTTTGTATTTCAGGTTTTCACGTTACGAGAACTGCCAGGAAAAATCCAGAAAAATTATATAAAAAATCAGCATTCCAGAAACTACCGTGCGCCCGAAGGACAGCCGGGGGGGGCCACCAGGGCTCCAGGCGCCCTGGCGGCGCCCCCCCCCCCCCTAGGCCGCGCCGGGGGGGGCGCCTAGGCCCCCCGAGCCTCCTCCGATGCCCCCCTTTGGCATATATTTAAAGCGTCTCCCTAAACCCTCGAAACAGGAACTCTTTTTCGCGATGTCATCTCTGTTCCGCCACCGCCGCCGCTTCCAAGATCGGGAGCAATAGGAGAACCCTTCCCGGCACCCTGCCGGAGGGGAGGATCACCACCGGGAGCTTCTCCACCACCATGGACACCTCCCGGATGAGTTGTGAGTAGTCTCCCTTGGACCATGAGTCCATGACCAGTAGCTATGTGATATTCTCCTCCCATTCTTGTGCTTCACTAATTAGTCCTCGTGAGCTGCCCTACATGATCGAGGCACATATGTAATCCTTATGCTGTTGCTATGATGAGTTTGCTGGGATCCGATGGATTATAATATTATGTTCAGATTGTGCTTGAGTAATATATTTGATCTACCTCTTTTATATTTATGTTCGTAAGTAATTCTTGCATGTTCTCCGTTGTTATTTATTGCTTTGGCCAAGTAATAGGTAGTGACTCCAAGAGGGAATGTTATGCTTGATTGTGGGTTCATGCCCCTCGATGACTAGCTTGAGTGACAGAAACATGAGTCTAGGGGATGTGTTGTTGCCACAAGGGGGAAAATAACGGTGCTTGTGCCCGCGGGTGCCAGGATTGTTTACTTTACACAAAGTTCTTTTAATGCAGTTGTCTGTTGCATTGAGTTTACACTATGGGTGGGACTCGCAACTTAATACCAGCGAGATGTTCTGGATAGATATCTCAAGGTGGATGATTAGTAGTAGATATTGATGGATTTCGGTCTACTTACTTTGGCGTACCGCCCATGCTTTGAACCTCAACCTTTCTTGCAATGTAGTCAGCATTGGTTTGCGCACATGGTCCTATCAATTGCCCAGCTGTAATTCGTTTACCTCACATAGCTGTTTTATCGTCTTTTGGGAGAGAGACATCACTAGTGAAAATCATGAGACTCTGGTCCATATTACCATCATTGATCACATCCGCTATTTACTTTTCCGCTATTTACTTACTATTGCAATTATACCTATCACTATTATCACTTGTGTTTGATCCTTTGTAAACTACAAGGCCGGAGGGATTGACAACCTCTCTGTACTCGTTGGGAGCAAAGTTATTTGTATCTGTGTGCAGGTCCACGTTGATTGCTAATATCTGGCGCCGTTAGCAGTTGACACCTTCTTGTTGAAACTGGGAGTCTCTGGGAAATCGATCCTTGGTATTACCAAGGGAAAACTTCTGCTACACTGCATCTCAAACCTTCCACTTGGGGTAACCAACGAGGGGTGAGAAGCCACCTAGCAACATCCTCATGTGATTAACACCCAAAGAGTACTAAGGTGTGATCATGTTTTGCTTCGTGAGAGAAGTTTAGTCAGCGGGTCTGTTACATTCAGATCCATATGTATTTTGCAAATTTCTATGTCTACAATGCTCTGCATGGAGCTACTCTAGCTAATTGCTCCCACTTTTAATACGCATCCAGATTGATACTTAGAGTCATCTGGATTAGTGTAAATCTTGCATCGGCGTAACTCTTTACGACGAACTCTTTATCACCTCCATAATCGAGAAACATTTCCTTAGTCATCCAGTAACTAAGGATAATTTTGACCGTTGTCCAGTGATCTACTCCTGGATCACTTTTGTACCTTCTTGCCAAACTCATGGTAAGGTACACAACAAGTTTGGTACACAGCATGGCATACTTTATAGAACCTATGACTGAGGCATAGGGAATGACTTCCATTATTTCTCTATCTTTTGCCGAGGTCGGGCTTTGAGTCTTACTCAACTTCATACCTTACAACTCAGGCAAGAACTCCTTCTCTGACTCATCCATTTTGAAATACTTCTAAAACTTGTCAAGGTATGTATTTATTGAAAAACTTTATCAAGCATCTCGATCTATCTCTATAGATCTTGAGGCTCAATATGTAAGCAGCTTTACCGAGGTTTTTCTTTGAAAAAAAACTCCTTTCAAACACTCCTTTATGCTTTCCAGAAAATTTCTACATCATTTCTGATCAACAATATGTCATTCACATATACTTATCAGAAAGGCTATAGTGCTCCTACTCACTTTCTTGTAAATACAGGCTTCACCGCAAGTCTGTATAAAACTATATGCTTTGATCAACTTATCAAAGCGTATATTCCAACTCTGAGATGCTTGCACCAGTCCATAGATGGATCGCTGGAGCTTGCACACTTTGTCAGCACCTTTAGGATCGACAAAACCTTCTGGTTGCATCATATACAACTCTTCTTTAAGATATCCATTCAGGAATGCAGTTTTGACATCCATTTGCCAGATTTCATAATCATAAAATGCGGCCATTGCTAACATGATTCAGACAGACTTAAGCATCGCTACGGTGAGAAAAACTCATCATAGTCAACTCCTTGAACTTGTCGAAAACCTTTCACAACAAGTCGAGCTTTGTAAACAGTAACATTACTGTCAGCGTCGGTCTTCCTCTTTTAGATCCATTTATTTTCGATGGCTTGCCGATCATCGGGCAAGTCAACCAAAGTCCACACTTTGTTCTCATACATGGATCCCATCTCAGATTTCATGGCCTCAAGCCATTTTGCGGAATCTGGGCTCATCATTGCTTCCTCATAGTTTGTAGGTTCATCATGGTCTAGTAACATGACTTCCAGAACCGGGTTGCCGTACCACTCTGGCGCGGAACGTACTTTGGTTGATCTACGAGTTCAGTAGTAACTTGATCCAAAGTTTCATGATCATCATCATTAGCTTCCTCACTAATTGGTGTAGGAATCACTAAAACTTGTTTCTGTGATGTACTACTTTCCAATTCGGGAGAAGGTACAATTACCTCATCAAGTTGCACTTTCCTCCCACTCACTTCTTTCGAGAGAAACTCCTTCTCTAGAAAGGATCCATTCTTAGCAACGAATATCTTGCCTTTGGATCTGTGATAGAAGGTGACCCAACAGTCTCCTTTGGGTATCCTATGAAGACACATTTCTCCGACTTGGGTTCAAGCTTATCAGGTTGAAGCTTTTTCACATAAGCATCGCAGTCCCAAACTTCAAGAAACGACAACTTTGGTTTCTTGCCAAACCACATTTCATAAGTTGTCGTCTCAACGGATTTAGATATTGCCCTATTGAACGTGATTGCAGCTGTCTCTGATGCATAACCCAAAACGATAGTGGTAAATCGGTAAGTGACATCATAGATCACACCATATCTAATAAAGTACGGTTACAACGTTCGGACACACCATTACTCTGTGGTGTTCCGGGTGGCGTGAGTTGTGAAACTATTCCACATTGTTTCAAATGAAGACCAAACTCGTAACTCAAATATTCACCTCCACGATCAGATCGTAGGAACTTTATTTCTTGTTACGATGATTCTCTACTTCACTCTGAAATTCTTTGAACTTTTCAAATGTTTCAGACTTGTGTTTCATTAAGTAGATATACCCATATCTGCTCAAATCAACAGTGAAGGTCAGAAAATAACGATACTCGCCGCGAGCCTTAACACTCATCGGTCCACATACATCAGTATGTATGATTTCCAATAAATCAGTTGCTTGCTCCATTGTTCCGGAGAACGGAGTTTTATTCATCTTGCCCATGAGGCATGGTTCGCAAGCACCAAGTGATTCATAATCAAGTGATTCCAAAAGTCCATCACTATGGAGTTTCTTCATGCGCTTCACACCAATATGACCTAAACGGCATTGCCACAAATAATTTGCACTATCATTATTAACATTGCATCTTTTGGCTTCAATATTATGAATATGTGTATCACTACGATCGAGATCCAACAAACTATTTTTCATTGGGTGTATGACCATCGAAGGCTTTATTCTTGTAAATAGAATAACAATTATTCTATGACTTTTAATGAAAAACCGTATTGCAACAAACATGATCAAATCATATTCATGCTCAACGCAAATGCCAAATAACATATATTTATGTTCTACACTAATTCCGAAAGTATAGGGAGTGTGCGATGATGATCATATCAATCTTGGAACCACTTCCAACACACATCGTCACTTCACATTTAACTAGTCTCTGTTCATTCCGCAACTCTCGTTTCGAGTTACTAACTTTAGCAACTGAACCGGTATCAAATACCCAGGGGTTGCTATGAACACTAGTAAAGTACACATCAATAATCTGCATATCAAAATATAACGTTGTTCACTTTGCCATCCTTCTTATCTGCCAAGTATCTACGGCAGTTCCACTTCTAGTGACTATTTCCTTTGCAGTAGAAGCACTTAGTTTCAGGCTTGAGTTTAGCTTTGGGTTTCTTCATGGAAGTGAAAACTTGCTTGTCATTCTTCTTGAAGTTCCCCTTCTATCCCTTTTCCCTTTACTTGAAACAAGTGGTCTTGTTAACCATCAACACTTGATGTTCTTTCTTGATTTCTACCTTCGCTGATTTCAGCATCGCGAAGGGCTCGAGAATTACTTTCGTCATCCCTTGCATATTATAGTTCATCACGAAGTTCTACTAACTTGGTGATAGTGACTAGAGAACTTTGTCAATTACTATCTTATCTGGAAGATAAACTCCCACTTGATTCAAGCAATTGTAGTACCCAGACAATCTGAGCACCTGCTCACTGGTTGAGCTATTCTCCTCGATCTTGTAGGCAAAGTACTGTCAAAGGTCTCATACCTCTCAACACAGGCATGAGTATGAAAATACTAATTTCAACCTTTGGAACATCTCATATGCTCCGTGGCGCTCAAAACGTTTTTTAAGTCCCGGTTATAAGCCGTAAAGCATGGCGCACTAAACTATCAAGTAGTCATCATACCGAGCTTGTCAAACGTTCATAATGTTTGCATCTGCTCCTGCAATAGGTTCGTCACCTAGCGGTGCATCAAGGACATAATACTTCTGTGCAGCAATGAGGATAATCCTCAGATCACGGACCTAGTCCGCATCATTGCTACTAACATCTTTCAACTTATATTTCTCTAGGAACATATAAAATAAACAGGGAGCTACATCGCGAGCTATTGATCTACAACATAGATATGCTAATACTACAAGGACTAAGTTCATGATAAATTAAAGTTCAATTAATCATATTACTTGAAGAACTCCCACTTAGATAGACATCCCTCTGGTCATCTAAATGATCACGTGATCCAAATCAACTAAACCATGTACGATCATCACGTGAGATGGAGTAGTTTTCAATGGTGAACATCTTATGTTGATCATATCTACTATATGATTCATGCTCGACCTTTCGGTCTCCAGTGTTCCGAGGCCATATCTGCATATGCTAGGCTCGTCAAGTTTAACCCGAGTATTCTGCGTGTGCAAAACTGGCTTACACCCGTTATATTTGAACGTAGAGCTTATCACACCCGATCACCACGTGGTGTCTCGGCACGATGAACTTTCGCAACGGTGCATACTCAGGGAGAACACTTATAACTTGAAATTTTGTAAGGGATCATCGTATAATGCTACCACTGTACTAAGCAAAATACGAAGCATAATAAGATAAACATCACATGCAATCAAAATATGTGACATGATATGGCCATCATCATCTTGTGCTTTTGATCTCCATCTCCAAAGCACCGTCATGATCACCTTCGTCACCGGCGCGACACCTTGATCTCCATCGTAGCATCGTTGTCGTCTCGCCAACTATTGCTTCTACGACTATTGCTACCGCTTAGTGATAAAGTAAAGCAATTACATGGCGATTGCATTTCATACAATAAACCGACAACCATATGGCTCCTGCCAGTTGCCGATAACTTTACAAAACATGATCATCTCATACAAAACCGTATAACACATCATGTCTTGACCATATCACATCACAACATGCCCTGCAAAAACAAGTTAGACGTCCTCTACTTTGTTGTTGCAAGTTTTACGTGGCTGCTACGGGCTTAGCAAGAACCGTTCTTACCTACGCATACAAAACCACAATGATATTTCGTCAAGCATGTGTTGTTTTAACCTTCACAAGGACCGGGCGTAGCCACACTTGATTCAACTAAAGTTGGAGAAACTGACACCCGCCAGCCACCTGTGTGCGAAGCACGTCGGTAGAACCAGTCTCGCGTAAGTGTACGCGTAATGTCGGTCTGGGCCGCTTCATCCAACAATACCGCCGAATCAAAGTATGACATGCTGGTAAGCAGTATGACTAGTATCGTCCACAACTCACTTGTGTTCTACTCGTGCATATCATCTACGCATGGACCTGGCTCAAGATGCCACTGTTGGGGAATGTAGTATTTTAAAATTTTCCTACGATAACGCAAGATCTATCTACCAGATGCATAGCAACGAGAGGGGAGAGTGTGTCTACGTACCCTCGTAGACCGAAAGCGGAAGCGTTAGAACAACGCGGTTGATGTAGTCGTACGTCTTCACGGCCCGACCGATCAAGCACCGAAACTACGGCACCTCCGAGTTCTAGCACACGTTCAGCTCGATGACGTCCCTCGAACTCCGATCCAGCCAAGTGTCGAGGGAGAGTTTCGTCAGCACGACGGCGTGGTGACGATCTTGATGGTCTACCGTCGCAGGGCTTCGCCTAAGCACCACTATAATACTATCGAGGAGAACTATGGTGGAGGGGGGCACCACACACGGCTAAGAGATCAAGAGATCAATTGTTGTGTCTAGAGGTGCCCCCTTGCCCCCGTATATAAAGGAGGGAGGGAGAGGTCGGCCCTAGAGGGGGCGCGCCAAATGTGGGGAGTCCTACTAGGACTCCCAAGTCCTAGTAGGATTCCCCTTTCCTTTCCGGAGTAGGAGAGAAGGAAAGAGGGGGAGAGGGAGAAGGAAAAGGGGGCTGCACCCCTTGTCCAATTCGGACCAGAAGGGGGCGCGCGCCTCCTTCCTTTTGGCCTCTCTCTTCTATTTCCGTAACTCCCTGGTACTTCGAAAATACCCGAATCACTCGGAACCTTTCCGATGTCCGAATATAGTCGTCCAATATATCAATTTTTACGTCTCGACCATTTCGAGACTCCTCGTTATGTCCCCGATCTCATCCGTGACTCCGAACTCCTTCGGTACACCAAAACTCATAAACTCATAATAAAACTGTCATCGAAACCTTAAGCGTGTGGACCCTACGGGTTTGAGAACTATGTAGACATGACCGAGACACGTCTCCGGTCAATAACCAATAGCAGAACCTGGATGCTCATATTGGCTCCCACATATTCTATGAATATCTTTATCGGTCAAACCGCATAACAACATACGTTGTTCCCTTTGTCATCGGTATGTTACTTGCCCGAGATTCGATCGTCGGTATCTCAATACCTAGTTGAATCTCGTTACCGGCAAGTCTCTTTACTCGTTCCATAATACATCATCCCGCAACTAACTCATTAGCTGCAATGCTTGCAAGGCTTATAGTGATGTGCATTACCGAGTGGGCCCAGAGATACCTCTCCGACAATCGGAGTGACAAATCCTAATCTCGAAATACGCCAACCCAACAAGTACCTTCGGAGACACCTGTAGAGTACCTTTATAATCACCCAGTTACGTTGTGACGTTTGGTAGCACACAAAGTGTTCCTCCGGTATTCGGGAGTTGCATAATCTCATAGTCATAGGAACATGTATAAGTCATGAAGAAAGCAATAGCAGTAAAACTTAAACGATCATAGTGCTAAGCTAATGCATGGGTCTTGTCCATCACATCATTCTCCTAATGTGATCCCGTTGATCAAATGACAACTCATGTCTATGGCTAGGAAACATAACCATCTTTGATCAATGAGCTAGTCTAGTAGAGGCATACTAGGGACACTCTGTTTTGTCTATGTATTCACACATGTACTAAGTTTCCGTTTAATACAATTCTAGCACGAATAATAAACATTTATCATGATATAAGGAAATAAATAATAACTTTATTATTGCCTGTAGGGCATATTTCCTTCACTCCAGAGACGTCATTAGCCCAACGATGGAGGTGCATCGCCTCGCTCACGGTTCGCCTATTCACCACTTGCGTGCGAACCCGAGCCAATACCAATGGTGCGATCTCCGCTATGGATGACCCATCGATCCAATGATCCTTCCAGAATAATATTCGCTCTCCGTTTCCCACTTTCCAGTGCACCAAGCTATTGAAAACTGACTACACCTGGGCATCCATAGCTATTGGTAAACCCTACCATAGTCTGGCCTCATCCGTACGCCCGAGCCATTCCCATCTGAGCCTCAAAGCAAGTCCATGCTTATGGAGGTCAAGCACTCCCAGTCCACCCAACTATTTAGGATGGCACACCCTTTGCCAAGAGACAAGGCATTTGTTGCCATGTATGTGATCTGATCCCACCCAAAAGAAAGCGCAGCAGCTCTTGTCTACACGCTCCAGTGCCCATTTTGGCACATCGGCGACGAGCAGGTGGTGAGTGGGACAGGCGCAGATCACCGTGTTAACCAGAATCAGCCTGCCAGACCTCGTCACCATACCCCGCTGCCATCTCGACAAGAAGTTGAGAACGTCGTCCACCGCTGGCTGCCATTCCGAGCGGGTAAGCTGCTTGATGGAGAGCTTCAAGTCAAGATACTTGCACGGGAAAGATTCCATGCGCCACGGCAGAGCACGGGAGACCCTCTCTGTGTCTGTCTCGTTGGCTCGAATCATAATCACAGATGACTTGGCGAAGTTGACATGTAATCCAGAAGACGCACCAAACATTTGCAGGGCCACAGTAGTGAAGCTCAAATCCACGACTGTAGGTTTGATAAAGAGAATGACATCGTCCTCGTAAAATCCACAGTCATTGGAAGGGTGAGCAACCTGGCATCACGCTGATCGCGCCCCATTCTTGTGCCTTGACTATCAATGTTGTGCGAGCGTCCATGATACGTCCAAAACATATCTATAATTTCTGCTTGCTCCATGCCACTTTTGGGTGATATTGCTATGATATTCATACACTTCCATACACTTTTGATCATATTTGGACCAAGTTACTAATCCAGTGCACCCCAGTGCCACTTTCTGTTTTCGGCTGTTTTTGTATTTCAGGTTTTCACGTTTCGAGAACTGCCCAGAAAAATCCAGAAAAATTATATAAAAAATCAGCGAACCGGAAACAACACTGCGTCCGAAGGTCAGCCTGGGGGGGCCACAGGGACTCCAGGCGCCCTGTGGGCGCCCCCCCCCTGGGCCGCGCCGGGGGGGCGCCTGGGCCCCCCGAGGCTCCCCCGGTGCCCTACTTTGGCATATATTTAAAGGGTCCTCCGTAACCTTCAGAACAGGACTTCTTTTCGCGATCCCATCTCTGTTCCGCCGCCGCCGCTTCCAAGATCGGGAGCACCAGGAGAACTCTTCCCGGCACCTTGCCGGAGGGGAGGATCACCACCGGGAGCTTCTCCACCACCATGGACGCCTCCCAGATGACTCGTGAGTAGTCTCCCTTGGACCATGAGTCCATTACCAGTAGCTATGTGATGTTCTCCTCCCGTTCTTGTGCTTCACTAATTAGTCCTCGTGAGCTGCCCTACATGATTGAGGCACCTATGTAATCCTTATGCTGTTACTATGTTGAGTTTGCTGGGATCCGATGGATTATGAGATTATGTTCAGATTGATCTTGAGTAATATATTTGATTCACCTCTTTTATATTTTAGTTCATAAGTAATTCTTGCATGTTCTCCGTTGTTATTTATTGATTTGGCCGAGTAATAGGTAGTGACTCCAAGAGGGAACGTTATGCTCGATTGTGGGTTCATGCCCCTCGATGACTAGCTTGAGTGACAGAAACATGAGTCTAGGGGATGTGATGTTGCCACAAGGGGGAAAACAACGGTGCTTGTGCCCGCGGGTGCAAGGATTGTTTACTTTACGCAAAGTTCTTTTAATGCAGTTGTCTGTTGCATTGAGTTTACACTATGGGTGGGACTCGCAACTTAATACCAGCGAGATGTTCCGGATAGATATCTCAAGGTGGATGATTAGTAGTAGATATTGATGGATTTCGGTCTACTTACTTTGGCGTACCGCCCATGCTTTGAACCTCAACCTTTCTTGCAATGTAATCAGCATTTGTATGCGCTCGTGGGTCCTGTCAATTGCCCAGCTGTAATTTGTTTACCTCACATAGCTGTTTTATCATCTTTTGGGAGAGAGACATCACTAGTGAACATCATGAGACACCGGTCCATATTACCATCATTGATCCCATCCACTATTTACTTTTCGCTATTTACTTACTATTGCAAAACACTATCTATCACTACTATCATATTGCTTTTAACCCTTTGTGAACTACAAGGCCGGAGAGATTGACAACCTCTCTGTACTCGTTGGGAGCAAAGTTATTTGTATCTGTGTGCAGGTCCACGTTGATTGCTAATTGCGCCGTTAGCAGTTGACACCTACTTGTTGAACCTAGGAGTCTCTGGGGATTCCATCCTTGGCATCTTTGCTAGGGGAAAACACTTCTACTTACTGCATCTTACACCTTCCACTTGGGGTAACCAACGAGGGGTTCGAGGCCCATCAGTCCATCGCAATAACAGATAACAGAGGGGAGACCAGATCCCCTTGTCATAGGCCTTTAGCATGCTTAAACTTCTTTCCAGGACAACCATTAACCAGCACCCGGGAGCTCGCAGTGGATAGAAGGATCGCACGTCTAGATCACCAATGCTCCGAGAACCCTTTTGCTCGAAGAACCTCCAGCAGAAACGACCAAGAAAGAGAGTCAAAGGCGCGCGAGATGTCAAGTTTGATCATAACTCCTTTCACTTTTATCCTACGCAAATTCCTGGCAACCTGCCGCACCAATATGAAATTGTCATGTATATTCCGGCCGCGTATGAATGCAGATTGATTGATGCTGACCAGCTCCCCCATCCGCGGACAAAGTCTTGAGGCCATCAATTTAGCATTGATCTTGGGGATGCTATGAAGTAAACTGATCGGCCTAAATTCTCCAATTCAGCAAGCATCTGGTCGCTTAGGTATGAGAGTGATGATGGCCTGGTTCAGTCGCCGAAATCATCTTCCGTTGCCAAGTTGGAATTTATGAATCGCTGCCATTATGTCTCCCTTGATTATGTTCCAAGCTCCGTGGAAGAATAGATCGATGAAGCCGTCCGGCCCCGGCGCCCGCTCGGACGGCATGCTCTTGATGTCCGAGAACACCTCCTCTTCCGTGTATATGTCATCCAGCTCCTGTAGCTCAATCTGCGTTATGCCCAGAAAATCTAGATCAATAGAGTGCTCTCTGGCTTGACAAGTGCCCAACAGCTCCTTATAAGCATTGTAGAATGCCTCCTCTTTGCCTTCTTGCTCGGTGATCACCGCATCGCCCTGGGTCAGCGCAAGGATGAAGTTCCTTAGTGTCCTTCCATTGGCCACCAGATGTAACAGTTTGGTGTTGGCATCTCCCTCCGCCAGCCATCTGAGGCGAGATCTTTGTCGTGCAATCGTATGCTCGAGCGAAGCCAGACCCAGAGAAGTGAGCTTGAGAGTATTACGTATCTAGCATTCTTCCGCTGATAGCACAAGTATATCCATAGCTCAATCCAGCCGCAAAATGATCCAATTTGCCACAACAATTTACAGCTTAACATTCTCCACCTTGCGCTGGCCCCATACCGTGAGGCCGTGTGCCGTTTTGCGAAGCAACAAATCTAGTCCGAGGAAGGGATCAGTAATGCTCGGATCGCAAGAACAGGCCTCTTGGACCGCCTCATCAAAACCATCAAGTTTGGTCCAGAACACCTCGAAGCGAAAGCGTCTGTGCGGCTGTAAGTGCTCATCCAGAGCCAGGTGTAGAGGGCAGTGGTCAGACATGCATGTGGAGAGGTCTTGTAGAATAGCATCCGGGTGGTTTAGCTCCCAGTCTACCGAAGCAAAAGCTCGGTTTTATTTTGGTGAGCGTGGGAGTCTCCCTCTCGTTACTCCATGTGAAAGCTCGGCCATGCAGAAAGAGCTCTTTGAGGCTGTTAGAATGCACAAACCGTCTAAATTTGCTCATCATTCTCCTATCAAGATTCGCGTTGCTTTTGTCGGACGCCTATAGAATGAGGTTAAAGTCTCCAATGAAAAGCCATGGACCAGGGAAAAGCACGCGCTGCGCTGATAACTCCTCCATGAAACTGATTTTTTCATGGTTCTCCTGTGGCCCGTAGACCACCAACAGCCACCATGGGGCACCCTCGCGCGGTACCACATAAGCCGTTATGAAGTTAGTGTCTCGAACACAGTTAGAAATACCAGCCACCAAATAATCCCACACTAAAATGATACCTCCCCTCGTACCCGAGGCCGGCAAGTAAAAGAAGCCATCATACGCCGGACCAAATTATTGCATTATGGTAAATTGGTCCACCACATCCAGTTTCGATTCTTGGATACACCAAATGCTAGACCTAGTAGAATCAACCAACTCCCTTAAAGCTTTCCTCCTAGCCGGATTGTTCAGACCACGAACATTCCAGCTCACCAACTCCATCTTGACGCGCGACATTGGGGAATGTCCCGAACTCCACATGTGCCAGTAGAAGCTAGAGTGCTAGAGCCGCCCGATTCTCCACGCCCAGATACATGGCCAACGACTTGCCGAAGATCGCAGCAATGGTATGCAAGTGTCTGTCCTATAGAGGTGAGTCAAACATCTCCCGAAGCTGAACCAGCACACCCTCCGTGATCGCTAGCTCATCTGAAACAATGCCCAAGGCTTTAAGTAAAATTGTCTTAGCCGCCGACACCTTGGAGTTTCTAGAGATGGAGCTGATCGATCTTGTGTTACGATGCGGCGTGAACGGATCTTGACCCGGACAAACTCCATTGGCCACTTCAATTTCTTTTCGCAGAGGGGGTGCTAATTTCTTCAGCAAGCCAGCACAAATAGTTTTAATGTTGCCCAGCGCTGATACGTCCAAAACATATCTATAATTTCTGCTTGCTCCATGCCTCTTTTGGGTGATATTGCTATGATATCTATACACTTCCATACACTTTTGATCATATTTGGACTAACCTATTAACTCAGTGCACCCCAGTTCCAGTTTCTGTTTTCGGCTGTTTTTGTATTTCAGGTTTTCACGTTACGAGAACTGCCAGGAAAAATCCAGAAAAATTATATAAAAAATCAGCGTTCCGGAAACTACCGTGCGCCAGAAGGACAGCCGGGGGGGGCCACCAGGGCTCCAGGCGCCCTGGCGGCGCCCCCCCCCCCTGGGTCGCGCCGGGGGGGGCGCCTGGGCCCCCCGAGGCTCCTCCGATGCCCCCCTTTGGCATATATCTAAAGCGTCTCCCGAAACCCTCGAGGGAGGAACTCTTTTCGCGATCTCATCTCTATTCCGCCGCCGCCGCCGCTTCCAAGATTGGGAGCACCAGGAGAACTCTTCCCGGCACCCTGCCGGAGGGGAGGATCACCACCGGGAGCCTCTCCACCACCATGGACGCCTCCCGGATGAGTTGTGAGTAGTCTCCCTTGGACCATGAGTCCATGACCAGTAGCTATGTGATGTTCTCCTCCCGTTCTTGTGCTTCACTAATTAGTCCTCGTGAGCTGCCCTACATGATCGAGGCACATATGTAATCCTTATGCTGTTGCTATGATGAGTTTGCTGGGATCCGATGGATTATGAGATTGTGCTTGAGTAATATATTTGATCCACCTCTTTTATATTTATGTTCGTAAGTAATTCTTGCATGTTCTCCGTTGTTATTTATTGCTTTGGCCAAGTAATAGGTAGTGACTCCAAGAGGGAACGTTATGCTTGATTGTGGGTTCATGCCCCTCGATGACTAGTTTGAGTGACAGAAACATGAGTCTAGGGGATGTGCTGTTGCCACAAGGGGGAAAACAACGGTGCTTGTGCCCACGGGTGCAAGGATTGTTTACTTTACGCAAAGTTCTTTTAATGCAGTTGTCTGTTGCATTGAGTTTACACTATGGGTGGGACTCGCAACTTAATACCAGCGAGATGTTCTGGATAGATATCTCAAGGTGGATGATAAGTAGTAGATATTGATGGATTTCGGTCTACTTACTTTGGCGTACCGCCCATGCTTTGAACCTCAACCTTTCTTGCAATGTAATCAGCATTGGTTTGCGCACATGGTCCTGTCAATTGCCCAGCTGTAATTCGTTTACCTCACATAGCTGTTTTATCGTCTTTTGGGCGAGAGACATCACTAGTGAACATCGTGAGACTCCGGTCCATATTACCATCATTGATCACATCAGCTATTTACTTTTTGCTATTATTTACTATTGCAATTATATATATCACTACTATCACTTGCGTTTAATCCTTTGTGAACTACAAGGCCGGAGGGATTGACAACCTCTCTGTACTCGTTGGGAGCAAAGTTATTTGTATCTGTGTGCAGGTCCACGTTGATTGCTAATATCTGGCGCCGTAGCAGTTGACACCTTCTTGTTGAACCTAGGAGTCTCTGGGGATTCGATCCTTGGTATCTTTGCCAAGGGAAAAACTTCCGCAACACTACATCTCACACCTTCCACTTGGGGTAACCAACGAGGGGCGAGAAGCCTAGCAAGGGTTTTTCTGGCGCCGTTGCCGGGGACTCCACTCTTCAAGATAGGGGAGTTGCATGCTATATTTTACCTTTGCTTTTAGTCTTGTTAGTTTACCTTTCACTTTTTGCTTTAGTATCTTTTATCGAAAATCACAAAAATAGTTATCTTGCTTGCTTGCTACTATGGGTTCCACCGAGAACACCAAGTTGTGTGACTTCACTAGTCACAACAACGATGACTTTATCAGCACACCTATCACTACACCTGCCACTTCAGCACCTTCATATGAAATTAAACCTGCTTTACTGAATCTAGTTATGAAAGATCAATTCTCCGGTGCTGGAGATGATGCTGCTTTACACTTGAACAACTTTGTTGAACTTTGTGATATGCAAAAGTACTAAGAAATAGATGGTAATATTGTTAAGCTTAAGCTTTTTCCTTTCTCCTTGAGAGGAGGAGCTAAAATTTGGTTTCAGTCTTTGCCTAGAAATAGCATAGATTCATGGGACAAGTGCAAAGATGCTTTTATTGGAAAATACTATCCACCTGCTAAAATTATCCAACTGAGAAGTAACATAATGAATTTTAAACAATTGGATAATGAACACGTTGCCCAAGCTTGGGAACGTATGAAATCTCTTATCAAGAACTGCCCTACTCATGGTTTGACTACTTGGATGGTTATCCAAACTTTTTATGCAGGCTTGAACTTTACCTCGCGGAACTTGTTAGATTCGGCCGCGGGAGGAACCTTTATGTCAACTACACTTGATGCTGCCACGAAGCTTCTCGATGAGATGATGACCAACTATTCCCAATGGCACACCGAACGCGCTCCAACAGGTAGAAAGGTAAACTCTGTCGAGGAAATTTCCTCCCTTAATGAAAAAATTGACTTGATCATGTCTCTACTTTCGAAGCAATCCTCTGTTGATCCTCGTGATGTTCCTTTAAATTCTTTGATTGCTCATGAACAAGTAGATGTGAACTCTATCTCTAGAAACAATTTTAACAACAATGCTTATAGGAGTAATTTTGGTAGCAATCCTAGACCGTTCCCCTCTAATTCTTATGGGAACAACAATGCTTATCCTAGCACCAAGAACTCCAATACTGAACTAGAGATTATGCTTAAAGATTTCATCACTACCCAAAAAGCCTTTAATAAGAGTGTAGAAGAAAAACTACATAAACTAGATGATCTCTCTTTGAAGGTAGACCATTTAGCCAATGAGATAGAATTGCTTAAAATTAAAAGTTCTCTTCTTGAGGAGAGGAAGGTCACTCCTATTAATGCTACTCAAGTGCAAATTAATGAAATATTAGGATGATGGCTAAACTTAAAGAAAGATGGGCTAGAGAAAGGGAGGAAGAGGATAGAATTAAGAGCCTTCCTACCCACCACACTGTTGCTACTATTCAAGTTGTTGAGGATATCCAAACTCTTAGCACCCAATGTACTCCTGGTCCCATTGGACCTATTAATGGTGATGCTATGACTATAGAAACTACCAAACATGTGAACCTAAAGGACACCACTACCACTTTACTTGATGCTAGTGACCTTGATTTTGATAGTTGCACTCTTACCGAAGTTATTGATTTCCTTCACAAGATGTCTAGGGATCCCCGCACTAGCACGCTTAACCTTGCCTTCACAGAGCATATCACTAATGCTCTCATCAAAGCTAGGGAGGAGAAACTTAGAGTAGAAGCCTCCATACCTAGAAAGCTAGAAGATGGTTGGGATCCTATGATAAAAATTAAATTGAATGACTTCTCTTGCTATGCATTATGTGATGTTGGAGCTAGTACCTCTGTTATGCCCAAAAGAATATATGATATGCTTAAATTGAAACCTTATGAATCTTGTTCTTTTGGTGTTCGTCTCATTGATTCTTCCATAAAGAAACCTTTGGGGAGGATCGACGATGTTCTTATCGTTGTCAATGATAATTATGTTCCCGTTGATTTTACTATTATGGATATTGAATGTGATCCTTCTTGTCCAATTATTTTGGGACGTCCCTTTTTACGCACCGTTGGTGCTATCATTGACATGAAAGAGGGGAATATAAAATTTCAGTTTCCTCTCAAGAAAGGGATGGAACACTTCCCTCGAACGAAGATCAAGTTACCTTTTGAGTCCGTTGTACGGGCTAGCTATTCTTTTACTCTTGATAAAACTTGATCTATATGCATTATGCCTAGCTTAAAGGCATAAAAGAAAGCGCTTTTGGGAGGCAGCCCACATGAATAAATTTATTTTGCTTTTGTTGTGTCTTGATGTTGTTACTACTGTAGCATCATCATTGTATCTTTGCTTTTCAATTTTGTGCCAAGTGTAGCCTCTGATTGCTAGAAAGTTCAAAAGTTGTGAGGTGTTGTCCAGGAAACAGATTCTATCCTTGGATAGAAAAATTCGTATAAAATCACCAGATCATCTTTTTGGTCTGAATGTTTTCGACAGCGTGCTCTATATAATTGTCTTTCGTGCGTCTGTTCTGAGTTTTTTGATTAGAGTTGCAGAAGTGCCCTGAACAAATCAATTACTACCTGTTGTTCTGTTTTTCATAGATTCTGTCCTGTTTTGCTTTTCCTTCATTTTGCAAACCAAGATCTTGCTTTTTCTTTGCAAAAACCTTTTGTCAATCTTGAGAAACAGTAGACCTTCAAGAATATCTTTATTTCCAGCAAGGTATAATTATTTTATTATGGGTACTAACCTCGCTAATCAGATGATGATGAGTTATGTATGAAGGGAGTTTTCAAGTGTGCGAGGGAAGATGATAAAAAGATTCAGGAGTGTCAAGCGCTCAAGCTTGGGGATGCCCCCATGCACCCCCAAGAAATATTCAAGGAGACTCAAGCGTCTAAGCTTGGGGATGCCCCCGTGCATCCCCTTCTCCATCAACATTATCAGTTCGTCTTTCGCTCCACTATATTTTAATCACTTCATGTGTTATGTGCTATGCTTGGAGCGTCTTGCTTTTAGTTTTCTTTAGTTTTTCATAAAGAGTCGGAACTCAGCTTTCTTTATGTGGGAGAGAAACACACTCCACTTCTACCTAGAACATAACATAGAATTTTCATGTATATCCTTGATGTGTGTGTTCTTTGTCTTTTAATAGCTACTATCATGTTCAGCTCTTAGCTTTCATGCTTATCTTTTCAAGAGCTTTTGTTTAGTTGGTTGCTTGAACTCTCTTTAATTACCATGCTCACCTTATTAAGAGATTTTGCTTCCGTTGCATTGGTTGATATGTCTATGATAAAGATGCTACGTGCACGATGGCGCTTAGTAGTTCATGTTTTCTTATGGTTAGTCTCAAATAACTGGGGGGTTCCCAATGTGTTATTGGAGTACCAGCATGATTTGTTTGCCTATGATGTGGTATGGTTTAGTAATATCTTCCTTCGAGAATTTATTTTGATTGACTTGGCGTATGCTCACACATATTTAAGACTGTAAAGAAAGTCTGTCAAGCCTTGATGATCTTTTGTTTCTGAGTAGCGATATAACTACCATGCCTGATTCAATGTTGCTTTGTCGCTCTGCATGATTATGACCGTCATTGCTCTCTTAGTTGGTCGCTCCCAGTCTTTTGCTAACCTTCGCCTGTACTAAGCGTACTGACTACTTGTGCATCCACATCCTTTAATCCAGTTATGCCATATGAGTCCACCATACCTTCCTACATGGTATTTACCTGCCATTCCTAACGGAGACTTGCATGTGCCATCTCGAAATTATTCAAAGAAAAAGCATTCTTATTTTGTGCCTCTGTTGTAAGTCCATGAGGAAGTAGTAGTTAATTCATAATCTTTTTAAGTTGGACAAGCTTCACCCCGGGATTGCATGTATAATGTGCAAACCCATAATACGAGAAGGAATTGGCATTGAGTGCGCCCGGCTCAGAAAGATAATATAACAAACAAACCCTCCTTCACGCTTTGTTCATGAGAAATCAGAAAACTTTGGCAGTGATAAACAAAGGAGATTAAGAGGATGTGATCGTCCTCATTCGGGAGTCGTTCCTCGAAACTTGTCCATCTCGAAAATTGATTGAGTTGTCTGCTAGCATTCGTTGACGAAACATGCATGATCTAAAATAAATTATTACCTCTGTTTTAAAGCCAAGAGCTCTGGTACATGTTTTGTCTTTGTTTCCGACTACGGGTTTTCAACCTTGCCAACAAAAGCCACGGTTCGAGAGTCTCCACCTTCTTTTAAAAGCATCAACTACTGAGAGCATGATTGTCATTCTGAGTGTAATGTGTATTGTCCCAAAGTAGCATTGTCTTTTGCATGATTGTGATATCGTTTATTCTGAAATCATTGTATCTAGTCATCACTTAAACCTTGGAGGTGCCCCTGCATTTATGTTTTGCTTCACTAAAGGGGGCAAGCTAGATATCACTTTATCATATTTGCACATCATGTTCATTGCAAATCTATTTGATGTTTCAGTATCATATTGTAAAACTTTCAGTCCTTTGTGATTTTCTCATGAGGCAACTTAATTACTATGGATCCATTGTCTCGGTAAGCTTTTGTCATATGACTATGAAAAAGTCCTATATGGTTAATAGCATGTCACCACAGAAATTATTCTTGTTATCATTTACCTACTCGAAGACGAGCAGGAATTAAGCTTGGGGATGTTGATACGTCCAAAACGTATCTATAATTTCTGCTTGCTCCATGCCTCTTTTGGGCGATATTGCTATGATATCTATACACTTCCATACACTTTTGATCATATTTGGACTAACCTATTAACTCAGTGCACCCCAGTGCCAGTTTCTGTTTTTGGCTGTTTTTGTATTTCAGGTTTTCACGTTACGAGAACTGCCAGGAAAAATCCAGAAAAATTATATAAAAAATCAGCGTTCCAGAAACTACCGTGCGCCCGAAGGACAACCGGGGGGGCACCAGGGCTCCAGGCGCCCTGGCGG
>LR738713.1:152513280-152527967 GCA_902687465.1 Secale cereale | reverse complement strand
TTTATATTTATGTTCGTAAGTAATTCTTGCATGTTCTCCGTTGTTATTTATTGCTTTGGCCAAGTAATAGGTAGTGACTCCAAGAGGGAACGTTATGCTTGATTGTGGGTTCATGCCCCTCGATGACTAGTTTGAGTGACAGAAACATGAGTCTAGGGGATGTGCTGTTGCCACAAGGGGGAAAACAACGGTGCTTGTGCCCGCGGGTGCAAGGATTGTTTACTTTACGCAAAGTTCTTTTAATGCAGTTGTCTGTTGCATTGAGTTTACACTATGGGTGGGACTCACAACTTAATACCAGCGAGATGTTCTGGATAGATATCTCAAGGTGGATGATTAGTAGTAGATATTGATGGATTTCGGTCTACTTACTTTGGCGTACCGCCCATGCTTTGAACCTCAACCTTTCTTGCAATGTAATCAGCATTGGTTTGCGCACATGGTCCTGTCAATTGCCCAGCTGTAATTCGTTTACCTCACATAGCTGTTTTATTGTCTTTTGGGAGAGAGACATCACTAGTGAACATCATGAGACTCCGGTCCATATTAACATCATTGATCACATCCGCTATTTACTTTTCGCTATTATTTACTATTGCAATTATATCTATCACTACTATCACTTGCGTTTAATCCTTTGTGAACTACAAGGCCGGAGGGATTGACAACCTCTCTGTACTCGTTGGGAGCAAAGTTATTTGTATCTGTGTGCAGGTCCACGTTGATTGCTAATATCTGGCACCGTAGCAGTTGACACCTTCTTGTTGAAACTAGGAGTCTCTGGGGATTCGATCCTTGGTATCTTTGCCAAGGGAAAAACTTCCGCAACACTACATCTCACACCTTCCACTTGGGGTAACCAACGAGGGGCGAGAAGCCTAGCAAGCGCCACTTGCTCCTTAGACGACAGACGCGTCTCCGCCTGACTCTGATCGAGCAGGGTAGATTGCACCTCCACCACATGCAGCCTAGGTACGTCGATCCCATGCAACGTAGTCATTTCACCAACCAGTCCCACGGCAGGCCCCACCAGAGTAGTATCCAAGGCCGCTGGATCTACGTTCCGCTCGCAATCATTGGGCGCCATCAGCTCCTCTACTGGGGCCCAGTCCTCAGAGAGGCACATGGCCTGGTCTGGCTCCACTAACCTCGGGATAAGTGGCGGGGATGCCGGAACCACCCGCGCTTCCTCAAGCACCGGATCCAATGGGGTAGTCCGAGTGGGGTCCTCCACCACCGGGGCAACCTGATCCCTATCCACTTCTGTGTGTAGAGTAGTTGTCCCCTGCTTCTTGATTTGTTGGGTCCGCTCCACGACAGGAGGAGACAGAGCCCGTCCTTCTTCATTGGCCACGATCTCCTTTGT
The DNA here is from genome assembly GCA_902687465.1 of Secale cereale. Lineage (NCBI taxonomy): Eukaryota > Viridiplantae > Streptophyta > Magnoliopsida > Poales > Poaceae > Secale > Secale cereale. Next base: position 152,526,601 of record LR738713.1, on the reverse strand, counting down.
CTCATGCTTCTCGATTGGCTGGATCTGTTCCACAGGAGGAGGGAGAGAGGCGTGACTGCTCTCGATTGGTTGAATCTATTCCACAACAGGAAGGTGGGAAGCCTGTCTGCTCTCATTAGCCACTTTATCAGGAATCTCGATATCCTCTGCGCCCTTGTCTCCCTGCGCCAATGTGACCAGCTCGCCAGATCTCACCACCCCAGTCTCCCGCGGTCTATCCACCGCCTGTTGGTTTGAACGCGCATCAGCTAGTCTCGGCTGTCCGTGGGCCAGCCTCGTGACCCCCAAAGCAGACGTCATCATCATTCCCGGCCCCATGGGAGGAATCCGCCAGTCCGATGGGCCCACCCGTCCTTTTAGCACCTGCCGGTACAAACGACCTGGACCACCACCGTCGGCGAAGTCCGGCGCACTCCGGCCAGCCCCACGGGCATTACAAACACCACGAGTCCAGGGGAGCACAACCCACTCCCCCTGGACGCTGCCATTGGAGCTGTCTGACAGTCCACTTTGTCCGCTACCACCATCTGAGCTAGGCGAACACCGCCAGAGCTCCGGTGGCGTATGATCATGCATACGCCCGATGTGGATGAGCATAGGATACTCCATCAGCTGGTGAAAGGAAGGGCGGCGCGCCGTCGGGTTCACCACAATCTCCAGCGGCTCAGGTACCCACAACATACGTCGAGCAGGAACCTCGCCCGGGTCGACGCACCAAGAACGCAGCTGATACGTCCAAAACGTATCTATAATTTCTGCTTGCTCCATGCCACTTTTGGGTGATATTGCTATGATATTCATACACTTCCATACACTTTTAATCATATTTGGACTAACTTACTAATCCAGTGCACCCCAGTGCCAGTTTCTGTTTTCGGCTGTTTTTGTATTTCAGGTTTTCACGTTTCGAGAACTGCCCGGAAAAATACATAAAAAATATATAAAAAATCAGCGTTCCGGGAATGACACTGCCTCCGAAGGGGAGCCTGGGGGGCCACAGGGGCTCCAGGCGCCCTGTGGGCCCCCCCCTGGGCCGCGCCGGGGGGGCGCCTCGGCCCCCCGAGAGCCCCCCGGTGCCCTACTTTGGCAGATATTTAAAGGGTCCCCCGTAACCCTTGAAATAGGACTTCTTTTCGCGATCCCATATCTGTTCCGCCGCCGCCGCCGCTTCCAAGATCGGGAGCACCAGGAGAACTCTTCCCGGCACCCTGCCGGAGGGGAGGATCACCATCGGGAGCTTCTCCACCACCATGGACACCTCCCGGATGACTCGTGAGTAGTCTCCCTTGGACCATGAGTCCATGACCAGTAGCTATGTGATGTTCTCCTCCCGTTCTTGTGCTTCACTAATTAGTCCTCGTGAGCTGCCCTACATGATCGAGGCACCTATGTAATCCTTATGCTGTTGCTATGTTGAGTTTGCTGGGATCCGATGGATTATGAGATTATGTTCAGATTGATCTTGAGTAATATATTTGATTAACCTCTTCTATATTTTAGTTCATAAGTAATTCTTGCATGTTCTCTGTTGTTATTTATTGCTTTGGCCAAGTAGTAAGTAGTGACTCCAAGAGGGAACGTTATGCTTAATTGTGGGTTCATGCCCCTCGATGACTAGCTTGAGTGACAGAAACATGAGTCTAGGGGATGTGCTATTGCCACAAGGGGGAAAACAATGGTGCTTGTGCCCGCGGGTGCAAGGATTGTTTACTTTACGCAAAGTTCTTTTAATGCAGTTGTCTGATGCATTGAGTTTACACTATGGGTGGGACTCGCAACTTAATACCAGCGAGATGTTCTGGATAGATATCTCAAGGTGGATGATTAGTAGTAGATGCAGATGGATTTCGGTCTACTTACCTTGGCGTACCGCCCATGCTTTGAACCTCAACCTTTCTTGCAATGTAGTCAACATTGGTTTGCGTTCGTGGTCCTGTCAATTGCCCAGCTGTAATTTGTTACCTCACATAGCTGTTTTATCGTCTTTTGGGAGAGAGACATCACTAGTGAACATCATGTGACTCCGGTCCATATCACCATCATTGATCACATACACTATTTACTTTTCCGCTATTTTACTTACTATTGCAAAACACTATCTATCACTACTATCATATTGCTTTTAACCCTTTGTGAACTACAAGGCCGGAGAGATTGACAACCTCTCTGTACTCGTTGGGAGCAAAGTTATTTGTATCTGTGTGCAGGTCCACGTTGATTGCTAATTGCGCCATTAGCGGTTGACACCTACCTGTTGAACCTAGGAGTCTCTGGGGATTCGATCCTTGGCATCTTTGCTAGGGGAAAACACTTCTACTTACTGCATCTTACACCTTCCACTTGGGGTAATCCAACGAGGGGTTCGAGGCCCATCAATGAGTATTTTCTGGCGCCGTTGCCGGGGACTCCACTCTTCAGGATATGGGAGTTGCATGCTATCTTTTACCTTTGCTTATTAGTCTTGCTAGTTCACCTTTCATTATTTGCTTTAGTTCCTTTTATCAAAAATCAAAAAAAAATATTTGTCTTTTTATTAGTAGTCCTTTCTGTTTAGCCAAAAATGTTAGGATTTGGTGCTTTGAGGGAATCAGAAGTTCTAGATTTCCATCAAAGGGATGGAGAGAATATGAAGAAGGCTTGGGACAGAATTTCTGATGCACATAGAAGAATTATGCCTTGGATACCTATAAAAATTGTGCTTAGGAATTTTTACCATGGTCTTTTTAAATGGTGTAAACACTCCCTTGACATTATAGCTGAGGGAGATTTCTTAGAATGTGATGAAGCTAGAGCTCTTGAAATTATACATGGTCTATCCAGTTACTTTGTTTATGATCATAATTTTGATACTATCATAGATAGACTTGCTACTATTGAAAAGAGAATGGATGCTCTAGACTTAATGAAGGTAGATAAACCCAAACCCAATAAGAGAGATGTTTTGGAAATAGATAATGACTGGGAGCCTCTTGTTAGGATTAGCATCTCTAATCAAGACTTCCTTGCTTATTGTGATATTGGATCTATGGTTTCTACTATGCCAAAAATTGTTCATGATTCTTTAAAATTTAATATGGATATACTACCATCTTATCATGAACACACTAATGGAGATATTTCTGAAATCCAGGGAAAAATAAAGGACGTACCGGTTAAATTCCTTAAAGGGATTGCAATGATTGATTTCTTCATCATGGAGCCAAACCAAGGAAATATAGTGCTTGGAAGGGATTTCCTCCGAGCAGTTAAAGGCTTCATCGATATAGGTAAGGGACAAATCCGCTTACGCAGGAAGGCAAAAGGTGTGTACCCCTTTCCTAGAAGGAACAAGAATGAACTTGTTGAGGAATCATTTGAACCAATTTATAACTCCGATTATTATGATGAATATTGATTCCTCTATGCATTATGCCTAGCTTAAAGGCATAAAAGAAAGCGCTTTTGGGAGGCAGCCCACATGAATAAATTTTTTGCTTTTGTTGTATCTTGATGATGTTTACTGCTGTAGCATCATCATTGTATCTTTGCTTTTCATATTTGTGCCAAGTATAGCCTCTGATTGCTAGAAAGTTCAAAAGTTGTGAGGTGCTGTCCAGGAAACAGATTCTGTCCTTGGATAGAAAAAATCGTATAAAATCACCAGATCATCTTTTTGGTCTGAATTTTTTCGACAGCATTCTCTATATAATTGTCTTTCGTGCGTCAGTTCTGATTTTTTTTATTTGAGTTGCAGAAGTATCCCGAACAGGTCAATTACTGCCTGCTGTTCTGTTTTTCACAGATTATGTCCTGTTTTGCCTTACCTTCACTTTGCAAATTAAGAACTTGCTTTTTCTTTGCAAAAACCTTTTGGCAATCTTGAGAAACAGTAGAACTTCAAGAATATCCTTATTTCCAGCAAGGTATAATTATTTTATTAAGGGTACTAACCTCGCTAATCAGATTATGAATGAGTTATGTATGAAGGGAGTTTTCAAGTGTGCGAGGGAAGATGATAAAAAGATTCAGGAGTGTCAAGCGCTCAAGCTTGGGGATGCCCCCGTGCACCCCCAAAAAATATTCAAGGAGACTCAAGCGTCTAAGCTTGGGGATGCCCCCCGTGCATCCCCTTCTCCATCAACATTATCAGTTCGTCTTTCGTTTCGCTATATTTTTATCACTTCATGTGTTATGTGCTATGCTTGGAGCGTCTTGCTTTTAGTTTTATTTTTAGTTTTTCATAACGAGTCGGAACCCAGCATTCCTTTATTTGGGAGAGAAACACGCTCCACCTCTACCTAGAACATTACATAGAATTTTCATGTCTATCTATGCTGTGTGTGTTCTTTGTCTTTTTAATAGCTACTATTGTGCTTTGCTCTTAGTATTCATGCTTATCTTTTCAAAGAGTTTTTATTTAGTTGGTTGCTTGAACTCTCTTTAATTACCATGCTCACCTTATTAAGAGAGTTTGCTTCCGTTGCATGGGTAAATGTGTCTATGATAAAGATGCTACTTTCATGATGGTGCTTAGTAGTTCAGGTTTTCTTATGGTTAATCTCAGATAGCTGGGGGGTTCCCAATGTGTTATTGGAGTACCAACTTGGTTTGTTTGCCTATGATGTGGTATGGTTTAGTAATATCTTCCTTCGAAAATTTATTTTGATTGACTTGGCGTATGCTCACGCATATTCAAGACTGTAAAGAAAGTCTGTCAAGCCTTGATGATCTTTTGTTTCTAAGTAGCGATATAACTACCATGCCTGATTCAATATTACTTTGTCGCTCTGCATGATTATGACCGTCATTGCTCTCTTAGTTGGTCGCTCCCAGTCTTTTGCTAACCTCCACCTGCACTAAGCAAATTAACCATGCAATACATAGCTCATGGGAAAGTAGCCTCAAAACTATTGTGGTAAAGAATATGTTGCTTATCTATCTTATTTCTTATGAGTTGCTTGCTGAGCGGTAACCATGTTTCCGGGGACGCCATCAACTGTCACACTTTTGTTGAATATCATGTGAGTTGCTATGCATGTTCGTCTTGTCTGAAGTAAGGGTGATTTACCATGGGTTGAATTAATATGCATATTGTTAGAGAAGAACATTGGGCCGCCAACCAAAGCCATGCATCATGATGGAAGTTTTAGCTTGGACCTTAATCCTCAATCTCTCATGAGAATATGCTTATGCATTAAAGAGGAGTCCATCATCTATTTTCTATGTTGTCCCGGTATGGATGTCCTCAAGTTGAGATTTATCAAAAACGAGAAATCAAATGCGATCTATCTCCTTGGACCTTTCTACAGGTGGCATAGAGGTACCCCTTTGTGACACTTGGTTAAAACATATGCAATGCAATGATAACCCATGGGGATCCAAGCTAATTAGGACAAGGAGCGAGCACTATTGGTATTCGATGCATGAGGCTTGCAACTTATAAGATGTTTTATACATGACACATATGAAGTACTACTACCGTTGACACAATTGCTTCCATGTTTCAAAATAAAAAGCTCTAGCACTTCAAGCATCAACTACTGAGAGCATGATTGTCATTCTGAGTGTAATGTGCATTGTCCCAAAGTAGCATTGTCTTTTGCATGATTGTGATATCGTTTATTCTGAAATGATTGTATCTAGTCATCACTTAAACCTTGAAGGTGCCCTTGCATTTATGTTTTGCATCACTAAAAGGGGCAAGCTAGATATCACTTGATCATATTTGCACATCATGTTCATTGCAAATCTTTTTGATGTTTCAGTTTCATATTGTAAAACTTTCAGTCATTTGTGATTTTCTCTTGAGACAACTTAGTTACTTTAGAATCATTGTCTCAGTAAGCTTTTGTCATATGACTATGAGAAAGTGTTATATGGTTAATAGCATGTCACCACAGAAATTATTCTTTTTATCATTTACCTACTCGAGGACGAGCAGGAATTAAGCTTGGGGATGTTGATACGTCCAAAACGTATCTATAATTTCTGCTTGCTCCATGCCACTTTTGGGTGATATTGCTATGATATTCATACACTTCCATACACTTTTAATCATATTTGGACTAACTTACTAATCCAGTGCACCCCCAGTGCCAGTTTCTGTTTTCGGCTGTTTTTGTATTTCAGGTTTTCACGTTTCGAGAACTGCCCAGAAAAATACATAAAAAATATATAAAAAATCAGCGTTCCGGGAACGACACTGCCTCCGAAGGGGAGCCTGGGGGGGCACAGGGGCTCCAGGCGCCCTGTGGGCGCCCCCCTGGGCCGCGCCGGGGGGGCGCCTCGGCCCCCCGGTGCCCTACTTTGGCAGATATTTAAAGGGTCCCCCGTAACCCTTGAAACAGGACTTCTTTTCGCGATCCCATCTCTGTTCCGCCGCCGCCGCCGCTTCCAAGATCGGGAGCACCAGGAGAACTCTTCCCGGCACCCTGTCGGAGGGGAGGATCACCACCGGGAGCTTCTCCACCACCATGGACGCCTCCCGGATGACTCGTGAGTAGTCTCCCTTGGACCATGAGTCCATGACCAGTAGCTATGTGATGTTCTCCTCCCGTTCTTGTGCTTCACTAATTAGTCCTCGTGAGCTGCCCTACATGATCGAGGCACCTATGTAATCCTTATGCTGTTGCTATGTTGAGTTTGCTGGGATCCGATGGATTATGAGATTATGTTCAGATTGATCTTGAGTAATATATTTGATTGACCTCTTCTATATTTTAGTTCATAAGTAATTCTTGCATGTTCTCCGTTGTTATTTATTGCTTTGGCCAAGTAGTAAGTAGTGACTCCAAGAGGGAATGTTATGCTTGATTGTGGGTTCATGCCCCTCGATGACTAGCTTGAGTGACAGAAACATGAGTCTAGGGGATGTGCTGTTGCCACAAGGGGGAAAACAATGGTGCTTGTGCCCGCGGGTGCAAGGATTGTTTACTTTACGCAAAGTTCTTTTAATGCAGTTGTCTGTTGCATTGAGTTTACACTATGGGTGGGACTCGCAACTTAATACCAGTGAGATGTTCTGGATAGATATCTCAAGGTGGATGATTAGTAGTAGATGCAGATGGATTTCGGTCTACTTACCTTGGCGTACCGCCCATGCTTTGAACCTCAACCTTTCTTGCAATGTACTCAGCATTGGTTTGCGTTCGTGGTCCTGTCAATTGCCCAGCTGTAATTTGTTACCTCACATAGCTGTTTTATCGTCTTTTGGGAGAGAGACATCACTAGTGAACATCATGTGACTCCGGTCCATATCACCATCATTGATCACATACACTATTTACTTTTCCGCTATTTTACTTACTATTGCAAAACACTATCTATCACTACTATCATATTGCTTTTAACCCTTTGTGAACTACAAGGCCGGAGAGATTGACAACCTCTCTGTACTCGTTGGGAGCAAAGTTATTTGTATCTGTGTGCAGGTCCACGTTGATTGCTAATTGCGCCGTTAGCGGTTGACACCTACCTGTTGAACCTAGGAGTCTCTGGGGATTCGATCCTTGGCATCTTTGCTAGGGGAAAACACTTCTACTTACTGCATCTTACACCTTCCACTTGGGGTAATCATACGAGGGGTTCGAGGCCCATCAGCAGCTTGAAGAGGGAGAGATCCTCTCTGTTGGCAGTCTCCGGCGCCAAGCTTTCAATTAAACACGAGCTGCGTAGCAGCTCCGTCGCCGTCTCCCTTGATGAAAGGATCAATATGGTTGACTAGAGGGGGGGTGAATAGGCAACTAACAATTTTTAGCTTTTCTTAACCAATTTAAATTAAGCGACAAAATAAGTTGTCTAGATATTTTTACTAGGATGACAACTAAGGGAAAGAAGGACAACAACTACACATGCATGCTATAAGAGTTGAACAAGTAAAGCATGCAAAAGTAAAGGTAAGAAATAACCACAAGTGGAACCGGTGGAGACGAGGATGTGTTTCCGAAGTTCCTTCCCTTTGAGGGGAAGTACGTCTTCGTTGGAGCGGTGTGGAGGCACAATGCTCCCCAAGAAGCCACTAGGGCCACCGTATTCTCCTCACGCCCTCACACGATGCAAGGTGCCATGATTCCACTAGTGGTGCCCTTGAAGGCAGCAACCGAACCTTTACAAACAAGGTTGGGGCTATCTCCACAACTTGGAGGCTCCCAACAAACCACGAAGCTTCACCACAATGGAATATGGCTTCGAGGTGACCTCAACCATCTAGGGTGCTCAAACACCCAAGAGTAACAAGATCCGCAAGGGATTAGTGGGGAGAATGAAATATCTCTTGGTGGAAGTGTAGATCGATGCCTCCTCAAACAATCCCGAGCAAATCAACAAGTTTGATTGGCTAGGGAGAGAGATCGGGCGGAAATGGAGCTTTTGGAGCAACAATGGAGTAGTGGGGGAAGAGGTAAGTCTTCTTGGAGAAGAAGACCCCCTATATATAGTGGGGGAACAAATCCAACCGTTATTGGAGTTTTCAGCCCGCAGAGAGCGGTAGTACCGCGCATGAGTTGCGGTACTACCGCTGGCTGAGCGGTACTACCGCTGGCTGAGCGGTACTACCGCTTAGGCAAAAGAGTGCGACATGATTGACCACCAAGGATGAAATAAATTACATCCGTGGCTACATCCGCAGGGAAAACGGTAGTAGCAAAATGCGACACGGTACTACCGCTTAAGATAAGCGGTACTACCGCATTGGATGCGGAAGTAAAAAATTACTTCCGCACCCACTTCTGTACTTAGAGTCAGCGCCTGGGCCAGATACACGGTACTACCGCTCTGGGGACGCGGTACTACCGTGGGAGCGGTACTACCGTGTCGGCAGGCGGTACTACCGTGTAACTGTACGCTACTACCGCTTGCCAGGCAGATGATCAGTTAAGAAGTCACAGTTTTGCATATACGAAAAATAACCGGTTGGACCTCCAGAGAAGCAAGGAAAGGTGGTGCGAGAGAGGGATGTGTACGTGTTGATTCTACCCAAACCTTTCCGACGCGGACCCCCTCTTAATAGTACGGCTTTCCTATTACTCAAAGCCACCGACAGGGAACAAAAAGAAAACACCGTCTTCCATAGAATCCGAGGGGCAAACAATCGTCTTGTGCCTAAGGGAGATATACCTGTATGAGCTTAGAGCACACGATCAGTCCGCAAATGCATTGTCATCAATCACCAAAACTACTTAGGGAGATATATGCCCTTACAATCCCCCCCTTTTTGGTGTATTGATGACAATACTTGATTTGCACAGGGAAGAAATAATAGAGTAAGCAATGCAAGCCCTAGAGTATAGGTGAGCTCCCCCTGGATGTGTGCCTTCACAAGATTGTGCTTTGGACTGCACAGCACACATACTAGGTACAGTGCTCCCCTATAATCTACACATGAGATACTCTATATAAAAACTAACTGCTCTGGATAAACATTAAAGACATAATGATAAGTTCAACGATAACGGGGCATATGTCTTACACCATATGATAGTCTCACGCACACGACACAAACACGCAAATAAACCAGAGTTCAAAGAAACACAAGAGCACACAGGCACAAGACGCAAATCACTCTCCCCCTTTGTCATCGAGACACCACAAAGGGGATAGAGGACACTAAGACGGGTGGCAGCCCGGGAGAAGCTCAGTCGTCATACTCATCATTAGACACCTGCTGCTCCTCCTGATACTCATCATCAGACTCTGACCACTTGTACCCCTGGCGAGCCATCCAAGTAGCCTCAGGTGTGATGTTATCCTCGGATCCTTTGGAAACTTTCTCTCCATATAGTGCCAGAATCTTCTTGTCACGCTGGCGTGTCTTCTTGTCAGTCACATGAGCCCGGCATTGCCCCTTAGCCTGCATGCAGAAGAGGGCCTTCATCTTCCGCTGAAGCTTTTTAGCCCAAGAAGGCTTCTCCACAGCAGAGGAAGAAGAAGGGGCAAATCTGCCAGAGCGCACATCAGCAGTCTCCTCCACAGGCTCCTCCTCAGTGCCCATCTGGGCAGCAGCAGCCTGAGCACGAGTGGTGGTGTTGGCCCATCGAGTCTTGACGCGAAGACGGATGGGATCATGACGGAAGCAGTCGGCCTCGAACTCCTCCTCTGGGTACAACTTCTCCCAAGTCTTGGAGATCAGCAGAAACAAGTAAGGACCATAGATGGGTACCTTGCGAGAGTAGATGACAAAACGGAGCTCATTCCACATGATGTGGGAAATGTCAAGTGGTGCAGTCTGGGATGAGCGAGCCTCTTGACACATCAGCAGCATGTCAACCAGGTAAGCATGGAGCTTGTCCTTATCGCCAACACGAGGGAACAGAGTGTTGCGAAAGATCCGATAGATGATGTCCAAGAAGGGGTTCAACACCCAAGTCTGTTTGCCACTAGCAAGAGTCTTTTCCTCATAAAATGGGAGCAGCCTGTCTTTGTTTGCAGATTCAGGATTGGCGTGAGGCCGAAAACCAATTGGGTTATGGAGACCCTCATCAGGAAGCTGAAGAAGATCCATGAACTCCTTCCAAGTAGAGGTCATCTTGTGACCATTGGTCATCCAAGTCATGGGGCGATCCTCCTTGGTTTGGAAATTGACAGAGGCATAGAACTGAGCAATAATCTCTGGATCAAAGTCATTCTGGAAGGTCATGATGTGCTCCAGGCCCAACTGCTCGATCAAATCAAGAGCCTCTGCAAAGTATGCCCGGTTCTTGTCCTTCCTCATGTGATCCACATCCACCAAGTGAGCATCCACATAAAGATTGTCCTTGGTCTTGAGCACCTCATGGTAGATGCGAAACTGCTGCTTGGTCCAGAAGATATCATCTCCAGGAAAGTGCTCACGGGGTTCTCCATATGGGTTGATCTTCCTTCGTGACATGAACTCAGCAGCAGGCATCTCCTCCATAGACATTGAGGATTCCTTACGCTTGTTGGCTGAAGTCTTGTACCGGCGCTGGGGATTGGAGCCCTCTGGCACATCACTTGGGGTACGCAGACGCTTGGATCCGGTGTCGCGGACAGGGTTGGTACGGCGACCTTCAAAACCGGAGCCACCACCTAAAAACACAAACACAAGACCACAACAACACAAACACAAGAAGAATCAATGCCAAAGCCTCGATAAACACAAGAAACTAGGAGAAATAGGAAAGAGATCATGCTACGAAGAAAATATGATACAAGCGGTAGTACTGCTGACCCTACGCGGAAGTAAAAAATTAGTACCGCAAGGTAAGCGGTAGTACCGCATATGAATGCGGTAGTACCGCGTACGCTGCGGTAGTAATATTTTACTTTCGCCAGAAGAAGCGGAACTAAAAAATTAGTACCGCAATGTAAGCGGTAGTACCGCATACGGATGCGGTAGTACCGCATACGTTGCGGTAGTAAGATTTTACTTCCGCAAGAGGAGCGGAAGTAAAAAAATAGTGCTGCATGCGGAGCGGTAGTACCGCATTGGGTCGCGGTAGTACTGCTCGGCAAGCAGTACTGGATTTTTACTTCCACCCGAGCGGTAGTACCGCTGAGGGCAGCGGTAGTACCGCTCAGGTCAGATCAGATCTGGATTAGATTGTGCGGTAGTACCACGGTTCTCCAACGGTAGTACCGCACGAAACAGATCTGAGAAGAGCAGATCTAGAAACGGCCAAAGAGATCGACTCACGGTACTACGGCTGATCATAGTAACTTCGTAGCAACAAATATAATCGTATTTCTAGTGCACAAAACACTTTCCCACATCCTAAGCATCCATGGATAAGAACACGAAGAACACAAGAACACTAAGCATCTCCCCTAACCCTAAAAACACAGGCAAGGCAATAAGAAGAGGGGAAAAGGGGAGAAACCTTCATCCATGGCAAGAGGACGTGGTGGGGATCGATCCCACCAGTCGGAATGCGAGGAGAGTGGCCGAGGGAGGAGATCCGGCGAGGTCCTCCGGCGGCGTTCTTGAGAGAGAGAGAGACAGGGACGACGTGGGGGTTAGGAGTGAATGGGTATGGGGGAGATGGAACTCCCCCTGCCTGCTTATAACCCCCACTCGTTCGGATATGTGCGGTAGTACCGCGGTCATCGCGGTAGTACCGCTTGCGCGGTAGTACCGCTCGTCAGGCGGTAGTACCGCCCTACCAGCGGCAGTAAAAAATTACTGCCGTGCTGGAGGTGCGGTAGTACCGTATGTCCTTCGCGGTAGTACCGTAACGGATCACGGTAGTACCGCTCTGTGACGCCCCCGATTTGTCCGTACACTAATCATGCACGCAAATGTGTACGACCAAGATCAGGGACTCACTGAAAGATATCACAACACAACTCTAGACACAAACTAGAATAATACAAGCTTTATATTACAAGCCAGGGGCCTCGAGGGCTCGAATACATAAGCTCGAAAACACAAGAGTCAGCGGAAGCAATAATATCTGAGTACAGACATAAGTTAAACAAGTTTGCCTTAAGAAGGCTAGCACAAATATAGCAACGATCGAAAAGGCAAGGCCTCCTGCCTGGGACCTCCTAACTACTCCTCGAAGCCGAACTCCACGTAGAAACATCCTCGGGATCTTCTGGCTCCTGGACTCCATCAATCTGGTTGCATCATCCGAGAAAAAGGAACAAGAGGGGAAAAGAAGGGAGAAAAGCAACCGTGAGTACTCATCCAAAGTACTCGCAAGCAAGGATCTATACTACATATGCAATGATATCTGAGTAAAGGGGGAATATATGTGGACTGAACTGCAGAAAGCAGAATAAGAGGGGGATAGCTAATCCAATCGAAGACTACGCTTCTGGCCACCTCCATCTTGCAGCAGTAGAAGAGAATAGATGGAAGTAACAAGTATCAAAGCTTCTGGCAGCCTCCGTCTTGAGTAGCAGAAGAGTTCACCAAGTAACATCGTAAAGCATAATCCTACCCGGCGATCCTCCCGCACATCACCCTGTGAGAGAGCAACCACCGAGTTATATCTGGAACTTGTCTGGGTGTGTTTTATTAAGTATCCAGTTCTAGTTGTCATGAGGTCCGAGTACAACTCCGGGTCGTCCTTTTACCGAGGGACACGGCTATTCGAATAGATTATCTTCCCTGCAGGGGTGCACCACATAACCCAGCACGCTTGATCCCATTTGGCCGGACACACTTTACAGGGTCATGCCCGGCCTCGGAAGATCAACACGTCGCAGCCCTACCTAAGCACAGCAGAGAGGTCAGCACGTCGGTCTAAGTCCTAAGCACACAGGGGTCTGGGCCCATCGCCCAATGCACACCTGCACGTTGCGAGGGCGGCCGATAAGCAGACCTAGCCTCTCCTAATACCAGAGCAGGCTTCCAGTCCAATCCGGCGCGCGCCGCTAAACC
>LR738713.1:152407351-152502682 GCA_902687465.1 Secale cereale | reverse complement strand
AGCGTGCACGCGGGCAGTTTTACCCAGGTTCGGGCCGCGGTAGACGCGTAAAACCCTACTCCTGCTTGGTTGTGTATTGAGTTCGGGCGCTCGGGAGCTTGAAGAAGCAGCTACACCGGCGCGAGAGTGATCTAGGTTTCGAACCCCCTCCACGTTGTGCATGGGCCTCCTTTTATAGTGCAAGGGGTCACCGACAGGTGTCAACGTAGGAGAAAGGGGTAAAAATGTAAAAGAGGTGGTAGTTGTAACAGTGCGGGAACAGTGGAGCTACAGTACAGAACAGTGGTCTATACCTACTTTAACAGTGGGGGACAAGGGCATTTAATGCCCGTCGCCGTCGACCCCAAAAGCTCCCGCCTTAGCGTCTCCTTCCGCCACGGCGACGGATCCATCACCGTGGAGTGCCACCGTGTACCCCAGGCTGCACAGCCATCCGCCACGCGTCCCTGGATAAGCCCCAGGGCGACGCGTGGGCCGATGAGCTGGAGCGCGGGCACACAGCGCAGCCTTCCCGACAAGCGCCTTGCCGGGGCCTCGATCTTGCCGGGCCCGGGAGCTTGCCGCTCTCCGGGCCCCTTGCCGGGGCGCTTATAGCGCCGAGGCGATGTCTTCTAGTCTTCCTGGCAAGCTCCTCTTGCCAGGGTCTTGTGTTAGCGGAACAGTCTTGAGCCTGGTACGGCCTTCCCGGCAAGCTCCTCTTGCCGGGGTCTTGATCCCATGTCCTGTATACTTTGTTTTTGAATGGTTTAATAGGGAGCAGGAAGGTCTCCAGCGAGCACGCAGTAAACCTTGCCGCGGGAAGCTGCAACTGCCCGTGCACAAGTTGGGGTACTGAGGCACCCCTACCTTAGTACACCGACAGGAGCCCCGGGCCTGGGCCACACACGGTGCCGAGCGCTGTTGGGCCAGGCCCAAAACAGTGCACGGGCACCCACGGCCCGCGGCGCGCCGAATCCACTTCCATATCCGCCGCACCCCACGGTAACGGCACGCGTCGATTGCGGCGCCGTGGGATGGGACGTGCCCACGATCTCTTAATGGAAAGGGCGAAACGCCCCCCACTCCCCCATAAAAGCAGAGGGAGCGGGCGCGGTTCCCCTCCTTGCGCTCTCATTACATCATCTTCTTCCTCTCAAAGATTCCTTCTTGCGCTCTGCCTCCACATCTCCGCCGCCGCCGAGCTCTTCATCTCCCTCCTCCCACCGCGTCCGCCATGGCCCCAAAGACCGACAAGGCGAAGGCGGAGAAGGCCAAGCGGGAGAAATCGGAGCAAGCGGCCAAGCTCATCGCGTACCGGAAGCGGCACGTCGTCTTCCCGCCGAAGCTCGGCGTGCAGGAACTCTGGAACAAGTATTACTTGTTCTGGTCCAAGGGAACCGATGCGCATCCCCGCACGCAAGCATACCCGGCCGCCGCCAAGGACAGCTATCCCGGCGGGTACCACTTCTTTGCTGCCTTTTTCCATTGTGGTCTCTGTCCTCCTTTCTCGAACTTCTTCTGTGATGTCATGAACACATATGGCTTCCATCTGCTTGACTTCACCCCAACGCCATTCTCACCATGGCTGTTTTCGCACATATGTGCGAAAACTTCATAGGAGTCCATCCCAATGTAGCCCTCTTTAGACACTTCTTCACTCCTAGAGCCGAGGCCGATGCCCCCCTCTCCGGAGGAATTTCTTGGATCTTTTGCCTGAATAAGAAAGGGGCGTACTTGCCGGGGGAGCTCCGCGGCAAGTGGGAGGAATGGCGAGCGGAGTGGTGCTGGATCGTAGAAGACCAGCCGCAAGCCTTCACCGCGCTGCGCACAACGCCCATTGTGCGCGGCAGGGACTGGAGTGACCTGGACTCGGACGATGTCAAGCTCAACATCGCCCTTGTCCGGATTCTTCGTCTTCGGTTGGCCAATCTATCAGTTGCCGAGGTGGGCGCAGATTTCCTCCGCCGGCGCATCGCCCCTCTCCAAGACCGGAAGAGGCCGGCCTGGGAGTACGGCGGCCCGGCAGACATCATGAGGCTGCGCCCCGGGCTCAATTTCAACTTCACCACTCTGGAGCTGCGGGGGATGGTACGGGAACTCTTCAAGTACGACCCGACGCACCCCGAGTGGTTCAGGACTCCCCGGGAAGTGGTGCCGCTCTGCAACAACGCCGCCAGGGACCGGATTCTCGCCATGATGCCCATGTGCGACTCGCATGGCTTGGACCGCTCGTGGATCGCCCCGAAGCCCATCGACGTCCTCAACTTCTACGACAACCTCGCCGAGGTGGCGAGAAACAAGGAGGACCTCAAGCTGCACACGCGGGACACCACCGACCAGGAAATCGCCTATATAGCTTCTCGGGCTGAGGAGGCCGCCGCAGCCGCGGCGGCAGGAGTTTTCGGGTTCTCGCCGGAGGAGGCGGAGGCCGAGGAGGCGTCCACCCAGGCGGAGGAGGCGGAGATCCGCAGGTTGCTAAATCTCCCACCCGACGCGCTCGCCGGGGTCCCCTCGCTGAGGCACTTCGGGATCCACGGGATCGCGGCGGAGGCCGCGGCAATGGAGGGCACCGCCGGAGGGAGCAGAGGCGCCGCGAGGGGCAGAGGCGCCAAGGGAAAGGGGGCCGCAGCGCAGGACGCTGGGCCCAGCGAGCCGGCCGGGGCAGAGGAGGAGGAGGAGGAGGAGGCCGATGTCGGGGGAAACTGTCCGCCACGAACACCTATGGGACCGGAGCCCCTTGTCTGTGCGGTACGAGGGCGGAGGGAGCACAAAGAGCAGATCGAAGCGTGCACGCGGGCAGTTTTACCCAGGTTCGGGCCGCGGTAGACGCGTAAAACCCTACTCCTGCTTGGTTGTGTATTGAGTTCGGGCGCTCGGGAGCTTGAAGAAGCAGCTACACCGGCGCGAGAGTGATCTAGGTTTCGAACCCCCTCCACGTTGTGCATGGGCCTCCTTTTATAGTGCAAGGGGTCACCGACAGGTGTCAACGTAGGAGAAAGGGGTAAAAATGTAAAAGAGGTGGTAGTTGTAACAGTGCGGGAACAGTGGAGCTACAGTACAGAACAGTGGTCTATACCTACTTTAACAGTGGGGGACAAGGGCATTTAATGCCCGTCGCCGTCGACCCCAAAAGCTCCCGCCTTAGCGTCTCCTTCCGCCACGGCGACGGATCCATCACCGTGGAGTGCCACCGTGTACCCCAGGCTGCACAGCCATCCGCCACGCGTCCCTGGATAAGCCCCAGGGCGACGCGTGGGCCGATGAGCTGGAGCGCGGGCACACAGCGCAGCCTTCCCGACAAGCGCCTTGCCGGGGCCTCGATCTTGCCGGGCCCGGGAGCTTGCCGCTCTCCGGGCCCCTTGCCGGGGCGCTTATAGCGCCGAGGCGATGTCTTCTAGTCTTCCTGGCAAGCTCCTCTTGCCAGGGTCTTGTGTTAGCGGAACAGTCTTGAGCCTGGTACGGCCTTCCCGGCAAGCTCCTCTTGCCGGGGTCTTGATCCCATGTCCTGTATACTTTGTTTTTGAATGGTTTAATAGGGAGCAGGAAGGTCTCCGGCGAGCACGCAGTAAACCTTGCCGCGGGAAGCTGCAACTGCCCGTGCACAAGTTGGGGTACTGAGGCACCCCTACCTTAGTACACCGACAAAGCACTAAAGAGAGTAAAAGAACCATGTGCACAAGCAAAACAAGTAACACAAATTCCTCATAAGAGGGCGGTGGCCGAGGCCACCTATGTTTGAGTTTTATAGATATGGCACCGCGAAGAATTATCCTTGGGCCCATGATCAAAACTCGACTTGAAGCATTTAAGCCAACTATGTATGGAAAATGATGAAGATTAGGTTAGTTTATGCATAATAGGGGGAGGAATAGTTCATTGAGAGAACAATACTCCCCCTAAGTCCATGCCTACATCTAGACAAGATAGCTATGTCGAGTGTGAGGAGTGTGTGCACAGATTCAAACCACATTGCTCAAATCGATGATATTTAGCTCATGCCTTAACTCGCGAAATCTTGCTTCATCCAGAGGCTTCGTGAAGATATCTGCAAGGTTATCATGAGTGTTGACGTAGTGAAGCTCGATTTCTCCTTGCCTTATGTGATCCCGGATGAAGTGATACCGAATCTCAATATGCTTCGTCTTGAAGTGAAGCACCGGGTTGAGAGAAATCTTGATGGCACTTTCATTGTCACACCAAAGAGGCACTTTGTCACAAGTGACACCGTAATCCTTTAAAGTTTGCCTCATCCATAAGAGTTGAGCACAGCAACTGCCAGCGGCCACATATTCTGCTTCGGTGGACGAGAGAGATACACAACTTTGCTTTTTGGAAGACCAACTAACAAGAGAGCAACCAAGAAATTGGCACCCTCCCGAGGTGGACTTCCTATACACTTTGTCTCCCGCCCAGTCAGAATCAGAGAAACCAACAAGGTTGAAATTTGCTCCTCTTGGGTACCATAAGCCAAAGTTTGGGGTATGAGCCAAATATCGAAAGATTCGCTTGACAGCCACAAAGTGACTTTCCTTAGGTGAGGCTTGAAACCGTGCACAAATTCCCACACTCAACATAATATCCGGTCTAGATGCACAAAGGTAAAGCAAGGATCCGATCATAGAGCGATATACCTTTTGATCCACCGCTTTACCGTTGGGATCAATGTCAAGTGGGCATTTGGTTGGCATCGGAGTAGTAGCCGGCTTGACATCACTAATATTGAACCTCTTGAGCATGTCTTGAGTATACTTGGATTGTTTGATGAAGATGCCTTCTCTTCGTTGTTTGATCTCAAATCCAAGGAAGTACTTCAACTTCCCCATCATGGACATCTCAAAATGTGTGGTCATGAGTGCGGCGAACTCATCATTGAAAGCTTTGTTAGGAGAACCAAAGATAATATCATCAACATATAGTTGGCATACAAACAACTCCCCTTTGACCTTCTTAGTAAAAAGAGTGGGGTCGATTTTCCCAATTTCAAACCCACGATCTTGTAACAACTCGGTAAGGTGCTCATACCACGCTCGTGGGGCTTGTTTAAGGCCATAGAGTGCCTTATCAAGTTGATACACATGATTGGGGAACTTAGGATCCTCGAACCCCGGGGGTTGTTTAACATACACCAACTCATTAATGGGACCATTAAGAAATGCACTTTTCACATCCATTTGTTGCAATTTAAAGTTATGATGGGAGGCATAGGCAAGCAACAAACGAATGGATTCAAGACGAGCAACGGGGGCAAAGGTTTCACCGTAGTCGATACCCTCGACTTGGGAGTAGCCTTGAGCCACCAGACGTGCCTTGTTGCGGATGACAATGCCATGGGCATCTTGCTTGTTCTTAAAGACCCATTTGGTTCCAATGACATTATGGTTCTCCTTTGGTCTTGGCACCAGACGCCACACTTTGTTGCGCTCGAAGTTATTGAGTTCTTCATGCATGGCATTGAGCAAGTCAGGGTCTTCGAGCGCCTCATAAACCTTCTTAGGTTAAACAAAGGAGACAAAAGCTTGATGAGCACAATAGTTTGCTAATTGTCTACGAGTGCTTACCCCCCTTTTGATGCTTCCTAAAATGTTCTCGATGTGATGCTCGTTGGAAGCAAGCCTGGAGGCAACTTTTGCAGCACGACGCTCTAATTGCTCTTCAAGTGATAACTGAGGAGCACTGAGTTGATCATCTTGAGCGTCGTCAGGAGCTAGATCCTGATCTTGAGCTTCCTCTTGACCTTGATCTTGCTCGGGAGACTGAACTTGGCCTTGTGCATCAATTGGTGGTTCTTCACCAACATGAGGATCTTGCACTTGGCCTTGTTCAACAGGTTGAGGGCCTTCACTTTGTTCTTCGGAAGCGTGTGGGTCTTGGGTTGGTGATGGTTCCATTTGAGTGGAACATTGTCCTTCTCCTTCGGCCACAAGGGGTTCCTCAACGGGTAGGATATATCCAACACCCATTCTTCTTATGGCTTGAGGAGGAATTTCATCACCTGCATCACAAGTACCACTTTGCTCCACTTGGGAGCCGTTACTTTCATCAAACTCTATGTTACTCGTCTCCTCTATGAGTCCAGTGGACTTGTTGAGGACACGGTAAGCATGAGAGTTTGTAGCATAACCAACAAATATGCCCTCATGAGCTCTAGATTCAAATTTAGACAAACGAACACCTTTCTTGAGAATGAAACACTTACACCCGAACACCCGGAAGTACTTGAGATTGGGCTTGTTACCGGTAAGAATCTCATACGGAGTTTTGTTCAAGCCTTTGCGGAGATAGAGACGATTTGAAGCATGGCAAGCGGTGTTGATGGCTTCGGCCCAAAAGTTGTATGGAGAGTTGAATTCAGCCATCATGGTTCTTGCAGCATCTATTAAAGTTCGGTTCTTTCTCTCCGCTACACCATTTTGTTGAGGGGTATACGGGGCTGCATATTGATGTTTGATCCCCTCATCACCAAGAAACTCATCCAAGGTGTAGTTCTTGAACTCGGTGCCATTGTCACTTCTGATCATCAAAATCTTTGCTTCATGTTGTCGTTGAGCTTCATTTGCAAAGTTGATGATGGTTTGTTGGGTCTCACTCTTCTTCTTGAAGAAGTATACCCAGGTATATCTTGAGTAATCATCCACAATCACCAAGCAATACTTCCTACCCCAAGACTATCAAAAGTGGGAGGCCCAAAGAGGTCCATGTGGAGGAGCTCTAGGGGTCTCTTTGAATAGATGATAGTCGTGGGAGGGTGAGCCTTCTCATGTAATTTTCCTTCAATGCACGCCCTGCAAGCACAATCTTTGGCAAAGCTAACATTTGTTAGTCCTCGGACATGGTCCCCCTTGAGAAGACTTTGCAAAGATCTCATATTGACGTGGGCCAACCGGCGATGCCAAAGCCATCCCACATCCACTTTAGCCATTAGACATGTCGCGACCTTAGTGGGTTGCTTCGAGAAGTTAACCACATAAAGGCCGTTTTCAACATGCCCAACATAAGCTACTTTAAGAGTCTTGCTCCACAAGAGGGCCACAGTATCAATATCAAAGAATGTAGCAAAGCCCATGAGTGCAAGTTGGCGAACAGAAAGTAAATTGTATGCAAGGGACTCAACAAGCATGACTTTCTCGATCGTGAGATCATGAGAGACAACAACCTTGCCAAGTCCCAATACCTTAGAAGATGAAGCATCACCCCATTTGACGTTGGTGGCCATAGATGAACCGAGATGCACGTCCACCACCAAGTCTTTGCTTCCGGTCATATGATTTGTGGCTCCGCTATCGAGCAACCATGATCCCCCACCGGAAGCAAACCCCTACAATAGATCAATGCTTGAATTTAGGTACCCATTTGGTAATGGGTCCTTTGAGGTTAGTGACAAGGGTCTTAGGAACCCAAATGGACCATTCAATGTACTCATAAGAAGAACCAACAAATTTAGCAAACACATGGCCATCACTGGCACGGCATAAAACATATGAAGGATTAAAATCGCCGGCCATGTTTGATGGTATGGTGGAGTTTTTCTTGACACCACCACTTTTCTTCTTGGTTGATGTGCCCTCTCCTTCTTTCACAAAGGATTGTCGGAGAGGGGGTGGTTGCTTGGTCTTGTCATTCTTCTTCTTCTTGGGCTTAGGAACAAACCCAATTCCTTCCTTTGCCACAACTTCCTTTTGATTGCTCAAAAGGGCGTTGAGGTTCTTCTCACCTTGTATGCAAGTCACAAGGCCTTTCTCAAGTTGCTTCTTCAATTCAGCATTCTCTTCAACAAGATGCACATGCTCACAACATGGGTTAGTAGCATTTGCATTATCAATTAAAACCATGCGAGGAAAGATAGCCTTTTCCTTGGTTAGCGAAACTTGGAGTTGATCATGAGACTCCTTGAGAGTAGCATGCATTCCTTTCAAGGCTTTGTGAGCCTTGTCAAGGATGTCAAACTCCTCTTTGAGTTTAGCATGGTCAACCTCAAGTTTTGCCTTCTCGGAGTTAAGGACACGAGAGACAACTAAGGCATGATCAAGATCTTTCTTTAATTTAGCATGATCATCGTTGTATGACTCCTCAAGAGTCAAACGAAGACCACGCTCTTCCTCTAGGGCGTTAGAGAGATCCGATATCTCATCGGCATAGTCTCGACTATGTCCTTCCATTTTAGTAATGGTTTCCTCGTGAGCCTCGATCATGTCATTGGCCTCACCGAGTTGTTCCAAGAGAGCAACAAAATGCTTCTTGGGTTTGCCCTTGAGATTCTTTATGAACACATCAAATTCATTTTCTCCCTCCTTAATACCCTCACCCTCATCAATACAATTAGTCAATGAAGGATGAGAAGGGATAGTAGTATTGATGTTTGGGGTTACCTTGTTGGTGGCCTTGGCCATGAGACACTTGGCGGTGATGTTCTCGTTTGGTGAGTTGAAGAGAGATGAGTGCGTAGTGGTAGCAATTGCAATTGTGGCCGTAGTGGTCACCTCATCGTCTTCATCATTGTCATCATCCTCCACATATTCTTCTTGAGCCACCAACACTTTTGGAGGAGTCTTCTTGATGAAGTTGTTCTTGTTGGGATAGGACGTTGACTTGTCATTCCGAATAAGCTTGCCTCCAAAGTCTTCTCTCTTCTCATATGGGCAATTCACAACGAAGTGTCTTACATTTCCACAGTTGAAGCATGTCCTTACTCGTTGCTTCCCTTTGTTCCCACTAGAGTTGTTCCTGTTAAAGTTGGACCTTGTGTTCTTCTTGCCCCAGAATTGCCTTGAAGCAAGAGCCATGTGCTCATGAGAGGCATATTTGGTGTCCTCGGGGCAGCACTCATCATCATCTTCCACTTCCTCCTCTTCCAAACAAGCCTTGGCCTTCAGAGCAAGATTCGGCTTCTTGGATCGTTGAGCTCTTAAGACCGCATTGTCGGCGGTCACGTCCAGGATCCTCATGGCAACAAATTCATCCAATACTTCATTTGAGGATAAAGTGTGGAAGTCCGGTCTCTGACGAATGACAGAGGACATGGCCTTATGATAGGGCATCATGGCCTTGAGGAACTTGCGCTTGATCCAATTGTCATCCGTATCCTTACTGCCATGATCTCGAAGAGACACTGCAAGAATAGTTAATCTTCGATAAAGTTCACGAGGATCTTCATCTTCGATCATAGCAAACTCATCAGCTTCATCTTGCACCACTTCATAGTTGGAGCGTTGAATACTGGTGCTTCCCTTGTACATCGTGCCGACATGCTCCCAAGCTTCCTTGGCAACAGTGAAGGGTCGAAGGTGTGCAATGTCTTCAGGAGGGATGGAATCTTGAAGAATGCAAAGAGCGGACTCGTTGAACTGATGATCTGCAGTCTCTCTTGGAGTCATGTTGTCGGGATCATACGGATAAAAACCTTGCTCAATGATTCTCCAAAGGTTAGTGGAACAATGATTGATATGACGTTTGAAACGAAAAACCCAAGTAGCAAAATCAGTATTTTTAACAAACTTGGGAGGGGGCCCAACAGAATTTAAATGCGGTGTGGGAACGGGTCCTCCATAGTGAGTAGGAGGAGCGGATTGGGCAAATTTCCCACTTCCATTCTTAGTGACCGGGGCTTGCTCACTACTAGCTTCTCCCTTGTCGGGATTAGCCTCCGACACGTTGGTAGCGGGACGACCCAATTCCAACGGTGAGGTGGATAATTTAAGCCCCTCAAGCATTTCTTTAAACATGCCTTTGACCTCGCTCGCTAGTGATTCTTTCAATGTGGTCAAGGCCACATTGAACTCCTCACGAGTGACCGAGGCTACCCCATCCGACGTAGGCAAGGGCGGATTTCCACCGGAATGGTCCTCCGTCTCGACTACGTTGTCAACCATACTCTTCGAACGGTAAAGTCCTTAAAAAGAGACGAAGCTCTGATACCAATTGAAAGGATCGATATGGTTGACTAGAGGGGCGGGAGAATAGGCAACTAACAATTTTTAGCTTTTCTTAACCAATTTAAATTAAGCGACAAAATAAGTTGTCTAGATATTCTACTAGGATGACAACAAAGGGAAAGAAGGACAACAACTACACATGCATGCTATAAGAGTTGAACAAGTAAAGCATGCAAAAGTAAAGGTAAGAAATAACCACAAGTGGAACCGGTGGAGACGAGGATGTGTTTCCGAAGTTCCTTCCCTTTGAGGGGAAGTACGTCTCCGTTGGAGCGGTGTGGAGGCACAATGCTCCCCAAGAAGCCACTAGGGCCACTGTATTCTCCTCACGCCCTCACACGATGCAAGGTGCCGTGATTCCACTAGTGGTGCCCTTGAAGGCGGCAACCGAACCTTTACAAACAAGGTTGGGGCTATCTCCATAACTTGGAGGCTCCCAACAAACCACGAAGCTTCACCACAATGGAATATGGCTTCGAGGTGACCTCAACCGTCTAGGGTGCTCAAACACCCAAGAGTAACAAGATCCGCAAGGGATTAGTGGGGAGAATCAAATATCTCTTGGTGGAAGTGTAGATCGATGCCTCCTCAAACAATCCCGAGCAAATCAACAAGTTTGATTGGCTAGGGAGAGAGATCGGGCGGAAATGGAGCTTTTGGAGCAACAATGGAGTAGTGGGGGAAGAGGTAAGTCTTCTTGGAGAAGAAGACCCCCTATATATAGTGGGGGAACAAATCCAACCGTTATTGGAGTTTTCAGCCCGCAGAGAGCGGTAGTACCGCGCATGAGTTGCGGTACTACCGCTGGCTGAGCGGTACTACCGTTGGCTGAGCAGTACTACTGCTTAGGCAAAAGAGTGCGACATGATTGACCACCACGGATGAAATAAATTACATCCGTGGCTACATCCGCAGGGAAAACGGTAGTAGCAAAATGCGACACGGTACTACCGCTTAAGATAAGCGGTACTACCGCATTGGATGCGGAAGTAAAAAATTACTTCCGCACCCACTTCTGTACTTAGAGTCAGCGCCTGGGCCAGATACACGGTACTACCGCTCTAGGGACGCGGTACTACCGTGGGAGCGGTACTACCGTGTCGGCAGGCGGTACTACCGTGTAACTGTGCGGTACTACCGCTCGGTTGAGCGGTACTACCGCTTGCCAGGCAGATGATCAGTTAAGAAGTCACAGTTTTGCATATACGAAAAACAACCGGTTGGACCTCCAGAGAAGCAAGGAAAGGTGGTGCGAGAGAGGGATGTGTACGTGTTGATTCTACCCAAACCTTTCCGACGCGGACCCCCTCTTAATAGTATGGCTTTCCTATTACTCAAAGCCACCGACGGGGAGCAAAAAGAAAACACCCTTCCATAGAATCCAAGGGGCAAACAATCGTCTTGTGCCTAAGCGAGATATACCTGTATGAGCTTAGAGCACACGATCAGTCCGCAAATGCATTGTCATCAATCACCAAAACTACTTAGGGAGAAATATGCCCTTACACTTGACCAAGCATGTGAAGGCCCTCCTTCAATCATTAGATCCACCTGAACTCGCATGAGCTTGGATTTAGCTTGCGCCTGCCGCAGCCAAGGTTTGATGAACAACTTGAAACCCTGGTGCTCCACGAATGGCACCCCGGCGCTCTGTTGCGGACCTCATGCGAAGCAAAAACCACCAAGAAGTCTTCCGAGTGGAATTTGTGTACCGAAAAATGATGCCTTGGGATATTGAGTTGCTCGGAGATGGCAATCGCCGCGTCCACACATGAGACCCGCGGCCTGGCACCGCCAACATACATCACCACCGCTAGTTGCAGGCTGCGCTCCAAGTCCTCCATCCCCGCCGAGCATGGTAGAATGCAGACCTCTGCGCGCGCTTGCTGGGGCAGGCCGACATACATGGTGGGAGGGAGACCGGGCGCAACTGACGAGGACGGCGCCCAGGGTGCGTCCTGCCTAGGCTCCATCAGTCTCCTCCCCACCTTCGGCGCTTGCACCGGCGCTGGATCTGTCCTACGCGCCTTCAAAACCCGGTAAATGACCGCCCGACGCAGCTCCTTAGCCGAGATCGGACTATGTGGCACCGTGCACTAGGATGCCACATGCCTAGAGAAGCCAGAACAGATGCAGAGCGGCTCGTTGGTGCAGTCCTACCGCCGGTGACACTCCTGAAAACACCGGAAGCATAACCCGTATAGACCTGGCGGAATCAGGTGCCTTTCAGAGGAAGACGAGGACGCCCTGCTCCTTTGGCCGCCAGCCTCCTGCTGGAGCCGCCGTGCGCGACGACACCTCCAGAGCACCTTGTGGGTTGGGTCTGGTTCGCACCACGCCTCTGGCGCCGGCACCACAGCCCGGCCGGGGCCACGCCGGTGGACGAGGAGCGCGCCGACCCCGGCGAGCCCGAGAGGCCAAGCCCGGACAACACCGGCCTTTCACGATGAAAGGAGGAGGAGACAGAGGGCGGACTACGAGATCCCGACGCTATGGGGAGCGAGAGGGAGAGGTGGACGCCGAGGCCAGAATGGCACCCGACGGCAGGCAGGTTGGGCGCCGGTGCTGGAGTGGCAGCCGACAGGAGGCACGCGCTAGGTGGCTAGGGGACGGGAAGGGGGAGGTTACTCGAGTTTCCTCTGGCTACATCACTTGTTTATTAGCGCAAGTTAGTGAAAATGCTAGTAACATCTAAAAATGCGAGAATATTTTTACACGGCCACGCGCTGGAGCGAGCAATCTATCCAAAGAGCACAGGCCAGCCGACACCTTTATCTATTGGGGTCCACAACGTGGATGTGGTCATGCCCACAACTCACGGCTGGTTAAAACATGCATGCATGCCGGCCCCTTCCAATTTAAGAGCAACTCCAATGCAGGGACCTAAACGGACATGGATTTTGTCTGTTTTTTGTCTGTTTGGGTCTCATGTCCGCTTGGCGGATATGGGGCGGACACTGCGGGCATCCAACGCAAGAACCCAAAAGCGGACAGCAGCTACACCGGCGCCCCGCCTCCTCCGTGCCGGCGCCATCTCCCTGGCGATCCGCGGGGGCTCCAGTTCCTCCTCGAGGCAAGGGCACCGTCTCCTCGACGACCCGCTCCTTCTCTTCCTTGACGGGGACCTCGCAGCACGAGCTCGCCGAGCGTGGCGAGGGGGGGATCGTGGCCTTCGACGCCGTGGCGGCCGCCTTGTAGTCCCTGCTGAGCTGCAGGAGCAGGTCGGCGGCCGCCAGCTCCACGGCCGTGAAGAGGCCCCGGAGCCAGCCGAGTTCCCACTCCAGCCCGCAGCGGACGGCGAGCGACGACATGGATGGACGGAGCAGCGACCGATCGGTTGCTACGCTTGGCCCGACGGCGAGAGGAGCCCGAGGAGTAGGATTGAGATGGAAGGGGAGATCTTTTTTCTTGTTCTGGAGATGTGTGGATGCGGATGAGAAGAAACGGGATGAAGGCGTGTGCTACACGGGCGGCTTTAGCGGGGAGCCAGCTCGGTCGGTGTGTGGGCGGGGCACTGCTAGGTGGGACCAGGAGCGGACACGAGCATGCGACATCGGTCGACGAGAGCGTCCGCTTGTGTCCGCTTCATACCCATTTTCCCCAATATTTGGGCCAAGTTTGGGTGTGGGAGGATAGCAGGCGGACACCCTCGTCCGTTTGGGTCGCCTCGTTAGGCCAAGTTTTGTGTCCGGATGATCCAAACGGACAAAATGGGTCTCTCCCTTGGAGTTGCTCTAATCCACTGCTAATCTCTCGCCCCATGATTTTTACGGGGTGGGGTGGCCGGGCAGTCTCAATTAAAAAAACCTCTAAGTTAATGCTTTAAGTGAACTTTCCAGATCTGGCTGTCCGAAAACGAGTGCTAGCGCGGCCGCGTGAGGATTGGCATCGCCCCTTAAAAATGTTTACGCACTTCAATACAAATGTCACGACACTTATAAAAATGTCTATACAATACAAAAGGTATTTTGGGTAATTATAATTAGTGCTTCATACAATTGAAATAAATATGTGACACATTTTTAGAAAATGATGGTTTTTTAAAAATATATGTGTCAAAAAATCTCAGAATATTTTTGTACTTTGAAAAACAATTCTAGTACCATTCATAAAATATACTTGACATTTTAAAAAATTCATACACTACAAAAACTATGTTTGAGACATTTAAAAAATATACGAAATGTTCACGTTATTTAGAAACATGTTTCATACCATTCAAAACATCGTTTGAACATGTATTAAAAAAGGTTCAACATATATTCGAGAAATCAAGAAAATGGTCCATGTGTATGCGGAAAATTTAAAACTTGTATTTTGAAAGCATACACTTATTTGTGACAATAAAAAGAAAAGAAATGAAAAAGAAAAACATAGAAAATAAAACAAAGACAGAACAATAGGAAAAACAGAAATAAAAAGCCGGCATGGAAGGTTCTAAAACCAGTCCACGACGGTCTACAGAACCATCCCAAAACCACTTTAATGGGTGAGCCCACTATGGCGAGGACACACCGATCCCGAGTGGAAGGACGGATGATCCTCTTGCCACGGGCGAGATATCGCCCTGGTGTTTTTTTTTTCTGTTTCTTTATTGCCTTCATTTATTGGGCCTTTAGTTTTGGGCCCAATAATACATGCATTGTCCATTCATCATACATCTTGAAATAGGTTGTCACACCGCATTATAGATAAAGCCCAAACAGCCAAACCGATAAAAGGTTGAGAGGAGATACTCTTACAAAGTAGGTCACGAAATAAAATGATTGCTGAGAGTAGCGAGACTGCCACCTACTCAGCGTCGTACATGAAAATAGGAGGAGCCACACTGAGAGTGTTCTTCTGCTCCCGAGCTCAAATGAGCTTGGGTGAAGAGTAAAATCGATAGAAAATTTCAAAAAAATCGGAATTTTTTGTGGTAACCTTTGACAAAAGTATTCTATGCTTGAAAATTGTCATCACGAAATGACATTCCTGAAAGTCATGAAAAAAAAATCAATTCTCCAAAATGCTTTAAAAAATAGCATTTTTGTTAGTACTGATTTTTTTGCCACAACTTCCGGCAATGTTCATTCATGATAAAAAAATCAAGCACATAGAACATTTGTAAAAGATTAGCACAAAAAAAAATTAAAATTTTGATTTTTTTTTTTACTATTTTCAGAATTTTACGGTTCACCAGGAGCATTTGAACTCGTGTGCACGTCCCAGCCACACCGAACAATAGGCAACCGAGACTACAAAAGAGGAGCAAAATCACCCATCCTCAAGAAACCGCCGGACCCCATGGCACTTCAAATACCAAGTTATCCGAGAGATCCCACAACCCGCTCGCGCCGGGACGCGGAGCGCTGATCCTGCTAGTGGATAGCAAGAATCGAGTGCAGTGACATCGCATAATCGTGCTAAAGAGTGGATACTTCCTCGTCCGAGGTCTGAAGCCCTGCGACTATCTGCCAGCAGCCGAGAGAGGACAACTCAGGGGAGGATGATAACCTGTTGGTTGTAAGTTTATGCACCTAACTAGTTCATCCATCAGATCGATCTGATCGAAGAGATTAGACAACACAGAAAGTGGGCTGCAATTTAATTGCGCCAGCCAGGTCTTGAACTCGAGACCTCTTGGCTCCCATACCATGTAGAAGTGCATGCTCTAGCCAATGCAACCAAAAGACCGATCTAACAGAGAGGGCAGGACATTGTACTGCAACACACTTCAAATACAAAGTTATGTGAGAGATCCCACAACCCGCTCGCTCCGGGACGCGGAGCGCAGATCCTGCTAGTGGATAGCAAGGATCGAGTGCAGTGACGGCGCATAATCGTGCTAAAGAGTGCATACTTCCTCGTTCGAGGTCTGAAGCCCTGCGACCGTCTGCCAACAGCTGAGAGAGGACGACTCAGGGGAGAATGCACCGCCGGCGGCGGCACCGGAGCCCCGCCGTGTTATTGGATTGGCACTAAACGTGTTGACGTTACGGTGCCGGTGGATGGGTGATGCTTGAAACGTAGAGAGAGAGAAAGACACTAAGACAAGCGCATGACATAGTGCGCCTAACTGCCCATCAACGCTCAACAAGCAAGTGGTTCGTCCATTAACTTCATCTAGTCTAGGGGGTTTTAGTTAGCTGCATCGGTGCATGCCACGGCTTTCGAGCGGCACGTAAAAGCGAAGCTTTATTGCTTCCAAATCGGTCGATGGAGGCATGCCATTCCCGGGCATGAGATGTGAGACGAGAGCTAGCAACAACTCGCAAGCTAGCATGGATTGTTCTTTTCTTTGCAGCCAGTTAGCACATGCCCGGTGCCTTGCGCAGACCGGAAAACCCTCGAGGGGCCAGAAAAGCTACGGCCGAGAGTTTCTCCACGTGGGTGCATGGATGGTGTACTATGTAGTACCTAGCCGAAAGAAAAGCTAGTGGAGATTGGACAAATGATTTGGAGAATCTATGGAGCGAGGCTGCTGGCTTGGAAGTACAAGCAAGCTGGTCATGCAGAGATGAGATATATGCACCACTTACTTTTGGGAGTCATGTGTGAATGATCCAAGGACAAAGTGGTGCGTGTGGCTTATCTTTCTTGCCTCC
Source organism: Secale cereale (assembly GCA_902687465.1). Lineage (NCBI taxonomy): Eukaryota > Viridiplantae > Streptophyta > Magnoliopsida > Poales > Poaceae > Secale > Secale cereale. The sequence goes on along the minus strand of LR738713.1, from coordinate 152,486,187 downwards.
TTTTCTTCCTTTCCTTTTGGAGATAAAAGGCATGGCGAGATAAATGGAATCTGCTCTCCCTAGCTTGTATGGTGTTGCTACTATATTTCTTTCTTCTTTTGCTTTCTGAGAAGACGTATAGCATATATTATTGGAGTAGTGCTTCAGTACATATAGTTATATACAATTCCTAATACAGTCATACTCATATATAATACTAGCATGTTGTTGTATTGCTACTAGTTCGTCTAAACCAACTTTTAATTCAAAGAATTAGGGTCCCGAAACACAAGGTCTTTTTGCAGATTCTTGCGCGAATCAGCTAGTTGTTCTCGTGAAATTCGGCGCTCTACACGGGACATTAGCATGTTCATGTTGGACCTCCTCCTTTGCGGAACGGGTGACCAATTCGAATAGCTCGAACTACATGCATATGCATATTGTTGACGTATAATGTGCTGCCTAGTCTCTTCCATCAGATCGGTCTGATGGATGAACTGGTTAGGTGCATAAACTTACAACCAAGAGGTCCAGGGTTCAAAACCCGGTAAACGCAATAAATAATTGTGGCCCGCCCCCGCTTCCGCTGCCCACGTCATATAGCTCTAAAGGAGCATAGACGTGAGGGGGAGTGTTGGAGTATAATGTCCGACCCTCTTTCTCAGATCAGTCTTTTGGTTGCATTGGCTAGAGCATGCACTGTTGACGTATAATGTGCTGCCTAGTCTCTTCCATCAGATCGGTCTTTTGGTTGCATTGGCTAGAGCGTGCATTTCTACATGGTATCAGAGCCAAGAGGTCTTGAGTTCAAGACCCGGCTGGCGCAATTAAAATTGCAGCCCACTTTCGGTCCACGTTTAGGCCTGAGGAAGCCACACGTGAGGGGGAGTGTTGACGTATAATGTGCTGCCTAGTCTCTTCCATCAGATCGGTCTTTTGGTTGCATTGGCTAGAGCGTGCATTTCTACTCTATGCTCCTTTAGAGCTATATGACGTGGGCAGCGGAAGCGGGGGCGGGCCACAATTATTTATTGCGTTTACCGGGTTTTGAACCCTGGACCTCTTGGTTGTAAGTTTATGCACCTAACCAGTTCATCCATCAGACCGATCTGATGGAAGAGACTAGGCAGCACATTATACGTCAACACTCCCCCTCACGTGTGGCTCCCTCGGGCCTAAACGTGGACCGAAAGTGGGCTGCAAATTTAATTGCGCCAGCCGGGTCTTGAACTTGAGACCTCTTGGCTCCGATACCATGTAAAAGTGCACGCGTTAGCCAATGCAACCAAAAGACCGATCTGATGGAAGAGACTAGGCAGCACATTATACGTCAACACATATTTATCGCTTCAGAAAAAGTACGTAAGCAATCACGTGAAAAGGCCAGACACTTGAAATTAAGTCGTTGGGACATTGGAGGATACTTTTAGCACATAAGTATGAGTGCACAAAAGCTTCAATACCAATCATTTGTGCACTTGTACATTTGCATACTTATAAGTAACATTACACATCATGCGCGGAATACTCCATCCCTTTAACCTCTCGGAGAACAAGTCCGCATGAGGAAAAAAAATGAACACCTGACCCCAAAAAAAGGGAAAAAAGAAACGGAAAGAACTTTAATCACCTTTCTATAAAATAGTGATTTTTCAAGTTAGAGTGAACTAATTAACTCTAGTTTTTTCTCCATATAAGTGACGCATCTAACTCAACAATACCATGCCGACCATAAATCGTATATGCATGTACCCTTTTCCCAGCATAGAACATAAATCATTGCATCTTCCAAATGTCCTCCAAACTCCAGAAATTCTCAGCGAGGCTCTCGGACTCGGAGAACCCTTGTACCCATCCAGACAACTCCGAATCCTGAAGCTGGAAAGTCTGGTTTGACTCAGGCCAGAACCCTTGATTCTGCTCTTGCACCCAATCCCCACCGTGCATCATCTCTCCTAGGCTCGCATTTGCGCAGCGTGCTCCATCGCATGACTCCGATGCGAAAGAGTCGGATGATGATGTCAGCATGCCCGAGCTCTCCATGTAGCTCGTCGGTAGCCCAGGCACAAGATGATCACCAACTGTAGATGCTTGCTGGAGATGGTGGCCAGCGAGGCGAGGCATCCATAGATACTTCATGGCATCCTTGAACTTGCTGCTGTTGGCATCACAGTTGAGCTGCTTGGCGTGCTTTTGCACCCTTGTCCTCCAGTAGTTTTTGATCTCGTTGTCGGTCCTCCCAGGAAGGTGTTGAGCTATCTTGGACCACCTTTCATGTAAAAGAATCAAAGGGGCAAATGCAATTAAGGAAACATCCATGGTGCACGAAGAAAATTAATTAACTGCGGCATCTTTTTTTGGGAGGGAATTAATGGACAATATTTTTTTACATTAATTAGCAAAGGACAATTTAGTAAGTGGAATCTAATTAGTATTTAGTAAGCTAATTTTTCGCTAACTATAGTAAGAGTGTGTGATATACACTACGTACGTGTGGAGAGAATGAACTATACTTAATTTATCAACATATCTAGCTAGCTAAGAATTAGAAATAAATAACTAGTTTGAAAAAAAAAACATGAAATCCAACGAAGCAATAATTAGAGACAGCTAGATTGGCAGTACTCTCCAAATCTTTGGAGAAGAGAAAGATAGAAGAGGCGTGCAGCTTTGATGCACCGAATGTGAATTGAAAGAGAGAGGCATTGGCATATGGTGCATGTGGCCATGCTGCAACCCATATGCATCCTATTCCCGTTTAGGTAGCAAGACTTGTACAATCTGAAGTGTGCCATCCGATGGAGCTAGCTGGAGGCTTTCAATTTGATTTGACGTGCAAGCTAGTCCACATCTTGCTAGCTAGCTAGGTTGGACTTGGAGCTAGCTGGCTGTACTGGCGTTACTACTGTACGCACGGTGTGCATGACATGCGACGTTTGATTATTGGTAATTACCTGTTGCCCCAGCGGGAGTGGAGGTCGAGGATGAGCAGCTGCTCGTCGGCGGTGAAGTTGCCGCGCTTCACGTCCGGCCGGAGGTAGTTCAGCCACCGCAGCCGGCAGCTCTTCCCCGTCCGCTTCAGCCCTGCACCAGCATGCATGGATCCACGGTCAGTTCATACTTCAGAGCAGGCTCAAATCAAGAATCAATTGACAAGTCAATCTGCATGGCCGGAGGACCGTGCATCGTCGGCGGCGGCTGCACGCGGACGTACCGGCGGCGCGGGCGAGGGAGTTCCAGCGACCGTCGCCGTGGTCGGCGATGTAGTTGACGAGTGTGAGGTCCTCCTCCACGGTCCACGGGCCGCGCCGGATCTCCTCGGCGGCCTCCTCCTCATGGCGCAGCAGGTCGTCGTCGAGCTTTACCACGGAGCACGGCATGGTCGCGCCGCTGCTCCGCTGCGTGGACGACGATGACCATGACGCCATGTTCTCTTCTCTTTTCCTTTTTCTAGTTCTAGAGACAGAGAGGGGCGGAGACTAAGCCAGTTTATGCTTGACAAGTTGGAGAGTTGGATTAATGAGAGAGGGAGATGTCAAGTAGTGAAGTCGTTTTATAGTGTTTGCGAGAGGGAAGAGAAAGTAGAAAAGTGAGCGTGAGGGAGAGAGAGAATACGCACGTGGTGAAATGCGTGTGAGGCAGCGAGGGAGGGAGGACGGGTGGCGCAAGGTATCCCTCTCCGCGCGTGCGCGCGTACGTATTTTCACAACTACAAGGGCACCGTACAATTGAGGCCATGGGTCGGCGCTCGCAGATGGATGATATGGACCGCATCATTGAGGCGGCGCGGGTACGTAAAAGATGGCATGTATTTGTATTCGGGTTTGCTATTTCACGTTTAGATGTAAACTTCCTCGTCCTTATAATTTATGAAAGATTAAAAAAGAAATCAAAAAAATGAGTGAGTTAGATGTGAGATAATATCTAGATGTGACATAGACATATCCATTTGTATTGTTTTTTGAAAGCATTAAAAAACCACTAGACATAAAAAAAATACATGCATATTTGTAGACAATCTAATGATGACTGCAAGCACTTGAGCGAATCGAAAGCGCGACGTCATCATCATCACCCTTCATTGGAGGGGGACAATCTTGTTAAGTAAACAACCGGGAAGCGTCGTGCTTATTGCATTTTATGCTTTAACCAAGTAATTCAAAAATCCGAACTAATGGAGAGAGGTGGGCAATACATTTCAACCCTCCCCCTCATGTCTAGGCTATTTATCTTAGACGTGTGATCGATGTAGGCTCCGTAACAATCCTGTAAGCAACCTGTACGTCTAGGATTATTGCTACGTTGGCAGGGTCTTGAACTTAAGATCTCTTTACTCGGATACCATATTGAATTAATACTCCAGCCAACTCATTCAAAAATCCAAACTGATGGAGAGAGGTGATCAATATATTTCAACAGTGCCAAGACCACAAAGAATCAGCGCACCTAAACAACAACCGCTGACAATGAAGAGACGCATAGATCGAAAAGGTACAATCTGTAAACAAACAAACAAAGACGAACGAAGATCGGATCCACGTGGATCCACTCAAGACAAATGTCGACCGCAATACCATAAAATCCGCCGAAGTCAAAGCTCCACACATCCTCCTATGATGCTAGAAACATCGCCAGGATGAAGGCTAAGCTGAGAGAATCGTTCCATCTTCAGAGAGTAAAAGATGAGGTGCATCTATATTTGTTAGATATTGGCAATCATACATTAAACAAAGTCGTTCGTTACATTTGGACAGATAGACGCAGTGACAATTGAGAAGCATCACCGCTCCCCCGGAGAGCTGAATGCCCCGGAATAATCAGCTGCCTGGAATCACCTATCCAATATGTCCTAAAATGCTCACGAATACAGACATGGAAGAATTAGATGCGAGCCTTCAATCGGCCGCTATGTGCGGAATTGTGTAATTCGGCACTAGGTCATTAGGATGCACTCTTTGAGCAAAATTCATACGAAATGGGCATTTATTAATGGAAACTTGTGATACTATGATAGAATTTTCTCAGTGGAAACTTATCACGACCCTGCACATCATTTATAAGTGGAATTTTGAGCTTTCTATCACATCATCAGTGGAAAATTGCGTCTATAAGTTACTTTCAATTCGAGAATTCAGAGAGGTATTCTCATAGTTATTTCCGATTCTACTTTGTTTTCTTGTTTATATTCATTTTGTTTTTCTAATTTCAATCCATGATATCACTCGGAATTTGAGGAGCACATTATCAGCGCATCTGACATGCAGTTCCCACCTAGAAGCGTCACAGCGGCCTTGCGAGACACTCGGCCCACCCGCCAGGAACAACTGAACCCAAGGGTCCAAGGGCTCGAGTGGGTGTGAGCTGGTGCGGTGCATCACCTACTTAGCACCTTAGGGAAGATGTGGTGAAGTTATCTAGTGGATCACGACGTTGGCATTTGGCTAGGCGGCTATATGTTCTTACCCTTCCTCTTTCCCAATTTGTGTCTCTCCCTAATTGTGGTAGCCACTAAGAGTCGAATTCCTTCTAGAGCTTAATATACCGAGAGAGATATTGCTAGGCTGCTAACATCTAATATACAGAGCCTTCGGTTCTTGCACGTTTGTGAATTTCATCGAGACTAGGCACCTGCGGCATGTGAAGAATCAGATCGAAGCCATTGATCCATCATTCAAGGACTACCTCGACAAGCTCTCTTCGTCTCTCGATGAGATCCGCCCCAACTTGCGCACCAACATGGCAGCGGTCAAGTCACAGACCGCCGAGCTCGATGATTTGGTCAAGTGCCGGTAGGATCTGGAGTAGTGCATGGAGGAACTCGCTATCACGGTCGTCGAGTTCCAACAAGGGCGGCGGGCAGTGTTTAGAGAAGGGTTGTCAATTGAGTTCGGTGTATCCGTACCACCAGTGTCTCTTTGGGCCACATCGGCACCCGCGCAAACACAATGGGCAAGCCTCTTGGGTCCGCGCACCATAGCGTCGCCACACAACCATAAGGATTGGCACTGTCATTCGCTTCAATGTCCACCCTGGCCAACATCAGCTCGCTCTACAATCCGCTGCTCCATGCATTTCTGTTTTGCACATGCTAGTCAAATACAAGTCCGGATTTGGAAAGTACACCCCTCCATCGAATGTCCACAATTATCTCGTATGATTTACATATAAACCAATGCTATATATATACACACACACACACACACACACACGAAGACGGAATTCTAAAATGCAGACAACTTGAAAGGTTATCTACAAATTATAGTTTTGAGATACTTATTGTGTATTATTTGTGACTCTTGTTGTAAATAAATCTTATGTATTTTAGTACATAAGTGCTACAAAGTATATCCATGTAGGTATTACATAAGTAAATACCAGCAAGTGTAGACATATGTGTTACACTTACAACAGATAATTGTATCTGCTCGTCAACATAACATGAGATAATAAATGGTAGAAACGACGCTCGGGAAACATCAATAGTAGTAGGTAGATGTCCTTGTAAATCAAAGAACATCTACAATAGCTTATAACCGATCATAATGAGAACTCAATAGTTGCTCTATCAAAATGCAATTAATTAAAGGATATGTTGTGGGGGCAAAGCTAATGCAAATAGTAGCGGCCAATACTTGGAAGGAAGGGATGATAGTGTCCTCATACATAGTCATGCAAATGATTATGTAAGCTATAAAAAATATTCAGCCTCTGCTTATGATCCTTCAATTTGGAAAACATAATTACTTTGAATTTATGCTTTGAAATTATCCAGATATTACTAGAGTCTGATGCCTTTGCATTATTTCTTCTTCTGGTTGGACATCGATACTCACATAAAATTCTTTGCGGTCCACCAGACCCATTGCTGGATTATTATCTGACAGTGTCCTTCATATTCAATAGCTTTGTGAGTCTTTCCTCGGATACATAATGCCTCTCGTAAATTGTATCCTCTGCTTTGTCAACCATGCTCTGCTTTCGAGCTTGTGTTATTTACTCCTAAAGTTTATGGTATATGTTCCTAAGATGCCCCTATGGGTTGAACCAATGCCTTCCCTAATCCGTGTGAACCCAATAGTTTTCATGAGTCATAGTCTTCTAGTGTTTTTTTCAGATAAAATTTCAACACTACGACTCCATTTGACCTCTTTTGTTTCTAGCATTTAGCTTTCCCTTTTTTAACTCTCTTTTATCCCTTTGACACCCCACCATCTTCTCCATGGCAATGGATGTAAGGTTATGACTTTGTAAGACCTTTTTGATACTATAAGTAATACATACAGTAGGAGCCTCTTCTACTGTTTCAAGTGTCAAAAAACACTACGACTCCATCGAAAGCGAGAAGTGAACGAAGGGTTATGCATTGAAGAAGTGGGAGTCAACCTTGAAATTTGTGTTCATGCCCATGGAATCGATGTAGATCTTATCATGGAAGCTTCTCGCAACAATAATTATTTCCTTGGTGTAAGTTCATCTGATATCTAGGATTTGGTCTTTTGCGATCGTGGTTCCGACCCTATTGTTCTTCCTTGATTCCATTTCTCAGACAAGTTAAAGCACTTGTCTTCTGCAGATCAATACATCTCCGCAACCTCTATTTTGATCTTCCTTCGAGTATTACCCTCTGGTATCTCGAGAATATCAAAGAACTATGTTGCTTCCTATGAGTCTTCATCTAGTATTGCTTCTCACCGATTTCAGATTTCCCCCGGGTTCTAGCTTGTCAGCAACCGAGAACACTGAATAGCGAATCGAATCCTCATTGTGATTCAGTACTCCTAGTACTTTGTTGTGGGCGAGTTTAATACTCATTCACGTCATTCCTGGCCTCATACGTTACATCATTATCGTGCTAATTTTAACTTTGCTACTTGGTCTTTCTTCTCGGAGCACAATTTTCGACGATGAGCTAAGCTTACGTCGATCTTCCTCGTCATGTTGTTTTGCCTTGAAGAACAAGCTTGATTATGAGTTTGTGTCGTATCCGTGGTTCCAATAACATTTCGTTTCATCATTCCTTTTGATTGATGTCATCGTTGATCGATTACATATTCATGGAACCTCTCGACAAAATTTGTCTTGATCATCATCAATACTTTGACTTCCTCCAAGATATGAATCGAATTCATGATGAGAAATACCATCCTTGCTCCGCCTTTCCTTGTGAAGGATATACTCCTAATACGTGGGTATAAAACATTTTCCTTTCCATTGGCCTGAGTATTGTATTAATCACAGTTTCCTTTTCGTTGGTTTGTTTAACTTTTCGTGTGTGTCATACGATCTAAGCAGTAGCATTTCCCTGCTTATGTAAACACTTAGTTGTACAACTCTATTAGTAAGGTCATGTTACTACTGTTGTTGACATACCGGTAACCACCGATGGACGAGAACTTTGCCTATTGGTCTGCCTCATTCAACGAGCAGGAAAATGGTTCTCTTCCCCTTGCCCATGGTACCGACGTTGTTGGTGAATAATTGACAGGCTATCCTCTGACATGCCTTGCTATCATGACCGTGCAAGATGTCAGCGTCCTTCCTACTTTTAACCCACATGATGGGCCCATAATCCACAGTTCCATAGGATTAAAACCCGACTCTCTTGAACACCCTTGACTTTGTATGTAATTCACGGGCCTCCTTCCTAGTGACCTATTCTGGTTTCAGGCGGGATACCTATTCTCGTTGCTTTGAACCCCTTTCGCACTCTGTTTCATACATCGAACGATTGTCTATCCGCTTGAAACTTCTTAATGTACCTTCTTACTTTGCTCTCGATGTGTTTCATTTGCTCAACTCGAGAGTTCCTAATGTGTTCATTCATGGGATAGGCCCAGATGATTACCCCTTATATCATCCTATCTTTTTTGAGTTGCCCCCTACCTATTTGTAAGTACGATGAAGACCCCGAAGTGAGGGTGATGACATCATCATGATGACCTGGAGCAGAGGAATGAATACTTCAATGACAGGGATCGACTTATTCGAGAAGAGCAACCTAGAAGGAAAAGATCCGTTAGAATTTCATAACCAGGATTCCCCCCATACTCCACCTCTTAAAATCTCAGGACGAGGATTTCTTGTAGTGGAGGAGATTTGTAACACCCCGGGTATCATGCTATAGTGAACTCATGTTAATGATGCCATGTGTTTTTGCTAATCATCATCTTATTTCAAACCAGTCTCAAATTCAAATTCAAATAGCAAGTTAAATTATTATTTCTTCAAACAGTAAAAAAATGTTCGATGAGTTGCAAAACTTCACTAAGTAATTATCATACAGAAACCAACATCCAATGAAATATTTAAATGCCCTAAAATAATTAAACAGGGGCCAAAACAATAATTTAAATGCTTTCTCAATTATAAAATTTGCAAACTATTTTTATTTAAGTGCCAACCTTATTGTGGCTGTCGCCTAAATTGCAACACTAATTATGATGCAAGTTTCCTATTTTATAAAACAAAATTAACACTGAAAGTTAATACAAAACATATTAGAAAAAGGAAAGCAGAAAAAAAAGAGAAAAGAAAAAGAAAAGGTGGCAGTGTGCCACGACCCAGCCGCAACACGGTGTCGGCCCAGCCCATCTGGCCTCCCCGTCCCCTTCCTCCCCCTGTTCATCTCACGCGCTGGCCGCAACACGCCCGTCCACGGCGTCGAAGGCCATGTGGTGGCCACCCGATGGCTCCTTGACACCTACTAGGTCGCCGACATCCCCCTCTCAACGCCCCAAACCATAGCAACCCCCCTTCCGTCCCCCTGGCTCTCTCCCTCGACAGATCTGCCAGCACACGACCTACCACCGCCATGAACGCCGACCTCCGCGCCTCACCTACTCCCATCGCTGCTCCGCCATGCCCACCAGCTTCGTCTTGCTCCCCTTCGTCGCATGGGCCATCGGGCTCGAGTCGGGCGCCTCTCCTTCAAGCGGGCTGAGGTCTTCTTCAACCTTGAGCCGCCGCAGCCTGCCGCTTTTGTCGTCGTTTAGCCACCATCGAGCCAACTCGTCTTCCCCGAGCTACTTGACGCCCCGTTGTGAGCCCCGTGTTGAACCCTCTCTTTCTACCCTCATCGATTCCCCCACCATAAACATCGCCCACTCGAGGCCGTAGCCGACACCCGCCATGGCCGGAGCGCCATCCTCACTACGCACCGGACACATTCATCACATTGTGGCCGCGCTCGTTCTATAACCGCCTTCGCCTGTAGTTGCCCTCTGTTTGCCCGAGTTCGCGTCCAGCTTCCCTCTTGCGCGCTCGTGTGCAATAGATGCACCGCCGCCGCTTAGCTCGCCGACGACGACATCTGTGGCCACCCCGGACGAACTGCCCACACTATCAGATGCGCCTCTTCGCGCTCGTACGAACGAGCCCAAGCACGCACGGATTCGTGCCCTATGCACGTTTTTTGGCAAACTCTGGTGAGACACCACTATGTATTTGATCGCGGCAGCGAAGCATCGGCCACGCGGATGTGGCCTGGTCGGGGCCACTCCCTGGGTTACTGATGGGTGGCCCCCAGTGGCCCGCTGACCCTTTGACCACGTTGACCCGATCAACATAGCAGACTGGGCTCCCCCAGCCGCTGACCATTGGGGCCCACACCCCTATTTAAATAAAAATATTTTAAATTAATTAATCTACTTAATTAGTGTTTGATAGGAAGGCCCAAGTGCTTAATTAGTTAATTTAGTTTAATTTTAAACTCTATTTAGTCCAATGTGTATGACATGTGGGACCCATCTGTCAGGTTTGACCCGAATCGGCTGGGTTGACTACTGACGTTACCATGACATCATGCTGACATAATTAATCTATTTTTCGAATTAATTTAAATAAGAATAATTTTAGAATTGTGTAAAAACTGCAGAAAATAATAGAAAATAATCCGTAACCCAGTTTAAAATAATTAATATATGAAAATCGATCAGGAAAATATGACGAATCCAAATATGCTATCCACATACCACTCACTTGCCTCCAACACCACAAACATGGAACTATTCCCTCTCTTTCATCTGTCCAAAAATGCCAAATGCCTGTAACGTGTAGCATTGCGTTAGGTCACCCCTAGCACCGCGTTTTGTCATGTCATGCTTAGTGATGCATCTGTTTGCATTGTATTCACTGTTTCTTTCCCCTTTTCTCCCCGGTAGACCCCAAGACTGATGCTGCCCCTGTGATCGACTATGTCACTAGCGACCCTTGTTCCTTTTTAGCAGAGCCTCCAGGCAAGCAACCCCACCTTGATCATTCGCATATCGCCCATTTCATTCTCTCTCACGCTTGCATTAGATTTTGATATTGTAACTGATTGCCCCTATTCTGATGCATAGCCTGATTTTGTACCTTACTTGCTTATCCTATATGCTTAGTATAGGTTGGTTGGTGATCCACCAGTGACCCCCACCTTATCCATGTTGCCCCTGCTTTATGATCGATGACTCAATCAACGTGATAGACGTCCTGATCCTGACACATCACCTTACATCCCCTTAGTCGTACGACTTTGCAGAGGTGCTATCGAGTGCCGAGGGTGATACCTCGTAACGCACTCCTTGAAGGAAATATGCCCAAGAGGCAATAATAAAGATGTTATTCATATTTCCTTATATCATGATAAATGTTTATTATTCATGCTAGAATTGTATTAACTGGAAACATAATACATGTGTGAATATATAGACAAAGAGAGTGTCACTAGTATGCCTCTACTTGACTAGCTCGTTGAATCAAAGATGGTTATGTTTCCTAGCCATAGATATGAGTTGTCATTTGATTAACGGGATCACATCATTGGTGAATGATGTGATTGACTTGACCCATTCTGTTAGCTTAGCACTTGATCATTTAGTTTTACTGCTATTGCTTTCTTAATGACTTATACATGTTCCTATGACTATGAGATTATGCAACTCCCGAATATCGGAGGAACACCTTGTGTGCTATCAAACGTCACAACTTAACTGGGTGATTATAAAGATGCTCTACAGGTGTCTCCGAAAGTGTTTGCGGTGTTGGCATAGATCGAGAACGGGATTTGTCACTCCGAGTGTCGGAGAGGTATCTCTAGGCCCTCTCGGTAATGCACATCACTATAAGCCTTGCAAGCAAATGACTAATGAGTTCGTCACGAGATGATGCATTACAGAACGAGTAAAGAGACTTGCCAGTAACGAGATTGAACTAGGTATTGAGATACCGACGATCGAATCTCGGGCAAGTAACAGACTGATGACAAAAGGAACAACGCATATTGTTATGTGGTTTTGATCGATAAGATCTTCGTAGAATATGTAGGAACCAATATGAGCATCCAGGTTCCGCTGTTGGTTATTGACTGGAGATGAGTCTCGGTCATGTCTACATAGTTCTCGAACCCGTAGGGTCCGCACACTTAATGTTCGGTGACGATCGATATTATGAGTTTACGAGTTTTGATGTACCGAAGGTAGTTCGGAGTCCCGGATATGATCAAGGACAAGCCGAGGAGTCTTGGAATGTCCGAGACATAAATACCGATATATTGGAAGCCTATGTTTGGACATCAGAAATGTTCCGGATGGTTTCGGGCATTTACCGGAGTACCGGGGGGCTACCGGAACCCCCGGGGAGTTAATGGGCCTTAATGGGCCATAGTGGAAAGGAGGAAGAGGCGGCCAAGGTGGGGGCGCGCCCCCACAAGCCCAATCCAAATTGGAGGGGGGCCGCCCCCCTTTCCTTCTTCTCCCTCTCCTCCTTCCTTTCTCTCCTACTCCAACTAGGGAAAGGGGGAATCCTACTCCCGATGGGAGTAGGACTCATAGAGAGGGCCAGCCCCTCCCCTCCTCCACTCCTTTATATACGGGGTGGGGCGCACCGCATGGACACACAAGTTGATCATTGATCTTTTAGCCGTGTGCGGTGCCCCCCTCCACAGAAACACACCTCAGTCATATCGTTGCGGTGCTTAGGCGAAGCCCTGCGCCGGTAACTTCATCATCACCATCATCACGCCGTCGTGCTGACAGAACTCTCCCTCGAAGCTCCACTGGATCGTGAGTTCGTGGGACGTCACCGAGCTGAACGTGTGCTGATCACGGAGGTGCCGTACGTTCGCTACTAGGATCGATCGATCGTGAAGACGTACGACTACATCAACCGCGTTGTCATAACGCTTCTGCTTACGGTCTACTAGGGTACGTGAACGACACTCTCCCCTCTCATTGCTATACATCACCATGATCCTGTGTGTGCGTAGGGAATTATTTTGAAATACTATGTTTCCCAACAGTGGCATCATGAGCCAGGTTTATGCGTAGATGTTATATGCACGAGTAGAACACAAGTGAGTTGTGGATGATACTAGTCATACTGCTTACCAGCATGCCATACTTTGATTCGGCGATATTGTTGGATGAAGCAGCCCAGACCAACATTACGCGTACGCTTATGCGAGACTGGTTCTACCGACGTGCTTCGCACACAGGTGGCTGGCGGGTGTCAGTTTCTCCAACTTTAGTTGAATCAAGTGTGGCTACACCCGGTCCTTGTGAAGGTTAAAACAACACATACTTGACAAAATATTGTTGTGGTTTTGATGCATAGGTAAGAACGATTCTTGCTAAGTCCGTAGCAGCCATGTAAAACTTACAACAACAAAGTAGAGGACGTCTAACTTGTTTTTCCAGGGCATGTTGTGATGTGATATGTTTAAGACATGATGCTAAATTTTATTGTATGAGATGATCATGTTTTGTAACAGAGTTATCTGCAACTGGAAGGAGTCATATGGTTGTCGCTTTATTGTATGAAATGCAATCACCATGTAATTGCTTTACTTTATACTAAGCGGTAGCAATAATCGTAGAAGCAATAGTTGGCAAGACGACAACGATGCTATGATGGAGATCAAGGCGTCGCGCCGGTGACGATGGTGATCATGACGATGCCTTGGAGATGAAGATCAAAGGCACAAGATGAGGATGGCCATATCATATAACTTATATTGATTGAATGTGATGTTTATCTTTTATGCATCTTATTTTGCTTAGATAGACGGTAGCATTATAAGATGATCTCTCACTAAATTTCAAGGTATAAGTGTTCTCCCTGAGTATGCACCGTTGCGAAAGTTCATCGTGCCGAGACACCACGTGATGATCGGGTGTGATAAGCTCTACATTCACATACAATGGGTGCAAGCCAGTTTTGCATAGGCATAATACTCGGGTTAAACTTGACGAGCCTAGCATATGTAGATATGGCCTCGGAACACTGGAGACCGAAAGGTCGAGCGTGCATCATATAGTAGATATGATCAACATAAGATGTTCACCATTGAAAACTACTCCATCTCACGTGATGATCGAACATGGTTTAGTTGATATGGATCACGTGATCACTTAGATGATTAGAGAGATGTCTGTCTAAGTGGGAGTTCTTAAGTAATTTGATTAATTGAACTTTAATTTATCATGAACTTAGTACCTGATAGTATTTTGCATGTCTATGTTGTTGTAGATAGATGGCTCGTGCTGTTGTTCCGTTGAATTTTAATGCGTTCCTAGAGAAAGCTAAGTTGAAAGATGATGGTAGCAACTACACGGACTGGGTCCGTAACTTGAGGATTATCCTCATTGATGCACAGAAGAATTATGTCCTTAGCACCGCTAGGTGACAAGCCTGTTGCAGGAGCAACTCCGGATGTTATGAACGTCTGGCAATCTCGTTCTGATGACTACACGATAGTTCAGTGTGCCATGCTTTACGGCTTAGAACCGGGACTTCAATGATGTTTTGAACGTCATGGAGCATATGAGATGTTCCAGGAGTTGAAGCTAATATTTCAAGAAAATGCTCGGATTGAGAAATATGAGATTTCCAATAAGTTCTACAGCTGTAAGATGGAGGAGAACAGTTCTATTAGTGAACACTTGCTCAAAATGTCTGGGTACGACAATCATATGACTCAACTTGGTTGCAAAGTTGACGAAGATACTGTTATTGATAGAGTTCTTTAATCACTGCCACCAAGCTATAAAGGCTTCGTGATGAACTATAACATGCAAGGGATGCAGAAGACAATTCCCCGAGCTCTTCGCTATGCTCAAAGCTGCGGAGGTAGAAATAAAAAAGGAGCATCAAGTGTTGATGGTTAACAAGACCACTAGTTTCAAGAAAAAGGGCAAGGGAAAGAAGGGGAACTTCAGGAAGAATAGCAAGACAGTTGCTACTCCCACGAAGAAACCCAAGTCTGGAGCCAAGCCTGAAACTGAGTGCTTCTACTTCAAAGGGACTGGACACTTGAAGCGGAACTGCCCCAAGTATTTGGCAGATAAGAAGGATGGTAAAGTGAACAAAGGTATATATGATATACATGTTATTGATGTGTACCTTACTAATGCTCGTAGTAGCACCTGGGTATTTGATACTGGTTCAGTTGCTAATATTTGTAACTCGAAACAGGGGCTACGGATTAAACGAAGATTAGCTAAGGACGAGGTGACGATGCGCGTGGGAAATGGTTCCAAAGTTGATGTGATCGCCGTCGGCACGCTACCTCTACATCTACCTTCGGGATTAGTTTTAGACCTGAATAATTATTATTTGGTCCCATCATTAAGCATGAACATTATATCCGGATCTTGTTTATTGCGGGACGATTATTCATTTAAATATGAGAATAATGCTTGTTCTATTTATATGAGTAATATCTTTTATGGTCATGCACCCTTGCAGAGTGGTCTATTTTTGTTGGATCTCGATCATAGTGATACACATATTCATAATATTGAAGCCAAAAGATGCAAGGTTAATAATGATAGTGCAACTTAGTTGTGGCACTGCGGTTTAGGTCATATTGGTGTAAAGCGCATGAAGAAACTACGTACTGATGGACTTTTGGAATCACTTGATTATGAATCACTTGGTGCTTGCGAACCATGCCTCATGGGCAAGGTGACTAAAACTCCGTTCTCAGGAACAATGGAGCGAGAAACTGATTCGTTGGAAATCATACATACTGATGTATGAGGACCAATGAGTGTTGAGGCTCACGACGGGTATCGTTATTTTCTGACCTTCACTGATGATTTGAGCAGATATGGGTATATCTACTTAATGAAACACAAGTCTGAAACATTTGAAAAGTTCAAAGAATTTCAGAGTGAAGTAGAGAATCATCGTAACAAGAAAATAAAGTTTCTACGATCTGATCGTGGAGGTGAATATTTGAGTTACGAGTTTGGTCTTCATTTGAAACAATGTGGAATAGTTTCACAACTCACGCCACCTGGAACACCACAGCGTAATGGTGTGTCCGAACGTCGTAACCCTACTTTATTAGATATGGTGCGGTCTATGATGTCTCTTACCGATTTACCACTATCATTTTGGGGTTATGCTTTAGAGACAGCTGCATTCGCGTTAAATAGGGCACCATCTAAATCTGTAGAGACGACGCCTTATGAACTGTGGTTTGGCGAGAAACCAAAGTTGTAGTTTCTTAAAGTTTGGGGCTGCGATGCTTATGTGAAAAAGCTTCAACCTGATAAGGTCGAACCCAAGTCGGAGAAATGTGTCTTCATAGGATACCCAAAGGAGATTGTTGGGTACACCTTCTATCACAGATCCGAAGGCAAGATATTCGTTGCTAAGAATATATCCTTTCTAGAGAAGGAGTTTCTCTCGAAAGAAGTGAGTGGGAGGAAAGTGGAACTTGATGAGGTAATTGTACCTTCTCCCGAATTGGAAAGTAGTACATCATAGAAACTAGTTCCAGTGATTCCTACACCAATTAGTGAGGAAGCTAATGGTGATGATCATGAAACTTCAGATCAAGTTACTATTGAACTTCGTAGATCAACCAGAGTACGTTCCGCGCCAGAGTGGTACGACAACCCGGTTTTGGAAGTCATGTTACTAGACCATGATGAACCTACAAACTATGAGGAAGCGATGATGAGCCCAGATCCCGCAAAATGGCCTGAGGCCATGAAATCTGAGATGGGATCCATGTATGAGAACAAAGTATGGACTTTGGTTGACTTGCCCAATGATCGGCAAGCCATCGAAAATAAATGGATCTTTAAGAGGAAGACCAACACTGACGGTAATGTTACTGTTTACAAAGCTCGACTTGTTGCGAAAAGTTTTCGACAAGTTCAAGGAGTTAACTACGATGAGACTTTCTCACCCGTAGCGATGCTTAAGTATGTCCGAATCATGTTAGCAATTGCCGCATTTTATGATTATGAAATCTGGCAAATGGGTGTCAAAACTGCATTCCTGAATGGATTTCTCAAAGAGGAGTTGTATATGATGCAACCAGAAGGTTTTGTCGATCCTAAAAGTGCTAACAAAGTGTGCAAGCTCCAGCGATCCATCTATGGACTGGTGCAAGCATCTCGGAGTTGGAATATACGCTTTGATGAGGTGATCAAAGCATATGGTTTTATACAGACTTTTGGAGAAGCCTGTATTTACAAGAAAGTGAGTGGGAGCTCTATAGCATTTCTGATATTATATGTGGATAACATATTGTTGATTGGAAATGATATAGAATTTCTGGATAGCTTAAAAGGATATTTGAATAAGTGTTTTTCAATGAAAGACCTCGGTGAAGCTGCCTATATATTAGGCTTCACGATCTATAGAGATAGATCAAGACGTTTAATTGGACTTTCACAAAGCACATACCTTGATAAAGTTTTGAAGAAGTTCAAAATGGATCAGTCAAAGGGATTTCGAGGCGGGGGCTGGAGGAGGAAGAAGACTAGGGTTTGGACGAGAAAAATGGAGGGGTGGACGTTTTTATAGGCACAAGGAGCTAGGAGACTCCAAATGGGGAGCGGTTTTCGGCCACGCGATCACAATTCAACGACCGAGATGATGGGAAGGGTTGTGCTGGGTTGGTGGGTTGTTGTGGAGGGGGTCTTGGGCCTCAAAGAGGAGGTACTTTTTGCCCACGAGGTTAACTGTTGGAGTATCAAACGAACTCCAAACGCGACGAAACTTGACAGGCGGCCTACACGTACCAAAACAAAATCGCACGACAAGTCTCACGCCATTCCGGAAACGTTACACGGCCAAACACGAAAGAAGGACTCGGGGATGCCACGGGCACGTGTGAGAGCGTCGGAACTCGAAACGGACAACGGGAAGAGACGAGTGGGACCGGATGCAAAAGACAACACAAATGCAATGCAATGCACATGACAACTTGACATGGATGAATGCACACACGCACACGACAAAACGACGAAAACCCGAAAAGACGAAGAACCCGGAACGGAAATGATGAAGCCAAAGTTTGATCTTCTCGTTCCCACGTAGCTTCTCGGTCGGTATGGTGTGACCACTTAACTTTCAAGAACTTGATTGACTTGTTGCGGGTCTTGCGCTCGGTTTCTTCGAGAATAGCAACGGGGTGCTCTCGGTAGGACAAGTCTTGTTGAAGATCAATCTCCTCAAACGGAATGGTGCGTTCAGGTGTCTTGAAGCATTTGGGGAGTTGAGACACGTGAAACACATCATGAACATTAGCGAAGTTGGAAGGGAGCTCAATTTGATAGGCTAGATCGCCTCTTTTGCCAAGGATCTTGGAAGGGCCCACGTATCTAGGAGCAAGCTTTCCTTTGATACCGAATCTTTGGGTGCCTTTCATAGGAGAAACACGGAGATAGACATGATCACCAATGTTGAAGGCCAAATCACGGTGCTTGCCGTTATAGTAGCTCTTCTGACACGACTGAGCGGCCTTGAGATTCTCACGTATGACTTTGCACATTTCTTCGGCTTCTGAGATCAAGTCATTGCCAAGAAGTTGATGTTCACCAGTCTCGGACCAGTTGAGAGGGATACGACACTTTCTGCCATAGAGGATTTCAAACGGAGCTTTGCCGGCACTTGCTTGGAAACTGTTGTTGTAAGTGAACTCGGAAAACGGAAGGCAATCTTCCCACTTCATGCCAAAAGAGATGACACAAGATCTGAGCATGTCTTCTAGAATCTGATTCACTCTCTCGACTTGACCACTAGTCTGAGGGTGAAATGCAGTGCTGAAACGGATCTTAGTGCCCATGGCAGACTGAAAGGAGTCACAGAACTTGGATGTGAACAAACTTCCACGGTCTGAGGAGATAACTTGAGGAATGCCATGTAGGGACACAATTCTGGAAGTGTACAACTCTGCCAGTTGAGCTGCATTGATGGATTCTTTGACTGGAAGGAAGTGAGCTACTTTGGTAAGCTTGTCAATCACCACAAAGATAGAATCATTCCCCTTCTTGGACTTGGGAAACCCAGTGACGAAATCCATTTCAATGTGGTCGAATTTCCACTCGGGAATAGGAAGAGGTTGGAGAAGACCGGTTGGACGTTGATGCTCTGCCTTCACTCTTCTGCAGACATCACATTCATTCACGAATTGGGCAATCTCCCTTTTCATGCGAGTCCACCAGTAAGATTGCTTGAGGTCTTGGTACATCTTGGAACTTCCAGGATGAATCGAAAGGAGAGAGTCATGTGCTTCGTTCATTATGAGCTTTCTGAGATCACCCTTGGGAACCACAAGTCTGTCCTCAAAGAACACGGTATCTCTCTCATCAACGCGATAGCACTTGTATTTTGGAGTACCCTTTGCAATACCATGTTTCACTTTCTGCACCATAGCATCACTGAGTTGGGCCTCACGGATCTGATCTTCCAAGGTAGGAGCAACTTGAAGATTTGCAAGAAAGCCTTCCGGAAGAACTTAGAGGTTGAGCTTCCTGAATGCTTCACAAAGCTCAGGCTGAAATGGCTTGATAAGGAGACTGTTGCAATATGCCTTTCTGCTCAAGGCATCTGCAATGACATTGGCCTTGCCAGGTGTGTATTCGATGCTTGGATCATACCATTGGATCATCTCAACCCAACGAGTCTGGCGAAGGTTCAAGTTCGGCTGTGTGAAGATGTACTTCAAGCTCTTGTGATCGGTGAAGATGTCGACTTTTCTGCCCAACAGAAGTTGTCTCCACGTGATCAAGGCGTGTACCACAGCTGCTAGCTCGAGATCATGTGTGGGGTTGTTCTTCTCACTTGGCTTCAATTGACGAGAAGTGTATGCCACAATTTTCTTGTCTTGCATTAGAACACCACCAAGTCCTTGAAGAGAAGCATCACAGAATACTTCGTAGGGCTTGGACTCATCTGGAGGAGTAAGAACTGGAGCAGATATGAGCTTTTCTTTGAGAGTTTTGAATGGCACATCACAATCCGGAGACCAGTTGTACTTGACATTCTTCTGCAGCAAGTTGGAGAGAGGCTTGGCAATCTTGGAGAAGTTCTCAACGAACCTTCTGCAATAGCTAGCAAGACCAAGGAAGCTTTGGAGTTGCTTGACGTTCTGAGGAGGTTCCCAGTTGACAATGGCTTCAACTTTCTCGGGGTTGACCGCAATACCGTCAGCAGAGATGATATGGCCCAGATACAAGACCTTATCGAGCCAGAATTCGCACTTGGAGAACTTGGCATAGAACTTATGTTCACGGAGTCTGTCGAGAACCAGACGGAGGTGCTTTTCGTGATCCTCTTCATTCTTGGAGAATACCAGGATGTCATCCAGATACACAAGCACGAATTCGTTGGTGTAGGGGTTGAAAATTTAGTGCATCATTCTCGAGAAGGTAGGTGGAGCATTAGCGAGGCCAAAAGACATGACTGTATACTCATATGAACCGTAGCTGGTTCTGAAAGCAGTCTTGTGGATATCTTCTTCACAAATGCGGATTTGATGATAACCCATCCGGAGATCGAGCTTTGAGAACACTTTTGCTCCTTTGAGGTGCTCGAACAATTCATTGATGTTGGGGAGCGGATACTTGTTCTTTATTGTCTTCTTGTTCGATGGTCGGTAATCAACGCAAAGGCACTCCGTGCCATCCTTATTCTTGACAAATAAGACACCACAGCCCCAAGGAGAAGTGCTAGGCCTGATTAGGCCCAGACGCTCTTGTTCATCAAGCTGTTTCTTCAACTCCTTCAACTCTTCAGGGGAGAGCTTGTACGGACGCCGGCATGCTGGCTCAGTACCAGGCTCGAGTTCAATGACGAATTCAACTTGACGATGCGGAGGTATGCCTGGAAGTTCTTCAGGGAAAATGTCTTCGTATTCATTGACCACCGGAATTTGAGAGATGGCATTAATCTCGCCATTGTCATTGAGAGAGAATAGCCTGATTGTGTTATCTCGAGAGGCGAAGATAATCACGTCTTCGTTAGGATGAGTAATCCCGACTTCCTTATTTGCACAATCAATGTGAGCATCATGCTGAGAAAGCCAATCCATCCCAAGAATAATATCAATGTCGGAGTTGCCGAGAACAACCGGAGAAGCCAGAAAGCGGTAATCACCCATACGAATAGATACATCCGGAGCCTTTGAAGTGGAAGTCATATGTTTACCCGGAGAAATAACGGATAACCTCTTTGGCAAGTCCACTGTGCCCACGTTATGCTTAGATGCAAATGGACACGACATGAAGGAAAGTGATGCACCAGAATCAAACAAGACCTTTGCAGGAATAGAGTTAACTGGAAGATTACCAATTATCACATCAAAAGAATTTTCTGCTTGAGCTGCACTCATCAGGTTCACTCTTGCATGCTTGGGATTGTGCTTGACAATAGCAGTGCTGACAGGTGGAGGAGGCGGAAGGCGCCTTGGGTTGGTGCACTTGTTGGAATAATGACCCTTCAGACCACATTTGTAGCAAGTGACCTCAGAAAATGGACGAGGAGGAGGAACACTTGATCTTGGAGCTTGGTACTGCGACCTGGACTGATTGCCTTGGTTGTGTGGGTGGGATAAACCACGGCCACCAGAATTCTTGTTGTTGTTATTAGGAGCTCGGATCACTGGAGGAGGTGGAAGCCAAAACTTCTATTGCTTTGCGACCACTTGAGAAGAAGATGAGGAGTGAACAGCGTCTCTGATCCTCTTTTTGGAAGCTTCCATCTTGAGCTGGGCTGCCTCTTGCTTAAGCGCCATGTTATAGAATTGATCAAACTCATCAGGCTCGAACAAGGTCAGAGCAAGTTGAAGTTCATCCTTCAGACCACCACGAAACTGATAGATCTTGCTCTTGGCATCTGGGATGTCTTGCTTGGCATAGCGGGCAAGGTTCTGGAACTTGACATTATATTGGTAGACAGACATAGAGCCTTGCTTCAGGTTGCGGAATTGCTCACGCATACCCTCGATGACACTTGTTGGAATGTGGTGAGAGCAAAAATCCTTGCAGAAGTCATCCCAGGAGATTACACGCCCTGCTCTGGAGTCTTTGTACTGCTGCCACCAATCAGCGGCTTGGTCCTTGAGTTGGAAGGCTGCAAACTTCACATAGTCCTCGGGCCTTACGTTGCTGCACTCGAAATGCTTCTTGATATCTGTTATCCAGTCTTCAGCATCGAGAGGGTCCACGCAGTAACTGAATGCCTTTGGTTGATTTGCCAGGAACTGGTTGAGTGTAGCCAAGTGCGGTTGGTTGAACAAATTGCATTGGTTCCCATGAGCACCCTGATTTGCTTGAATATTCTGTATCATTTGCATAAGCATATGGGCGTTCTGATTCGTCGCTTGCATGATTGCTCTCCTGGCCTCAAACGGAGGAGGAGGGGAAGGAGGATGATCAAGAACCTCTTCACCCTCTGGGTTAGCATTGGGAACCCTTTTAGGAGCCATCCTGAAAGAGATGACCACAATTAGCCATTTGATTGAAAGAAGATATAAGCTGAATCAACGGCTAGAATTGCAACATAGCCTTCACAAGAATCATTCGCACAAGAGGAACGAATGAAATTCTCAGTTTAATAGTAACAACATTCTTCACGAGAAGCCACTTGGGAGACAAAAGGTAAATAAAAAAAAAAACAACAAGGAACAGATAGAACAAATACAAGATAGAAGTTTCGTTCGACATATTCGTGCTGAAAGCTTATGGAACGTGTTACAAAGGGGTTTTGCAATCCCCGGATCAGCATAGCCAAGGACACTTTAAGATGCAACTCCCGATCGGAACAACGGTCATAAAACCACTTCACTCAATGTAGAACCTCGAACTCCATATCATGCATTCGTTGGAAGAATGCCTATGAGCAACTATATGAACCCACCTATTAATTTCCGAAAGTTTCCAGTTATGCAATTAGGTGTTGGGGATACAGGGGAAACATCGCGCACTCAACTCTAATCCTACATCCAGCTGTATCCATCCTTCAACACATAACCAGTTATTTATGGAAACTGTCTACCTCGGACCTTCGAAATGCATCTACTATACAAGCTATGGCAATACTCCCGAACTACCTCCCCACTACTGGGTGATGTCAGGGTTATCTTGCCACTAACCGCATAGGAGAGTTTTCGATGTCGGCCGTCTTAAGTATTCCAGAACTGCTGCGATATATTTGTGACAACAACACCTCGGAGCTCAACTCCCCGGGACACTGCCACAACCCCTAAATGACAGGAGGCATCGAGAACAATGTTCTCGTCAGAAAGACATCGGAACAATCCAAACAATACTCGCGAGATTCCTAAAAAAAATTGGTGAATTTTTTGAGAGTAGAAGAGGCAAGAGTAATCGTCAGGAGTCCTCACCAGAGTGAAAAGAGATGAGGAGCAAAAGAATTCCTACTCTCCGATATATATATAGGACTCAAAACCATTTTAAGTGTGTGCCTAGACTCAACCGTCAACGATTCGATCAATCAGTGGGGGCTTCTAGGTTGGAGAAGGCTCTGAATACCAACTTGTAATGCCCAGGATGGGACTATACCTCCTACGTGTCGAGGCACGACTTAAAGGTATAAGCCCATTCTGGAATGATCTCAAGTTCGGTATCTTTGCACATCTCATGTAAAATAGGGATGAAAAGGAAAAGAGATAGTTGGCTTACACTCGCCACGTCACACAATTCATTACATAGCCAAACATCATTCAAATAACATCACAACCTGTCTACGGGTGAAGATCCAAATGAAAGATACCAAACATACATAAAGCCACAAGTTCGAATCGCCCCTAGTAGAAACCACTACTGATCATCGGGATAGTGCACATAGTAACGGCTACGTTCCTCATCGTACTCCCAGTATAGCTCTGTGCCGTCACTTGAGTAGCTCACCATGGTACCTGCATCTGGTGTGGTGTAGAATCTGTGAGCCATGGAGGACTCAGCAATCCCGTTCCCGGGTAACAGAACTATCCAAGCCTTGGGTGTGGAACAAGGCTGAAGAAAGAATAAAAGGCTGCAGCTGCACTAGCACTAGCTTACGTAATAAGAACGAGAAGAGAAGTGCCACGAGCGACAAGGTGATCATGAAGTGATCCTATCGAAAAACGTCAAACATAACCCCACTGTGTTCACTTCCCGAACCCCTTTCGGAAAATGACCGTCACGGTACTCACGCTGGTAGTGTGTTCTGAACATGGTGTCAAGTTTTCTACAACCGGATATTTACAAATTCCCATCTGCCACATAACCGCGGGCACGGCTTTCGAAAGTTCAAAACCCTGCAGGGGTGTTCCAACTTGGCCCATTACAAGCCCACGATCCGCGGAGTCGCAACTCCAAGGTGGGAAGGCCCGGGTATCCTCGGAATCCCGTGCTCAAGATACTCTGACTAAGGTAAGACTAATCCAGCAAATCCTCCCGGCGTGCCGACACCCTGACAATAGCCGCGCGTATCTAGTCTCAGGCCACGACCGGATGGGACAGCCTACAGGAAAATACCAATCCTCGAGTTTCCTCGTGGTGGCCCCGCAGTCGGCCCAGTTGGACCATCACTCATGTGGAGCACTGGCCCGGTGGTTGTTAATTAAGAACTCGGGTTTGCAAAGCCCTATGCAAGTTTTAGTTATTAGGCAAATGGAGTACCAATGTTGGGACTTGCCGGAAAAGCCTTAGCGCTAAGCGGTTTATCGAAGGGGTCCCATAACCCCAACCGTGTGAGGAACGCATAATCAAGGAACATAACACCGGTTTATACGGTTCCTAGGCGGCATGAGTGGAACAAATCACCAAGGAAGAGGCTTAGCCTTCCACCCATTACAAATATATAGATGATTTCATTTAAGAGTTTATATAGGGTGATATCCCAACAAGCTTCAACATGAAGCAAGAATCTTCAAATTTTCTCCTGCAACTAACAATGCTATAAGAGGGGCTGAGCGAAGCCTATGTAGCCAATCAAAGGTTTGTATATGTAGGGTGGTTAGACAGATTCATGGTTACAATAGGAGGCTGACAAAACAAACATGGGCATCGAGGCAATAAGCTAAAGAGCGAGACTTCTAACAATAGGCAAAGATAGTAATGATATCTGGGTCAGGTCATCTTGCCTGTCGAGTCGTCGATGGGATCGTAAGATGGCTCCTCGTTCTCAACCTCGGTAGTACCCTCGTTCTCATACTCGGTCTCGGCTTCCGGCTCTACTCAACACAAGAACACATGAGGCACGAGATCAAACAAGATGCAATGCGCAAACTACAGGATGCATGGCTGATGCACTAAGGAAGCACTGCAGATGCACTTAGGATGCACAGCATGACAACATAGGAAGCACAGAGAAACATCATAAGAAACATGACAATATGCTCAAGCAAGTAGGATGCAAGACAAGTCTATTTAGGATGCAAAACATGGCAAGGTAGGAAGCACAGAGAAACAACACAAGAAACATCAGGTTTAAATGAGGCCGGAAACTACTTAAGACAAATCCGGTAAGTCCTCATATGCATAGTTTGAAATTAGTCCAGATCTGAACAAACCTTAAGTTAAAGTTGTTAAACAGCAATTTAACATGCACCATGACAATCTTCACGAAATTCTAGTCAAGTTTCTTATAAAGTTGGTTTAAAACGGAGCTACGGTCTAGAAGATATGATCAAAACAAGATAAGCATGGCAACGGTGCAACATGCACCCAAACATCAAGGAAACATACTCCAAACATGTGAACAAGATGATATTATGAATCTACATGCAAAACCACACAAGTTTCATATAGGACTTGCTCAAATCGGAGCAACGGGCTAAAAGATACACCCGAAACAAGAAACAAAGCAAAGCTGAAATTAACAACCACATAGCAACTTTGGAGCAAGAAATATATACCCTACAACACTCAAACATGGTGACAAGAAGCATGGACATGAAGTAGACATATCCTACAGCAAACTACTCCATTGGAGCATCTCCATAGGAGGCATGTATCAATAGCAACAAGCTACAGCATTTTGATCATGACACTAAAAACCTGACAGTAATATTTTATAGCAACTTGGGAGCAATAGTTAAATATGCTACAGCAACCCAAAAGAGCATGTGAGGGCATGGATGGATAGACAACAATATATACAACAAGGAATCATCAATGGCCACCGCAAAACTAACATGGATTTGCCTAGGACAACAAGCAAACATGGCATCAGGATATTACAGATTCCAGACTTAGTGAAATTTCACTAAGTGTTAAAACAACAATAATATCATGGCATGTTTGTGAGCATGTTTAAGTCACCTCAAAGCATATCATGGCAAGTGGTTTGCACCACAGCAAAGAACACATGATGGGGACTCCAAAACATATGAGCATGCAACATGGGGACAAACACAACAATAGCAACGAGCTCCTCAACTAGGCATCTCGTAACAAGTAACAAAACCTAACAGCCACATGCACTTTTGCAACAGGGATAAACATGGCAATATGAACTCTAACATGCATGCTATAGCAACCAACATGTAGAGCATCTCATGATGAACATGTAGACATATCATTTGCTTCATTTGGATAAACATGCATCAAGTTATCACATCTCAAACATGGCATGAAAACAACTAATAGCAGCAGTTTATTACAAGTAGCACTCTAATCATGAAGATTAAGACATCTAGATGGACTCAAACATGCATGACACAATGGAACAAAACATAGTACATGTCACCACGATCATTTTGACATATTATATGCTCAAATCGGACAAGCACAGTAGAAGTTATCATCATCACAAAAGTGCATCAGACAAATGAAAAACACTAAAAGACTTAGACAAAAACAGAGGGTCAACCTCTCTGGTCAACGCGGGCGCGGGTCGCGGGTCGGTGTGGGCGAAGCGGGTCAACGGGTCCCGCCCGTTAGGGTTTGCACCCAGGCGCCTGGCTGGATCGGGCCGATCCGATCGGATCAGCGGTCGGCGGCGGTCTTCGATGGGAGGCCGGCGGCCCTCCCGGCGGCCGCGGCGGCTCCGGCCGGCGGAGAACCGGAGGAGGCGGCGGCGGGGGCCTGAGGCTTGGCGGCGTGGCTCTCTTGAGCTCGGGGCGGCGGCGCTCTGAGGCTTGGCGGCAATGACTGGCGCGAGGGCGGCGGCGCGCGAGCTCGCCGGCGGCGGGGATCTGGCACGGCGGAGGCGTCGGCCCGGCCACCGGAGGCGGCGGGGACGAAGGGCGCGGGCGGCGCGGGAGGAACGCGGCCCGGTTCGCGGCGGCGGAGGCGGTTACTGTGCGGTGGCGAACTGTCCGGCCCGGGTCGGACACGTCCGCCCGGCACGGATTTCGAGGCGGGGGCTGGAGGAGGAAGAAGACTAGGGTTTGGATGAGAAAAATGGAGGGGTGGACGTTTTTATAGGCACAAGGAGCTAGGAGACTCCAAATGGGGAGCGGTTTTCGGCCACGCGATCACAATTCAACGACCGAGATGATGGGAAGGGTTGTGCTGGGTTGTTGGGCTGTTGTGGAGGGGGTCTTGGGCCTCAAAGAGGAGGTACTTTTAGCCCACGAGGTTAACTGTTGGAGTATCAAACGAACTCCAAACGCGACGAAACTTGACAGGCGGCCTACACGTACCAAAACAAAATCGCACGACAAGTCTCACGCCATTCCGGAAGCGTTACACGGCCAAACACGAAAGAAGGACTCGGGGATGCCACGGGCACGTGTGAGAGCGTCGGAACTCGAAACGGACAACGGGAAGAGACGAGTGGGACCGGATGCAAAAGACAACACAAATGCAATGCAATGCACATGACAACTTGACATGGATGAATGCACACACGCACACGACAAAACGACGAAAACCCGAAAAGACGAAGAACCCGGAACGGAAATGATGAAGCCAAAGTTTATGTATTGCCATATAGGGAAAGTGTTACATCCGGGGCATTACATATAATCACTCAAGCGTTCAATCATATAAGCATTACGTTGCAATTGTCTACTGATACGTCTCCAACGTATCTATAATTTTTGATTGTTCCATGCTATTATTTATGAAGTCTTAGATGTTTAATGGGCTTTATCATTCACTTTTATATCATTTTTGGGACTAACCTACTCACCCAAAGGCCAAGTCCAGATTGCTGTTTTTTTGCCTATTTCAGGGTTTTGCAGAAAAGGAATATCAAACGGAGTCCAAATGGAATGAAACCTTCGCAGGAGATATTTTTGGAGGAAATCACGCGAGATAAACTTCGGAGCCAAGCCAGAGGACAGAGGGCCCACCCTCGAGGGTGGGGGGCGCGCCCCCCTTCCCAGGGCGCGCCCCTGCCTCGAGGGCAGACCCCGTGGCTCCTGGAGCCCCTCTTCCTCCTATATATGCCTACGTACCCCAGAAACTCCGAAGGGAGAGAGAAAACCCTATTCCACTGCCGTAGCTGCTGTTCCCATGGAGATCCCATATTGGAGCCTGTTCCGGGAGGGGGATCCATCACGGAGGGCTTCATCATCATCATCATCGCCCTCACCATGAGTTGTGAGTAGTTTACCACAGACCTTCAGGTCCATAGCTAGTATCTAGATGGCTTTTTCTGTAATGCCCAGTATGAGATTATACCTCCCACGTGTCGAGGCACGACTTAAAGGAATAATATCATACTATAATGATCTCAAGAATGGTATCTTTGCATAACTCATGTAAAATAGGGATGAAATTGCAAAAGAGTAGTTGGCTTACACTCGCCACATCACACAGTGCATTACATAAACATTCATCATCCAAATAACATCAGAGTCCGACTACGGACGAAGATCCAAATGAAAGATACCATAAATAAATAACACAAGGTCCCGATCATAACATCCTAGTAAGAGCCCTACTGATCCTCTGGGTAAGACACGTAGTATCGCCCACGTTCTTCGTCGAACTCCCAGTTCAACGCTGTACCACCAGCGGTGTAGTTCTCCACGGTACCTGCATCTGGTGTTGTGTAGAAACTGTGAGCCACGGAGGACTCAGCAATCCCATTCCCGGGTAGCAAAACTATCTAAGCCTTGGGTGTGGAACAAGGCTGGAGAACAAGGATGCAGCTGCACTAGCACTAGCTTACGTGTTTAGAGCAAGAAGAGAAGTGTCAACGATCGACAAGTGATCACGAAGTGATCCTATCTAAGCACGTCAAACATAACCCCACCGTGTTCACTTCCCGAACCCCTTCGTAAAGCGACTGTCACGGTTACTCACGCTGGTAGTGTATTATGAACGTAGTGTCAAGTTTTCTACAACCGGATATTAACAAATTCCCATCTGCCACATAACCGCGGGCACGGCTTTCAAAAGATCAAAACACTGCAGGGGTGTCCCAAGTTATCCCATCACAAGCTCACGATCTGCGGAGTCGCAAATCCAAGGTGGGAAGACCCGAGTGTTCTCGAAATCCCGTGCTCAAGATATGCCGACTAAGGTAAAACTAATCCAGCAAGATCTCTCGGCGTGCCGACAGCCTGATAGTAGCCGCGCGTATCTCGTCTCAGGCCACGACCGGATGGGCGATTCTACAGGTTTTGACCAGCCCTTGAGTTTCCTCGAGGTGGCCCCGCAGACTCCCCAGTTTGGACCAACACTCATGTGGAGCACTGGCCCGGGTTGTTGATTAAGAAAAGGGTTTATAACTCCCTAGGCAATTTTAGTTATTAGGCAAATGTAAAACCAAAGTTGGGCCTTGCTGGAAAAGCTTTAGCACTAAGCGGGTTATCGAGGGGGGCCCATAAACCCCAACCGTGTTAGGGACGCAAAATCAAGGAACATAACACCAGTTTAAACCGTTCCTAGGGAGGCCTGAGTGGAACAAAACACCAAGCAAAGGCTTAGCCTTCCACCCGTTGCCAAATATATAGATGATTTAGTTTAACAGATTATATAGTGTGATATCCCAACAATAACTTCAACATGAAGCAAGAATCTTCAAATCTTCTCCTGCAACTAACAATGCTATAAGAGGGGCTGAGCAATGCTTACGTAGCCAATCAAAGGTTTGCTAGGTTGGGTGGTTAAAGAGGTTCATGGCAACAATAGGAGGCTGACAAACATACATAGCCATCGATGCAATAAGCTAAAGAGCAAGACATGTAGCATAGGCAAAGATAGTAATGATATCTGGTTCAGGTCATCTTGCCTGTTGAATCCTCAGAGGGAACGTAACCTTGCTCCTCACACTCAACCTCGGTAGAAACCTCGTATTCCGTATCGTCACCAGGCTCTAACCAAACACAACAATGCAACAACGGAACAAAATCAATCAACATGCAGTGCTCAATCACATGATGCATGAACATGAAGCATGTGAACATGGAAAGACATGATGCATGGCCTAGGGTCACAACAATGCAATAACATCACCAACAAACAAGATCAACAATACATGTGAAACAAGTAAAACAACAACTTAGCAAGTTTATGTAGTTTATCAAACAAGCAACCAACAAGGTTTTTAAGAGGTTGGTTAACATGGCAAGGGTGCAACTAACATAACAACAACATGCTAGCATATTTAAATGGACTGGAAATTAAATACAACAATATCCAGAAACTCCCATATTCATTTATTTGCATTTAGGACAGATTTGAAAACTTCTGTGAAAGAGTTGTCAAACATGCTAAACAACATCACCAAAATATTCTACACATTTTTCTACCCCAAATGCATATAAAGTTTGTTAAATTTGGAGTTGTAGATATTTAGATATGATTTTTGCAATTTTAAGCATATTTAAAACAAGTTTAAATTCAAACAGCATTTTAAATGTTTTTAAACATGGCAGCAAGTGACATATTCATAATCTACACAAAATTCTAAGCACTTTTCATATAGGGCTCAAATTCATCTGAAATATAAATATATAGATATTAAATAAAACAATAAAACAAAAAAGAAAAAGAAAACCAGAAAAAGAAATAAACTAAATAAGCGCCAGGGTCTAAAGTGACCCAGGCTCAGCTAGCCACTGACACTGATAGGGGGGCCAGGCGGAGCTGAGCTGGCGAGGCGGGTGCGCGCGGGGGCTGGAACTGGAGCTGAGAGGCTCGCAGGTGGGGCCCTGCTGTCAGCCTCACACAAAAATGAAAAAGGGGCGAAATACCACAGCGCCCGCAGGGGATCGAACCCACGCCCTACTGACGAAACTGATGGAGACAAACTACAACGCCACTGCATCGATCTCGACAAATAGGAGGTGCTATGTATGAAGAATATAAAGAATAGGCAGAACAGGGGAGCACTGGCCCTCGTCGGAGCTGCTCGTCGGAGCCGCTCCGGCGACCAATTGGCACGGCGGAGGGGTGCGAGAGACTCCTTGCAGAGTCCCACATCCAACCATCCTACTAGCAGCACCTACGGGGCACTGCAATGCTGGCGGCGAGCAACTACAACACGGCGGCGACGGGACGACGGCGAGGCGAAGCAAGGCCCTAGGCGGCACGGCGACAACACAGAGAGATCCTACGCATCTAGGCGGAGCGAACGGACAGCACGGCATGAGCTAAAGAGGTCGGAGCACTTGCCGGCGACGAGGTCCAACGGCGACGTGATCGGGCACACGAGGAACTATGGCCTAGAGCATGCACAGAAAGGGGAAAAGGGCACGGGGAGAGAGAGGGGCTCACGACGAGCACAGCGGTGTGCTCGGCTGGCCCTGGCGTGGACGGAGTCGTTGGCGGCATGCCTCGAACACCTATGGCCACCGTAGAGGAAGAAGAGGAAGAAGAGCTCGACGGAGAGGCACTCGGGTCCGCGTAGTTGCGTAGAGGAAGAAGACGACGTCGAGGAAGCAGGTAGACAACGTAGGCGAGGCCGAGGGCGACGCGGAGCTCACCGGCGACGAGAGGATGCTCTCAGATGCGCTCGGGCATCGATGGGGGCGACGGATCTGAATGATCCCAGCTCTCCAAACGGCGAGTGGGGAAAGGGGAGACCTAGAGAGGAGTGGAGGACACGATTCGGGTTTAAAAGAGGGGCTCGGCGCATGGGCTCGACGTACGTGAGCTGATGGCGCGACGGTGAGCGCGGCGTGGTTCTGCTTTTCTGACGGAGGAAGACGGAGGCGAGGGGGATGTGTCACTGACATGTGGGTCCTCGCACTCGGAGTGGCTATGGCGCGACTGCGCGACTGTGGCTGGGCCTGCGTGGAGTTGGGCTGCGCTGCACTGCAGGTGGAGAAGGAGATGGGCCTCGGTGAGAGAGAGAGAGGGCGGAGGCCCAGGCTGTGCTACACGCTGCTGCTGCCTCTTCTTTTCTTTATTTCTTCAGGCAGAAAAAGAAAAGAATGCACATAAATAAAGAAGAAGAATTAGGGGAAGAGAAAAATACCCCTAAGCTCAGTGAATTATGCTCTATTTAAATAACTTGACTTGGACATTTTTAGAGGCAGAAAAATAAAAGGAGTTTGAATATAGGCCAAACTCTTCATATTTTAAAACCCAACCAAATCATATTCAAATGAGGTGATAATTAGTGGAGGGTTTCTCACATGGTGCAAGATTTAAAGGAGGAAAAAGAACCACAATGGCACTTGGCTAGGTGGCTTGCAAAATAGATCAAAGAAAAGGCCAGAAGAAAGAAGGAGAAGAATAAGAAGAAAAGAAGAAGAAGAAGAAGAGGGAGAGGGGTAGGGTTTTAGCTAGGTTAGCTTGAACCCACACACAACAACATCACAAGGGTCTCACACATGCACAAAATAAAATAAAATGATTCCATGATGATATGATGATGAGCAATGCAAGGATGCAAAATTAATAAAAGGTATGACAATGCAAATAAAATAAATGAGAAGGACCCCCAAGGATAATGACAAGGATCAAAGAGGAAGCTTTATTGCCATTATTGGAAAGTGTTACATTTGGGGCATTACAAACTCTCCTACACTACAAAAAGATCTCGTCCCGAGATCTAGGACTGGAAGAAGGAAGGATACTCGGAACGAAGGTGATCTTATCGTTCCCGCGTAGCTTCTCGGTCGGTATGGTGTGACCACTTAACTTTCAAGAACTTGATCGACTTGTTGCGGGTTTTGTGCTCAGTTTCCTCAAAAATAGCAACAGGGTGCTCACGATAAGATAAGTCTTGTTGAATATCAATCTCCTCGAATGGAATGGTGCGTTCAGGTGTCTTGAAGTACTTGCGGAGTTGAGACACGTGAAACACATCATGAACATTTGCAAAGTTGGAGGGGAGCTCAAGTTGATAGGCTAGATCGCCTCTTTTGCCAAGGATATTGAAAGGGCCCACATATCTAGGAGCAAGCTTTCCTTTGATACCAAATCTTTGGGTTCCTTTCATAGGAGAAACACGGAGATAGCCATGATCCCCAACGTCGAAAGCCAAATCACGATGCTTGCCGTCATAGTAACTCTTTTGACGCGATTGAGCGGCTTTGAGATTCTCACGTATGACTTTGCACATATCTCCGGCTTCTGAGATCAAGTCATTGCCAAGAAGTTGACGTTCACTAGTCTCGGACCACTTGAGAGGGGTACGACACTTTCTGCCATAGAGGATTTCAAAAGGAGCTTTGCTGGCACTTGCTTGGAAACTGTTGTTGTAAGAGAACTCGGCAAATGGGAGACAATCTTCCCACTTCATGCCAAAAGAGATGACACAAGCTCTGAGCATGTCTTCTAGGATCTGGTTCACTCTTTCGGCTCGACCACTAGTCTGAGGGTGAAATGCAGTGCTGAAACGAATCTTAGTGCCCATGGCTGACTGAAAGGAGTCCCAGAACTTGGATGTGAACAAACTTCCACCGTCTGAGGAGATGACTTGAGGAATGCCATGCAACGACACAATTCTGGAAGTGTACAATTCTGCCAACTGAGCTGCGTTGATGGATTCTTTGACGAGAAGGACATGAGCTACTTTGGTTAGCTTGTCAATCACAACAAAGATAGCATCATTCCCCTTCTTGGACTTAGGAAACCCAGTGACGAAATCCATGTCAATGTGGTCGAATTTCCATTCGGGAATAGGAAGAGGTTGGAGGAGACCGACTGGACGTTGATGTTGTGCCTTCACTCTTCTGCAGACATCACATTCATTCACGAATTGGGCAATCTCCCTTTTCATGCAAGTCCACCAGTAAGATTGCTTGAGGTCTTGGTACATCTTGGAACTTCCAGGATGAATTGAGAGGAGGGAGTCATGTGCTTCGTTCATTATGAGCTTCCTGAGATCACCCTTGGGAACCACAATTCTCTGCTCAAAGAACAAGGTGTCTTTCTCATCAACACGATAGCACTTGTACTTGGGAGTACCCTTAGCAATACCATGTTTCACTTTCTGCACCATAGCATCACTTAGTTGGGCCTCACTGATCTGATCTTCCAAGGTAGGAGAAACTTGAAGATTTGCAAGAAAGCCTTGCGGAACAACTTGGAGGTTTAGCTTCCTGAATGATTCACAAAGCTCAGGATGGAACGGCTTGAGAAGGAGACTGTTGCAATATGCCTTTCTGCTCAAGGCGTTTGCAATGACATTGGCCTTGCCAGGTGTGTATTCAATGCTTGGATCATACTCTTGGATCATCTCAACCCAACGAGTCTGGCGAAGGTTCAGATTAGGCTGTGTGAAGATGTACTTCAAGCTCTTGTGATCGGTGAAGATGTTCACTTTTCTGCCCAATAGAAGGTGTCTCCACGTGATCAAGGCATGTACCACTGCTGCTAGCTCGAGATCATTTGTGGGGTAATTCCTCTCATTTGGTGTCAATTGACGAGAAGTGTATGCCACAATCTTCTTGTCTTGCATGAGAACACCACCAAGTCCTTGTAAAGAAGCATCACGGAAGACTTCATAGGGCTTGGACTCATCCGGAGGAGTAAGAACCGAAGCAGCAATGAGTTTCTCTTTGAGTGTTTTGAATGCCACATTACAATCAGGAGTCCAGTTGTACTTGACATTCTTCTGCAGCAGGTTTGAGAGAGGCTTGGCAATCTTGGAGAAGTTCTCAACAAACCTTCTGCAATAGCTAGCGAGACCAAGGAAGCTTCGGAGTTGCTTGATGTTCTGCGGGGGTTCCCAGTTGACAATAGCTTCAACTTTCTCGGGGTTGACAGAAATACCCTCAGCAGAGATGATATGGCCAAGATATAAGGCTTTATCCAGCCAGAATTCACACTTGGAGAACTTCGCATAGAACTTGTGTTCACGGAGCCTGTCCAGAACCAAACGGAGGTGCTTGGCATGGTCTTCTTCATTCTTGGAGAATACCAAGATGTCATCCAGATGGACGAGAACAAATTCATTGGTGTACGGGTTGAATATGAAGTGCATCATCCTCGAGAAAGTGGGTTGAGCATTTGTGAGGCCAAAATACATGACCGTGTATTCATAAGAGCCAAAACTCATTCTGAATGCGGTCTTGGGAATATCTTCTTCACGGATACGGATCTGGTGATAACCCATCCGGAGATCGAGCTTTGAGAACACCTTTGCTCCTTTGAGCTGCTTGAACAATTCATTGATGTTGGGGAGCGGATACTTGTTCTTTATTGTCTTCTTGTTTAATGGCCGGTAATCAACACAAAGGCGCTCCGTTCCATCCTTCTTCTTGACAAATAGAACACCACAGCCACAAGGAGAAGTGCTAGGCCTGATTAGACCCATACGCTCTTGCTCATCGAGTTGTTTCTTCAGCTCCTTCAACTCATCAGGGGAAAGCTTGTACGGACGCCGACATGCTGGCTCGGTACCGGGCTCGAGTTCAATGACGAATTCAACTTGACGATGCGGAGGCATGCCTGGAAGCTCTTCTGGGAAAACATATTCATACTCATTGACCACCGGAATTTGAGAGATGGCATTAATCTCGCCCTTGTCATTGAGAGAGAATAGCCTAATTGTGTTATCTCGAGAGGCGAAGATAATCACGTCTTCGTCAGGATGAGTAAGCTTGACTTCCTTATTTGCACAATCAATGTTTGCATCATGCTTGGAAAGCCAATCCATCCCAAGAATAAGATCAATGTCGGAGTTATCGAGAATAACCGAAGAAAGAGAAAGCTGTAATCACCCATGTGAATAGATATATCCATAGCATACACGCTAGAAGTCATTAGCTTCCCCGGAGAAGTAACTTGCAACTTTTTGGGGAGATTTTTGGTGGTAACATTCTGCTTGGATGCAAATGGATATGACATGAAAGAACATGATGCACCCGAATCAAACAAAACTTTAGCAGGCTTAAGATTGACTGAAAGGTTACCAAGTATCACATCTGAAGAATTCTCTGCTTGAGCTGCATTCATCAGATTCACTCTTGCAACCTTTGGATTGTGCTTGACAATAGCAGTGCTGACAGGTGGAGGAGGCGGAAGGCGCCTTGGGTTGGGACACTTGTTAGCATAATGACCCTTTTGAGTGCACTTGTTGCAAACCACTTCTAAGAGAGGACGGTGATAAGGACCACTTGACTTCGAAGCTTGAAAGTGATTCTTGGACTGATTGCTTGGGTTGGGTGGTTGGGAGAAACCACGGCCACCAGAGTGCTTGTTGTTGTTGTTGTTGTTGTTGTTGTTGTTGTTGGGAGGGCGGAGCACTGGAGGAGGTGGAAGCCAAAACTTCTGCTGCTTTGCGACCACTTGGGAAGAAGAGGAGGAGTTGACAGCATCTCTGATCCTCTTTTTGGAAGCTTCAACCTTGAGCTGGGCTGCCTCTTGCTTAAGGGCCATGTTATAGAATTGATCAAATTCATCCGGCTCAAACAAGGTGAGAGCTAGTTGGAGTTCATCCTCCAGACCACCACGGAACTGATAAATCTTGATCTTGGAATCTGGGATGTCTTGCTTGGCATAGCGAGCGAGGTTCTGGAACTTGACATTGTATTGATAAACGGACATGGTGCCTTGCTTCACGTTGCGGAATTGCTCACACATGCCTTCAGTGACACTAGTTGGAATGTGATGAGAGCGGAAATCCTTGCAGAAGTCAGTCCACGAGATTTCACGTCCTTCTCTGGAATCTTTGTATTGTTGCCATCAATCTGCAGCTTGGTCCTTGAGTTGGAAGGCGGCAAACTTGACATAATCCTCAGGTCTCACGTTACTGCACTCGAAATGCTTTTTGATGTCTGTTATCCAGTCTTCAGCATCTAGCGGATCCACACAGTAACTGAATGCCTTCG
Organism: Secale cereale; assembly: GCA_902687465.1. Lineage (NCBI taxonomy): Eukaryota > Viridiplantae > Streptophyta > Magnoliopsida > Poales > Poaceae > Secale > Secale cereale. The sequence continues at coordinate 152,448,794 of LR738713.1, read as the reverse complement.
GTTGGTTTGCCAGGAATTGGTTGAGCGGAGCAAAGTGAGGTTGATTGAACAAATTGCCTTGGCATTGGTTCCCATGACCACCTTGATTAGCTTGGTTGGATTGAATGTTCTGCATCATTTGCATAAGCATATGGGTGTTCTGGTTTGCCGCTAGCATAATTGCTCTCCAGGCCTCAGACGAAGGAGGAGGGGAAGGAGGACGATTAGGAACTTCTTCACTCTCTGGGTTAGCATTGGAAACCTTCTTAGGAGCCATCCTGAATGAGATGACAACTATTAGCCATTGATTGAAAGAAATAAGCTAAATCAACGGCTAGAATTGCAACATAATTCTTCACAAGAACATCCGAACAAAATGTACGAATGTAATCCACGGTTCAATGGTACAACTATCTTCTCGAGAAGCCACTTGGGAGAACAAAAGGTAAATAAAACATCAAGGAGCAGATAGAACTAATACAAGACAGAAGCTTCGTCCCACATGTTCGCGCTGAAAGCTCATGGAACGTGTTACAAAAGGGTTTTGCAATCCTCGGATCAGCATAGCCAAGGACCCTTTAGGATGCAACTCCCGATCGGAACAAACGCCCATAAAACCACTTCTCTCAATGTAGAACCCCGAACTCCATATCATGCATTCGTTGGAAGAATGCCCATGAGCTACTAGATGAACCCACCTATTAATTTCCGAAAGATTCCAGTTATGCAATCAGGTGTTGGGGATACAGGGGAAGCACCACACACTCAACTCTAATCCTACATCCAGCTGTATCCATCCTTCAGCACATAACCAGTTATTTCCGGAAACCGTTTACCTCAGACCTTCGAAAAGCATCTGCTATACAAGCTATGGCAATACTCCCAAACTACCTCCCAGTACTGGGTGATGTCGGGGTTATCTTGCCACCAACTGCATAGAAGAGTTTTTGATGTCGGGCGTCTTAAGTATTCCAGAACTGCTGCGATAGATTTGTGACGACAACACCTCGGAGCTCAACTCCCCGGGACAATGCAACAACCCCTTAATGACAGGAGGCATCAAGAACAATGTTCTCGTCACAAAGACACCGAAACAATCCAAACAATACTCGCGTGATCCTAAAAAAAATTTAGTGAATTTTTGAGAGTAGAAGAGATAAAGTAATCGTCAGGATTCCTCACCAGAGTGATAAAGGAAGAGGAGTAAAAAGAAATCCTACTCTCCGATATATATATATATATATATATATATATATATATATATATATATATATATATATATATATGACTCAAAAACCTTTTCAAGTGTGTGCCTAGACTCAACCATCAACGATTCGATCAATCAGTGGGGGCTCCTAGGTCGGAGAAGGCTCTGATTACCAACTTGTAATGCCCAGTATGAGATTATACCTCCTACATGTCGAGGCACGACTTAAAGGCATAATATCATACTAGAATGATCTCAAGAATGGTATCTTTGCACAACTCATGTAAAAGAGGGATGCAATTGCAAAAGAGTAGTTGGCTTACACTCGCCACGTCACACAGTGCATTACATAAACATTCATCATCCAAATAACATCAGAGTCCGACTACGGACGAAGATCCAAATGGAAGATACCATAAATAAATAACACAAGGTCCCGATCATAACATCCTAGTAAGAGCCCTACTGATCCTCTGGGTAAGACACGTAGTATCGCCCACGTTCTTCGTCGAACTCCTAGTTCAACTCTGTACCACCAGCGGTGTAGTTCTCCACGGTACCTACATCTGGTGTTGTGTAGAAACTGTGAGCCACGGAGGACTCAACAATCCCGTTCCCGGGTAGCAAAACTATCTAAGCCTTGGGTGTGGAACAAGCCTCGAGAACAAGGATGCAGCTGCACTAGCACTAGCTTACGTGTTTAGAGCGAGAAGAGAAGTGCCAACGATCGACAAGTGATCACGAAGTGATCATATCTAAGCACGTCAAACATAACCCCACCGTTTTTACTTTTCGAACCCCTTCAGAAAGCGTCCGTCACGGTTACTCACGCTGGTAGTGTATTATGAACATAGTGTCAAGTTTTCTACAACCGGATATTAACAAATTCCCATCTGCCACATAACCGCGGGCACGGCTTTCGAAAGATCAAAACCCTGCAGGGGTGTCCCAACTAAGCCCATCACAAGCTCACGATCTGCGGAGTCGCAACTCCAAGGTGGGAAGACCCGAGTGTTCTCGGAATTCCGTGCTCAAGATATTCCGACTAAGGTAAAACTAATCCAGCAAGACCTCCCGGCGTGCCGACACCCTGATAGTAGCCACGCGTATCTCGTCTCAGGCCACGACCGGATGGGCGATTCTACAGGTTTTTACCAGCCCTTGAGTTTCCTCGAGGTGGCCCCGCAGACTCCCCAGTTTGGACCAACACTCATGTGGAGCACTGGCCCGGGTTGTTGATTAAGAAAAGGGTTTATAACTCCCTATGCAAGTTTTAGTTATTAGGCAAATGTAAAACCAAAGTTGGGCCTTGCTGGAAAAGCTTTAGCGCTAAGCGGGTTATCGAGGGGGGCCCATAAACCCCAGCCGTGTTAGGGACACAAAATCAAGGAACATAACACCGGCTTAAACGGTTCCTAGGGAGGCCTGAGTGGAACAAAACAACAAGCAAAGGCTTAGCCTTCCACCCATTGCCAAATATATAGATGATTTAGTTTAACAGATTATATAGTGTGATATCCCAACAATAAGTTCAACATGAAGCAAGAATCTTCAAATCTTCTCCTGCAACTAACAATGCTATAAGAGGGGCTGAGCAATGCTTACGTAGCCAATCAAAGGTTTGCTAGGTTGGGGGGTTAAAGAGGTTCATGGCAACAATAGGAGGCTGACAAACAGACATAGGCATCGAGGCAATAAGCTAAAGAGCGAGACATCTAGCATAGGCAAAGATAGTAATGATATCTGGTTCAGGTCATCTTGCCTGTTGAATCCTCGGAGGGAACGTAACCTTGCTCCTCACACTCAACCTCGGTAGAAACCTCGTACTCCGTATTGTCACCAGGCTCTAACCAAACACAACAATGCAACAATGGAACAAAATCAATCAACATGCAGTGCTCAATCACACGATGCATGTGTTGGAGATATGCCCTAGAGGCAATAATAAAAGCATTATTATTATATCTCCTTGTTCATGATAATTGTCTGTCATTCATGCTTGAATTGTATTGTACGGAAACAGCGATACATGTGTGAATACATAGACCACAGTGAGTCCCTGGTAGGCCTCTAGTTACCAGTTCGTTGATCAACAGATGGTCACGGTTTCCTGACCATGGACATAGGATGTCAGTGATAACGTGATCACATCATTAGGAGAATGATGTGATGGACAAGACCCAATCCTGAGCATAGCACAAGATCGTTTAGTTCGTGATGCATAAGCTTTTCGGTGTCAAGTATTTATTCCTTAGACCATGAGGTTGTACAACTCCCGGCTATCGTAGGAGTACTTTGGGTGTGCCAACCGTCACAACATAACTGGGTGGCTATAAAGGTACGCATCGGGTATCTCCGAAAGTGTCTGTTGAGTTGGTACGAACCGAGACTGGGATGTTGTCACTCCGCATGACGGAGAGGTACCTCTGGGCCCACTCGGTAAGACATCATCATAATGAGCTCAATGTGACTAAGTAGTTAGTCACGGTATGATGGATTACGGATCGAGTAAAGAGACTTGCCATGACGAGATTGAACAAAGTATCGGGAATAACGACGATCGAATCTCGGGCAAGTACCGTACCGATGGACAAATGGAATAACGTACGGGATTGAGTGAATCCTTGACACAGTGGTTCATCCGATGATGATCATCGAGGAACACATGGGAACCAACATGGGTATCTAGATCCCTCTGTTGGTTATTGACCGGAGAGTCGTCTCGGTCATGTCTACGTGTCTCCCGAACCCGTAGGGTCTACACACTTAAGGTTCGGTAACGCTAGGGTCGTAGAGATACATGCACGTGGAAACCCGAAAGTTGTTCGGAGTCCCAGATGAGATCCCGGACGTCACTAGGAGTTCCGGAATGGTCCGGAGGTAAAGATTGATATATAGGAAGTCCAGTTTCGGCCATCGGGTGATCTCCGGGGGTCACCGGGAGCGTCCCCGGACCACCGGAGGGGCCCCGGGGGTCCACCGGGTGGGGCCACCCATCCCGGTGGGGCCCCTAGGCTGCGAGGGGAAGTGTCCAGCCCTAATGGGCTGGCGCACCACTAGGGGCCCACCTCCCCATGCGCCTAGGGTTGAAACCCTAAGGGGGAGGGGGCGCCCCACTAGCCTTGGGGGGCAAGGAACCCCCCTGGCCGCCGCCCCCCTGCAGATTGGATCTGCAGGGGCCCTGGCGCACCCCCTGGCCCCCTATATATATGTGGGGAGGGAGAGGGCGGCCGCACCATTGCCCTGGCGCCTCTCCCCCTCCCGTCACACCTCCATACTCCCACGCAGGGCGCCGGGCGAAGCCCTGCTGCGATCTCCACTGCATCCGTCATCACGCCGTCGTGCTACCGGATCTCTGACGACTTCTCCTCCCCCCTTGCTAGATCAAGAAGGACGTGACGTTGCTGCACCGGACGTGTGTTGTACGCGGAGGTGCCGTCCGTTCGGCGCTAGATCATCGGTGACGAAGAGCGCGAAGAGTTCGACTACTTCATCCACGCTTCTTCGAAAGCTTCCGCTCGCAATCTACATAACGGTATGTAGATGCACTCTTACTTGCTCGTTGCTAGATGTCTCCATAGTTGGATCCTGGTGAAAGCGCAGAGAATTTTGAATTCTGCGATGTTCCCCAACAGTGGCATCTGAGCTAGGTTTTATGCGTAGCATCTTGCACGAGTAGAACACAAAGCAGTTGTGGGCATTTGATTTTGTTAAATGTTCTTACCGTTACTAGTCAATCTTGATTCGGCGGTATTGTGGGATGAAGCGGCCCGGACCGACTTTACACGTACGCTTACGTGAGACTGGTTCCACCGACAGACATGCACTAGATGCATAAGGTGGCTGGCGGGTGTCTGTCTCTCCTATTTTAGTCGGATCGGATTCGACGAAAAGGGTCCTTATGAAGGGTAAATAGAAATTGACAAATCACGTTGTGGTTTTGGCGTAGGTAAGAAACGTTCTTGCTAGAAATCCTATAGAAGCCACGTAAAACTTGCAACAACAATTAGAGGACGTCTAACTTGTTTTTGCAGTATGTGCTATGTGACGTGGTATGTCCAAAACGAAGATGTGATGAATGATATATGTGATGTATGAGATTGATCATGTTTTTGTAATAGGGAATCACGACTTGCATGTCGATGAACTTGACAACCGGCAGGAGCCATAGGAGTTGTCTTAATTATTGTATGACCTGCGTGTCACTGAATAACGCCATGTAATTACTTTACTTCATTGCTAAACGTTAGCTATAGTAGTAGAAGTAATAGTTGGCGTGACGACTTCTTCAAGACACGATGATGGAGATCATCATGATGAAGATCATGGTGTCGAGCCGGTGACAAGATGATCATGGTGCCCCGAAGATGGAGATCCAAGGAGCAAGATGATATTGGCCATATCATGTCACTTTAATTGATTGCATGTGATGTTTATCATGTTTATGCATATTGTTTACTTAGAACGACGGTAGTAAATAAGATGATCTCTCACTAAAATTTCAAGTATTGTGTTTCCCCTAACTGTGCACCGTTGCTAAAGTTCGTTGCTCCGAAGCACCACGTGATGATCGGGTGTGATAGGTTCTAACGTTCGCATACAACGGGTGTAAGACAGATTTACACACGCGATACACTTAGGGTTCACTTGACGAGCCTAGCATGTACAGACATGGCCTCGGAACAGGGAAGACCGAAAGGTCGAACACGAGTCGTATAGAAGATACGATCAACATGAAGATGTTCACCATTGATGACTAGTCCGTCTCACGTGATGATCGGACACGGGCTAGTCGATTCGGATCGTGTATCACTTAGATGACTAGAGAGATGTCATTCTGAGTGGGAGTTCATTAAAATTTGATTAAGATGAACTTAATTATCATGAACTTAGTCTAAATTCTTTACAATATCTCTTGTAGATCAAATGGCCCACGCTCAGGTTTCCCTCAACTTCAACACGTTCCTAGAGAAAACCAAGCTGAAAGACGATGGTAGCAACTATACAGATTGGGTCCGTAACCTGAGGATTATCCTCATAGCTGCCAAGAGAAGTTATGTCCTAGAAGCACCGCTAGGTGACGCTCCCACCCCGGCAAACCAAGACGTTATGAACGCTTGGCAGTCGCGTTGTGATGATTACTCCCTGGTTCAGTGCGGCATGCTTTACAGTTTAGAATCGGGGCTCCAAAAACGTTTTGAGCACCACGGAGCATATGTGACGTTCGAAGAGCTGAAAATGGTTTTCCAAGCTCATGCCCGAGTCGAGAGATATGATGTCTCCGACGCATTCTACAGCTGTAAGATGGAGGAGAACAGTTCTGTCAGTGAGCACATCCTCAAGATTTCATGATTGCACAACCGCTTGTCTCAGCTGGGAATGAATCTCCCAGATGAAGCGGTCGTTGACAGAATCCTCCAGTCGCTCCCACCAAGCTTCAAGAGCTTCGTGCTGAACTTCAATATGCAGGGGATGGAGAAGTCCATTCCCGAGGTGTATTCGATGCTGAAATCAGCGGAGGTTGACATCAAGAAAGAACATCAAGTGTTGATGGTCAATAAAACCACTAAGTTCAAGAAAGGCAAGGGTAAGAAGAACTTCAAGAAGGACGGCAAGGGAGTTGCCGCGCCTGGCAAGCCTGTTGCCGGGAAGAAGCCAAAGTATGGACCCAAGCCTGAGACAGAGTGCTTTTATTGCAAGGGAACGGGTCACTGGAAGCGGAACTGCCCCAAATACTTAGCAGACAACAAGGCCGGCAACGTCAAAGGTATATATGATATACATGTTATTGATGTGTACCTTACCAGCACTTGTAGTAGCTCCTGGGTATTCGATGCCGGTGCAGTTGCTCATATTTGTTACTCAAAACAGGAGATGCGGAATAAACGGAGACTGGCGAAGGATGAGGTGACGATGCGCGTCGGGAATGGTTCCAAGGTCGATGTGATCGCCGTCGGCACGCTACCTCTACATCTACCCTCGGGATTAGTTTTAAACCTCAATAATTGTTATTTAGTACCAGCTTTGAGCATGAACATTGTTTCTGGATCTCGTCTTATGCGAGATGGCTACTCTTTCAAATCAGAGAATAATGGTTGTTCTATTTATTTGAGAGATATGTTTTATGGTCATGCCCCGCTGGTCAATGGTTTATTTTTGATGAATCTCGAACGTAGTAATACACATATTCATAGTGTAGATGCCAAAAGATGTAAAGTTGATAATGATAGTCCCACATACTTGTGGCATTGCCGCCTTGGTCATATTGGTGTCGAACGTATGAAGAAGCTCCATTCAGATGGACTTCTAGAGTCTCTTGATTATGAATCATTAGACACGTGCGAAGCGTGCCTCTTGGGCAAGATGACCAAGACTCCGTTCTCCAGAACAATGGAGCGAGCAACCAACTTGTTGGAAATCATACATACCGATGTGTGCGGTCCAATGAGTGTTGAGGCTCGCGGAGGCTACCGTTATGTTCTCACCCTCACGGATGACTTGAGTAGATACGGGTATATCTATTTGATGAAACACAAGTCTGAGACCTTTGAAAAGTTCAAGGAATTTCAGAATGAGGTTGAGAATCAACGTGACAGGAAAATAAAGTTCTTGCGATCGGATCGTGGGGGTGAATATTTAAGTCATGAATTTGGCACACACCTTAGGAGCTGTGGAATTGTTTCACAATTGACACCGCCCGGAACACCTCAACGTAACGGTGTGTCCGAATGTCGAAATCGTACTCTGTTGGACATGGTGCGATCTATGATGTCCCTCACCGATTTACCACTATCTTTTTGGGGTTATGCTTTAGAGACTGCCGCATTCACTTTAAATAGGGCTCCGTCGAAATCCATTGAGACGACTCCGTATGAACTTTGGTTTGGCAAGAAACCGAAGCTGTCGTTTCTAAAAGTTTGGGGTTGCGATGCTTATGTCAAGAAACTTCAACCTGAAAAGCTCGAACCCAAATCGGAGAAATGCGTCTTCATATGATACCCAAAGGAAACAATTGGGTACACCTTCTACCACAGATCCGAAGGCAAAGTCTTTGTTGCCAAGAATGGATGCTTTCTGGAGAAAGAGTTTCTCTCGAAAGAAGTGAGTGGGAGGAAAGTAGAACTTGATGAGGTGACAGTCACCCCTCCTGCACCGGAAAGTAGTGCAGCGCAGGAAACCGTTCCTGAGGTGCCTGCACCGACAAGGGAGGAAGTTGATGATAATGATCATGAAGAAACATATAAAGTTACTACTGAACTTCGAAGGTCCACAAGGGCACGTTCCGCACCAGAGTGGTACGGCAACCCTGTACTGGAAATCATGTTGTTAGACAACGGTGAACCTTCGAACTATGAAGAAGCGATGGCGGGCCCGGATTCCAATAAATGGCTTGGAGCCATGAAATCCGAGATAGAATCCATGTATGAAAACAAAGTATGGACTTTGGTGGACTTGCCTGATGATAGGCACGCCATAGAAAACAAATGGATATTTAAGAAGAAGACAGACGCGGATGGTAATGTGACCATCTATAAGGCTCGGCTTGTCGCTAAGGGTTATCGACAAGTTCAAGGGATTGACTACGACGAGACTTTCTCTCCCGTAGCGATGCTGAAGTCAGTCAGAATCATGTTAGCTATTGCCGCATTCTATGATTATGAGATATGGCAAATGGACGTCAAAACAGCATTCCTTAACGGCTTCCTCAAGGAAGAGTTGTATATGATGCAACCAGAAGGTTTTGTCGATCCAGAGAACGCTAACAAGGTATGCAAGCTCCAGCGCTCGATTTACGGGCTGGTGCAAGCATCTTGGAGTTGGAATATTCGCTTTGATGAAGTGATCAAAGCGTTTGGATTTATACATACTTATGGAGAAGCCTGTATTTACAAGAAAGTGAGTGGGAGCTCTGTGGCATTTCTCATATTATATGTGGATGACATATTGCTAATGGGAAATGATATAGAATTCTTGGAAAATGTAAAGGCCTACTTGAATAAAAGTTTTTCAATGAAGGACCTTGGAGAAGCTGCTTACATATTAGGCATCAAAATCTATAGAGATAGATTAAGACGCCTCATTGGTCTTTCACAAAGTACATACCTTGACAAAATATTGAAGAAGTTCAATATGGATCAGTCAAAGAAAGGATTCTTGCCTGTTTTGCAAGGTATGAGATTGAGCAAGGCTTAGTCGCCGAACACGGCAGAAGATAGAGAAAAGATGAGTGTCATTCCCTATGCCTCGGCCATAGGTTCTATCATGTATGCCATGCTGTGTACCAGACCTGATGTGAACCTTGCCATAAGTTTGGTAGGGAGGTACCAAAGTGATCCCGGTACGGAACACTGGACAGCGGTCAAGAACATCCTAAAGTACCTGAAAAGGACTAAGGATATGTTTCTCGTTTATGGAGGTGACGAAGAGCTCGTCGTAAAGGGTTACGACGATGCTAGCTTCGACATAGATCTGGATGACTCTAAGTCTCAAACCAGATACGTGTATATTTTGAACGGAGGGGCAGTCAGCTGGTGCAGTTGCAAACAGAGCGTGGTGGCAGCGTCTACATGTGAAGCGGAGTACATAGCTGCTTCTAAAGCAGCGCAGGAAGGAGTCTGGATGAAGGAGTTCATCACCGACCTAGGAGTCATTCCAAGCGCGTCAAGCCCGATGACTCTCTTCTGTGACAACACTGGTGCTATTGCTATTACCAAGGAGCCCAGGTTTCACAAGAAGACCAAGCACATCAAGCGCCGTTTCAACTCCATCCGGAATTATGTTCAGGATGGAGACATAGATATTTGTAAAGTGCATACAGATCTGAATGTCGCAGACCCGTTGACTAAACCTCTTTCACGAGCAAAACATGATCAACACCAGAACTCTATGGGTGTTCGATTCATCACAATGTAACTAAATTATTGACTCTAGTGCAAGTGGGAGACTGTTGGAGATATACCCTAGAGGCAATAATAAAAGCATTGTTATTATATCTCCTTGTTCATGATAATTGTCTGTCATTCATGCTTGAATTGTATTGTACGGAAACAGCGATACATGTGTGAATACATAGACCATAGTGAGTCCCTGGTAGGCCTCTAGTTACCAGTTCATTGATCAACAGATGGTCACGGTTTCCTGACCATGGACATAGGATGTCAGTGATAACGGGATCACATCATTAGGAGAATGATGTGATGGACAAGACCCAATCCTGAGCATAGCACGAGATCGTTTAGTTCGTGATGCATAAGCTTTTCGGTGTCAAGTATTTATTCCTTAGACCATGAGGTTGTACAACTCCCGGATACCGTAGGAGTACTTTGGGTGTGCCAACCGTCACAACGTAGCTGGGTGGCTATAAAGGTACGCATCGGGTATCTCCGAAAGTGTCTGTTGAGTTGGTACGAACCGAGACTGGGATGTTGTCACTCCGCATGACGGAGAGGTACCTCTGGGCCCACTCGGTAAGACATCATCATAATGAGCTCAATGTGACTAAGTAGTTAGTCACGGGATGATGGATTACAGATCGAGTAAAGAGACTTGCCATGACGAGATTGAACAAAGTATCGGGAATAACGACGATCGAATCTCGGGCAAGTACCGTACGGATGGACAAAGGGAATAACGTACATGATTGAGTGAATCCTTGACACAGTGGTTCATCCGATGAAGATCATCGAGAAACACGTGGGAACCAACATGGGTATCCAGATCCCGCTGTTGGTTATTGACCGGAGAGTCGTCTCGGTCATGTCTACGTGTCTCCCGAACCCGTAGGGTCTACACACTTAAGGTTCGGTAACGCTAGGGTCGTAGAGATACATGCACGTGGAAACCCGAAAGTTGGTCGGAGTCCTAGATGAGATCTCGGACGTCATGAGGAGTTCCGGAATGGTCCGGAGGTAAAGATTGATATATAGGAAGTCCAGTTTGGGCCATCGGGTGATCTCTGGGGGTCACCGGGAGCGTCCCCGGACCACCGGAGGGGCCCCGGGGGTCCACCGGGTGGGGCCACCCATCCCGGTGGGGCCCCTAGGACGCGAGGGGAAGTTTCCAGCCCTAATGGGCTGGCGCACCACTAGGGGCCCACCTCCCCATGCGCCTAGGGTTGAAACCCTAAGGGGGAGGGGGCGCCCCACTAGCCTTGGGGCGCAAGGAACCCCCTGGCCGCCGCCCCCCTGCAGATTGGATCTGCAGGGGCCCCGGCGCACCCCCTGGCCCCCTATATATATGTGGGGAGGGAGAGGGCAGCCGCACCATTTCCCTGGCGCCTCTCCCCCTCCCGTCACACCTCCATACTCCCACGCAGGGCGCCCGACGAAGCCCTGCTGCGATCTCCACTGCATCCGTCATCACGCCGTCGTGCTGCCGGATCTCTGACGACTTCTCCTCCCCCCTTGCTGGATCAAGAAGGAGGTGACGTTCCTGCACCGTACGTGTATTGAACGCGGAGGTGCCGTCCGTTCGACGCTAGATCATCGGTGACGAAGAATGCGAAGAGTACGACTACTTCATCCACGCTTCTTCGAAAGCTTCCGCTCGCAATCTACATAACGGTATGTAGATGCACTCTTACTTGTTCATTGCTAGATGTCTCCATAGTTGGATCTTGGTGAAAGCGTAGAGAATTTTGAATTCTGCTACGTTCCCCAACAGCATGAACATGAAGCATGTGAACATGGAAAGACATGATGCATGGCCTAGGGTCACAACAATGCAATAACATCACCAACAAACAAGATCAACCATACATGTGAAACAAGTAAAACAACAACTTAGCAAGTTTATGTAGTTTATCAAACAATCGACCAACAATGTTTTTAAGAGGTCGGTTAACATGGAAAGGGTGCAACTAACATAACAGTAACAAGTGACATATTCATAATCTACACAAAATTCTAAGCACTTTTCATATAGGGCTCAAATTCAACTGAAATATAAATATGCATATATTAAATAAAACAAAAAAAAACAGAAAAGAAAAAGAAAAACAGAAAAAGAAATAAACTAAATAAGCGCCAGGGTCTAAAGTGACTCAGGCTCAGCTAGCCACTGACACTGACAGGGGGGCCAGGCGGAGCTGAGCTGGCGAGGCGGGTGCGCGCGGGGGCTGGAACTGGAGCTGAGAGGCTGGCAGGTGGGGCCCTTCTATCAGCCTCACACAAAAATGAAAAAGGGGCGAAATACCACGGCGCCAACGGGGGATCGAACCCACGCCCTATTGACGAATCTGACGGAGACAAACCACTACGCCACTGCATCGATCTCGACAGATAGGTGGCGCTATGTCTGAAGAATATAAAGCACGTGCAGAACATGGGAGCACTGGCCCTCGTCGGAGCTGCTCGTCGGAGCCACTCCGACGACCAATTGGCACGGCGGAGGGGTGCGAGATACTCCTTGCAGAGTCCCGCATCCAACCATCCTACTAGCAGCACCTATGGGGCACTGCAATGCCAGCGGTGAGCAACTACAGCACGGCGGCGACGGGACGACGGCGAGGCAAAGCAAGGCCCTAGGCGGCACGGCGACAGCACAGAGAGGTCCTACGCATCTAGGCGGAGCGAACGGGAAGCACGACATGAGCTAAAGAGGTCGGAGCACTCGCAGGCGACGAGGTACGACGGTGACGCGATCGGGCACATGAGGAACTATGGCCTAGAGCATGCGCAGAAAGGGGAAAAGGGCATGGGGATAGAGAGGGGCTCACCACAAGCACGTCGGTGTGCTCGGCTGGCCCTGGCATGGACGGAGTCGTCGGCAGCGTGCCTCGAACACCTACGGCTACCGTAGAGGAAGAATAGGAAGAAGAGCTCGACGGAGAGGCGCTCGGGTCCGCATAGTTGACGTAGAGGAAGAAGACGACATCGAGGAAGCAGGTAGACAACGTTGGCGAGGCCGAGGGCGACGCGGAGCTCGCTGGTGACGAGAGGCTTCTCTCAGATGCGCTCGAGCATCGATGGGGGTGACCGATCTGGAGGATCCCAGCTCTCCAGACGGCGAGAGGGGAAAGGGGAGACCTAGAGAGGAATGGAGGACACGATTAGGGTTTAAAAGAGGGGCTCGGCGCATGGCCTCGATGTCCGTGAGCTAACGGCACGACGGTGAGCTCGGCGCGGCTCTGCTTTTCTGATGGAGGAAGACAAAGGCGAGGGGGATGTGTCACTGACATGTGGGGCCTCGCACTCGGAGTGGCTACGACGCGACTGCGCAGCTGTGGCTGGGCCTGCGTGGAGTTGGGTTGCGCTGCGCTACGGGTGGAGAAGGAGATGGGCCTCGGTGAGAGAGAGAGAGAGAGGGAGGAGGCCCAGGCTGTGCTGCAGGCTGCTGATGCCTCTTCTTTTCTTTATTTCTTCAGGCAGAAAAAGAAAAGAATGCACAAAAATAAAGAAGAAGAATTAGGGGGAGAGAAAAATACCCATAAGCTCAGTGAATTATGCTCTATTTAAATAAATTGACTTGGACATTTTTAGAGGCAGAAAAATAAAAGGAGTTTGAATATAGGCCAAACTCTTGATATTTTAAAACCCAACCAAATCATATTCCAATGAGCTGATAATTGGTGGAGAGGTTTCTCACGTGGTTCAAGATTTAAAGGAGGAAAAAGAACCACAATGGCACTTGGCTAGGTGGCTTGCAAAATAGATCAAAGAAAAGGCCAGAAGAAAGAAGGAGAAGAATAAGAAGAAAAGAAGAAGAAGAAGAAGAGGGAGTGGGGTAGGGTTTTAGCTAGGTTAGCTTGAACCCACACACAACAACATCACAAGGGTCTCACACTTTCACAAAATAAAATAAACTATGATGCCATGATGATACGATAATGAGCAATGCAAGGATGCAAAATTAATAAAAGGTATGACAATGCAAATAAAATAAATGAGAAGGACCCCCAAGGATAATGACAAGGATCAAAGAGGAAGCTTTATTACCATTATTGGAAAGTGTTACATTTGGGGAATTACATCTTCTCTCTCTCCGGATCTCTGTACAAAGTTCCCCTCGGTCTTCGAGGAGATCTATTCGATGTAATCTCTTTTTGCGGTGTGTTTGTCGAGATCCAATGAATTGGGAGTTTATGATCAAGGTTATCTATGAAATATATTTGGTTCTTCTCTGAACTTTTTATGTGTGCTCATAATATCCTTGCAAGTCTCTTCGAATTATTGGTTTGGTTTGTCCTACTAGAGCTATAGTTCTTGCAATGGGAGAAGTGCTTGGCTTTGGGTTCAATCTTGCGGTGTCCTTTCCCAGTGACAGCAGGGGCAACAAGGCACATATTGTATTGTTGCCATCGAGGATAAAAAGATGGGGTTTTCATCATATTGCTTGAGTTTATCCCTCTACATCATGTCATCTTGCTTAAGGTGTTACTCTGTTCGTATGAACTCAATACACTAGATGCATGCTGGATAGCGGTCGATGTGTGGAGTAATAGTAGTAGACGCAGGCAGGATTCGGTCTACTTGTCTCGGACGTGATGCCTATATACAATGATCATGCCTAGATAGTCTCATAATTATTCGCTTTTCTATCAATTGCTCGACAGTAATTTGTTTACCCACCATAGAATATCGCTATCATGAATGAAGCCACTAGAGAAAACTATGGCCCCCGGATATATCTTTATCATATTACTTTCCCGTCAATTTAAATCTCCGTTGTTTATTTGCTGTTTTATTAAACTAAAAAAATACCAAAAACATTATCTATCATCTCTATCAGATCTCACTATCGTAAGTGACCGTAAAGGGATTGACAACCCCTTATCGCATTGGCAGCGAAGTTCTTATTTGTTTGTGCAGGTGCGAGGGACTCGCACGTGGTCTCCTACTGGATTGATACCTTGGTGCTCAAAAACCGAGGGAAATACTTACGCTACTGTGCTGCATCTCCCTTTCCTCTTCGAGGGAATACAACACAAGCTTAAGAGGTATCAAGAAGAATTTCTGGCGCCGTTGCCGGGGAGACTCGCGCCAAGTCAAGTCAAGATTTGCCACCCCGTCAACTTGCCAATTTCTGGCGTCGTTGCCAGGGAGGCTTACGCAAAAGTCATATACCAAGTACCTATCACAAACCCTTATCCTTCGCATTACATTTATTTTCCTCTCGTTTTCCTCTCCCCCCCTTCACCTTTGCCGTTTTTATTCGCCCTTCTTCCGCCGTGTGTTTCTCGTTCGCTTGCTTCTTATTTGCTTGTGTGTGTTGGATTGCTTGCTTGTCACTATGGCTCAGAACAATACCAAATTGTGTGATTTTTCCAATACCAACAACAATGATTTTATTAGCACTCCGATTGCTCCTATTACCGATGCTGAATCTTATGAGATCAATGCTGCTTTGTTGAATCTTGTCATGAAAGATGAATTCTCCGGCCTTCCTAGTGAAGATGCCGCTACCCATCTAAACAACTTTGTTGATTTGTGTGATATGCAAAAGAAAAGGGATAATGATAACAATATTGTTAAACTGAAGTTATTTCCGTTTTCACTTAGAGATCGTGCTAAAACTTGGTTCTCCTCTTTGCCTAGAAATAGTATTGATTCGTGGAATAAGTGCAAAGATGCTTTTATCTCTAAGTATTTCCGTCCTGCTAAGATCATCTCTCTTAGAAACGATATTATGAATTTTAAGCAACTAGATCATGAGCATGTTGCACAAGCTTGGGACAGAATGAAATTAATGATACGTAATTGCCCTACACATGGTTTGAATCTATGGATGATTATTCAGAACTTTTATGCTGGCTTGAATTTTGCTTCTAGAAATCTTTTAGATTCGGCCGCCGAAGGCACTTTCATGGAAACTACCTTAGGAGAAGCTACCAAACTCCTAGATAATATTATGGTTAATTATTCTCAATGGCACACCGAAAGATCTACTAGTAAAAAAGTGCATGCTATCGAAGAAATTAGTGTTTTGAGTGGGAAGATGGATGAACTTATGAAATTGTTTGCTGCTAAGAGTGCTTCTTCTGATCCTAATGATATGCCTTTATCCACTTTGATTGAGAATAACAATGAATCTTTGGATGTGAATTTTGTTGGTAAGAATAATTTTGGTAACAATGCTTATAGAGGTAATTTTAATCCTAGGCCTTTTCCTAGTAATTCCTCTAATAATTTTAGTAATTCTACAACAACTCTTATGGAAAGATGCCTTCTAAATTTGAAACTAGTGTTAAGGAGTTTATGATCTCGCAAAAGAATTTCAATGCTATGCTTGAAGAAAAATTGCTTAAGGTTGATGAATTGGCTAGAAGTGTGGATATAATTACTCTTGATGTTGATTCTTTGAAACTTAGATCTATCCCACCTAAGCATGATATCAATGAGTCTCTCAAAGCCATGAGAATTTCCATTGATGAATGCAAAGAAAGAACCGCTAGAATGCGTGCTAAAAGAGAAGATTATATTAGATCATGTTCTTCTAGTTATCGTGAAAATAAAGATGAAGATCTGAAAGTTATTGATGTGTCTCCTATTATATCCTTGTTTTCTAGTATTAATCTTGATGAGAATAGGATTGGAGATGATTCTGCTTTAAGGTGTCCCAATGATTCGGAGATTTTAGATCTTGATGCTAAAATTGCTAAAAGTGGGATTGAAGAAATTAAAACTTTGCATAGTGATGAACCCACTACATTTGATTTCAAGGGATTCAATTATGATAATTCCTCTTTGATTGATTGTATTTCCTTGATGCAATCCGTGCTAAATTCTCCGCATGCTTATAGTCAAAATAAAGCTTTCACCAAACATATAGTTGATGCTTTGATACAATCTTATGAAGAAAAACTTGAGTTGGAATGTTCTTTACATATAAAGCTTTATGATGAATGGGAACCTACTATCAAAATAAAAATAAAATATCATGAATGCTATGCTTTGTGTGATTTGGGTGCTAGTGTTTCCACTATCCCAAAAGCTTTGTGTGATTTGCTAGGGTTCCATGAGTTTGATGATTGCTCTTTCAATTTGCATCTTGCGGATTCCACTATTAAGAAACCTATGGTAATAATTAATGATGTTCTTATTGTTGCCAATAGGAATTATGTGCCCGTAGATTTCATTGTTCTTGACATAGATTGCAATCCTTCATGTCCTATTATTCTTGGTAGACCTTTCCTTAGAATGATTGGTGCAATTATTGATATGAAGGAAGGAAACATTAGATTCCAATTTCCGTTAAGGAAAGGCATGAAACACTTTCCTAGAAAGAAAATCAAATTACCATATGAATCTATCATGAGAGACACTTATGGATTGCCTTCCAAAGATGGCAATACCTAGATCTATCTCGTATCGTGCCTAGCTAGGGGCGTAAAACGATAGCGCTTGTTGGGAGGCAACCCAATTTTATGTTTTTTGATTTTATTGCTGTTAGGGAATAAATATTTAATCTAGCCTATGATTAGATGTTATTTCATGTTTTGTTTTGTGTTTGTGCCAATTAGAACCTTTGGTAAGACTTGTGTGAAGTTTATTTCATCTTGTTGTGAAAAACAGAATCTTTAGCGCTAGCTAAAGTAGTCTTAAGATTTTACTGGAGCGTGCTTTTTAGTTGATTCCTTTTGCTTCTGATTGGTAGACAAATTGCGCAAATTTACCAATTTAGTTTGAATTTTTTGGAGTTCTAGAAGTAGGCGAACCCAACAGATTACTACAGACTGTTCTGTTTTTGACAGATTCTGTTTTTCGTGTGTTGTTTGCTTATTCCAATGCATCTATGAGTAATATTGGAGGATATGAACCATAGAGAACTTGGGATACAGTAGTTTTAACACCAATATAAACAAAGTATGAATTCCTTGCTGTACCTTTGAGTGGTGGTTTGCTTTCTCTTACTAACGGAGCTCACAAGAATTTTTGTCCAAGTTTTGTGTTGTGAAGTTTTCAAGTTTTGAGTATTGCTTTGATGGACTATGGAACAAGGAGTAGCGAAGGCCTAAGCTTGGGGATGCCCATGGCACCCCAAGTAAATTCAGGATAATCAAAATCCTAACCTTGGGGATGCCCCGGGAAGGCATCCCCTCTTTCGTCTTCGTCCATCGGTAACTATACTTGGAGCTATATTTTTATTCGCAACATGTTATGTGTTTTGCTTGGAGCGTCTTGTATAATTTGAGTATTTGCTTGTTAGTTTTCCACAATCATCCTTGATGGACACACCTATTTGAGAGAGTTAAATATGCCCTAGAAATTGTTAGAACACTCTATATGCTTCACTTATATCTTTTGAGTTGAATAGTTTTTGCTCTAGTGCTTCACTTATATCTTTTAGAGCACGGCGGTGGTAATATTTGGTAGAAATTGTTGAACTATCATGCTTCACTTAGATTTATTTTAGAGTCTATTAAAACAGCATGGTAAAGTGTTTATGCTAGAGAAACTAGTCTTCACATGATAAACATCCAATGTCAATGTAGTAAAAAAATTCACATCAAGTGCATTGAGTAGAAAGAGATGTTGGATGCTTTATAATTGTTTTGAGACATGAGGATAGTGATATTAGAGTCATGCTAGTGGAGTAATTATGAAATTTAGAAATATTTGTGTTAAGGTTAGTGATTCCCGTAGCATGCACGTATGGTGAACCGTTGTGTGACTAAGTTAAAGCATGAGGTATTTGCAGAGTGTCAACCTTTGTGTTGAGGTCGGGGCGCGCGATGGTTAACTCCTACCAACCTCCCCCCTAGGGGCATGCGTTGATTGCTTTGTTTTGATGACTCGTAGATTTTTGCAATAAGTATATGAGTTCCTATGACTAATGTTGAGTCCATGGATTATACGCACTCTCACCCTTCCACCATTGCTAGCCTCTCTTGTACCGCGCAACTTTCGCCGGTGCCATAAACCCACTATATATCCTTCCTCAAAACAACCACCATATTGTTCCTCAAAACAACCACCATACCTACCTATCATGGCATTTCCATAGCCATTCCGAGATATATTGCCATGCAACTTTCCACCGTTCCGTTCATATGACACGCATCATATTATCACATTGCCATTGCATGATCATGTAGTTGACATTGTATTTGTGGAGAGGCCACCATGCATAATTTTTATACATGTCACTCTTGTTTCATTGCACATACCGGTACACCGCCGGAGGCATTCATATAGAGTCATACTTTGTTGTTGTAGTATCGAGTTGTAATCTTGTGTTGTAATGAAAGTGTGATGATCATCATTTATAGAGCATTGTCCCATGGGAGGAAAGGCTGAATCTATAAAGCCCCTCCGCAAAAAAAGAAGAAAGGCAAAAAAAAGGCCCAAAAAAATAAAAAAAGAAAAAAAAGGGACAATTGCTACTATCTTTTTCCACACTTGTGCTTCAAAGTAGCACCATGTTCTTCATTGTAGAGAGTCTCATGTTAAGTCACTTTCATATACTAGTGGGAATTTTCGTTATAGAACTTGGATTCTATATTCCAACGATGGGCTTCCTCAAATGCCCTAGGTCTTCGTGAGCAAGCAAGTTGGATGCACACCCACTAGTTTCTTTTGTTGAGCTTTCATTCATATTTAGCTCTAGTGCATCCGTTGCATGGCAATCCCTACTCACTCACATTGATATCTATTGATGGGCATCTCCATAGCCCGTTGATAAGCCTAGTCGATGTGAGACTATCTCCCTCTTTTTGTCTTCTCCACAACCACCTCTATTCCACCCATAGTGCTATGTCCATGGCTCACGCTCATGTATTGCGTGAAAGTTGAAAGGTTTGAAAAGATAGAGCATGAAAACAAATGCTTGGCTGAAATCGGGGTTGTGCATGATATGAATATTTTGTGTGATAGCAAGGGAGCATAACCAACACTATATGATTTTGTAGAGATAACTTTCTATAGCCATAGTATTTTGAGAAGACGTGATTGCTTTGTTAGTATTGCTTGAAGTATTGTTAT
This sequence comes from Secale cereale, assembly GCA_902687465.1. NCBI lineage: Eukaryota > Viridiplantae > Streptophyta > Magnoliopsida > Poales > Poaceae > Secale > Secale cereale. Next base: position 152,428,688 of record LR738713.1, on the reverse strand, counting down.
TTCTTATGCCAATATAGACTTTTATCTTGAATCTGTCAGACCTGAACATTCATGCCACAATTAAGAGAATTACATTGAAACACTATATTGGTTAGCATTCCACATCAAAATTTCTTTCTTTATCATTTATCTACTCGAGGACGAGCAGGAATTAAGCATGGGGATGCTTGATACGTCTCCAACGTATCTATATTTTTTGATTGTTCCATGCTATTATTTATGAAGTCTTAGATGTTTAATGGGCTTTATCATTCACTTTTATATCATTTTTGGGACTAACCTACTAACCCAAAGGCCCTATCCAGATTGTTGTTTTTTTGCCTATTTCAAGGTTTTGCAGAAAAGGAATATCAAACGGAGTCCAAACGGAATGAAACCATCGCAGGAGATATTTTTGGAGGAAATCATGCGAGATAAACTTTGGAGCCAAGCCAGAGGACAGGGGGCACCCTCGAGGGTGGGGGGTGCGCCCCCTGCCTCGAGGGCAAGCCCCATGGCCCCTGGTGCCCCTCTTCCTCCTATATATGCCTAAGTACCACAGAAACTCTGAAGGCAGAGAGAAAACCCTAATTCCACCGCCGTAGCTGCTGTTCCCGTGGAGATCCCATCTTGGAGCTAGTTCCGAGAGGGGGATCCATCACGGAGGCCTTCATCATCATCATCATCGCCCTCACCATGAGTTGTGAGTAGTTTACCACAGACCTTCGGGTCCATAGCTAGTATCTAGATGGCTTCTTCTCTCTCTCTCCGGATCTTAGTACAAAGTTCTCCTCGGTCTTCGAGGAGATCTATTCGATGTAATCTCTTTTTGCGGTGTGTTTGTCAAGATCCGATGAATTGTGAGTTTATGATCAAGGTTATCTATGAAAGATATTTGGTTCTTCTCTGAACTATTTATGTGTGCTCATAATATCCTTGCAAGTCTCTTCGAATTATTGGTTTGGTTTGGCCTACTAGATCTATAGTTCTTGCAATGGGAGAAGTGCTTGGCTTTGGGTTCAATCTTGCGGTGTCCTTTCCCAGTGACAGTAGGGGCAGCAAGGCACGTATTGTATTGTTGCCATCGAGGATAAAAAGATGGGGTTTTCATCATATTGTTTGAGTTTATCCCTCTACATCGTGTCATCTTGCTTAAGGCGTTACTCTGTTCGTATGAACTCAATACACTAGATGCATGCTGGATAGCGGTCGATGTGTGGAGTAATAGTACTAGATGTAGGCAGGAGTCGGTCTACTTGTCTCGGACGTGATGCCTATATACAATGATCATGCCTAGATAGTCTCATAATTATTCGCTTTTCTATCAATTGCTCGACAGTAATTTGTTTACCCGACATAGAATATCGCTATCATGAGAGAAGCCACTAGAGAAAACTATGGCCCCCGGGTCTATCTTTATCATATTACTTTCCCGTCAATTTATATCTCCGTTGTTTATTTGATATTTTATTATACTGAAAAAATACCAAAAACATTATCTATCATCTCTATCAGATCTCACTATCGTAAGTGACCGTAAAGGGATTGACAACCCCTTACCGCGTTGGCTGCGAAGTTCTTATTTGTTTGTGCAGGTGCGAGGTACTCGCGCGTGGTCTCCTACTGAATTGATACCTTGGTTCTCAAAAACTGAGGGAAATACTTACGCTACTGTGCTGCATCTCCCTTTCCTCTTCGAGGGAATACAACGCAAGCTCAAGAGGTAGCATCTACCAACATAAGCATTGAAGTTTTCTTGTTTAACAATGAAGTTGTCAAACTCATCTAAGCATTGGCTAGCAGACTTATAACGAGGAATATCACCTTCATCAAATCTATAAAGAGAATTTACCTTTACTACCTTTGTTGGGTTATCAAGAGCATGTATTTCTTCAATAGGCGGTAAATTCTTAACATCTTCAGCTTTAATACATTTTTCTTTCATAAATTTCTTTGCCTCTTGCATATCTTCAGGACTGAGAATAGAACACCCCTTTTCTTTGGAGTTGGCTTAGGGGTTTGTTCAGGAAGTATCTAATTGTTTTCATTGGTCAACATATTATTCGATAGTAATTCATCTTGATCAACTGTTCTTTCCATGAAAACACAACCAGCACAACTATCCAGGTGGTCTCTGGAAGCATCGGTTAGTCCATTATAATAGACATCAAGTATTTCATTCCTCTGAAGAGGATGATCAGGCAAAGCATTAAGTAATTGGAGAAGACTCCCCCAAGCTTGTGGGAGACTCTCTTCTTCATTTTGCACAAAATTATATATTTCCCGTAAGGCAGCTTGTTTCTTATGAGCGGGAAAATATTTAGCGAAGAAGTAATAAATCATATCCTGAGGACTACGCACACAAATCAAGAGAATTGAACCATGTCTTAGCATCACCCTTTAACGAGAACGGAAATAACTTAAGGATATAGTAATAACGAGTCTTTTCCTCATTGGTAAACAGGGTGGCTATATCATTCAACTTAGTGAGATGTGCCACAACAGTTTCAGATTCATAGCCATGGAAAGGATCAGATTCAACCAAACTAATTAACTTAGGACCAACAAAGAAATCATAATCCTTATCAGTAACAAAGATAGGTGAAGTAGCAAAAGCAGGGTCATATTTCATTCTAGGATTCAAAGACTTTTCTTTTAGCTTAGCTAATAATTTCTTAAGATCATATCTATCGTTGCAAGCAAGAAAGTCTCTAGCAATTTCATCATCCATAACATAACCCTCAGGAATAATAGACAATTCATTTCTAGGGGGAGAATCCTCATCATCACTTTCATCAATATTATCAGTTTCAATATTTGCATTCTCCCTGACCTTAGCAAGTTGTTCATCAAGAAATTCACCTAGTGGCATAGTATTATCAAGCATAGAAGTGGTTTCATCATACATAGCAGATGTGGCATCATCAAGAACATGCGACATATCAGATTTAATAACAGGAGTAGGTGTCGCAAGTTTACTCATAACAGAGGGTGAATCAAGTGCAGAGCTAGATGGCAGTTCCTTACCTCCCCTCGTAGTTGAGGGATAAATCTTGGTTTTTGAGTATTTCAAGTTCTTCATAGTGATCAACAGATATAAATCCCAAGTGACTTAAAGAATATAGCTATGCTCCCCGGCAACAGCGCCAAAAAATAGTTTTGATAACCCACAAGTGTAGGGGATCGCAATAGTTTTCGAGGGTAAAGTATTCAACCCAAATTTATTGATTCGACACAAGGGGAGCCAAAGAATACTCTCAAGTATTAGCAGCTGAGTTTTCAATTCAACCGCACCTGGAAAACTTAGTATCTGCAGCAAGGTAATTTAGTAGCAAGGTAATATGGAAGTAACGGTAACGGTAACAAAAGTAGCGATAGTAGTTTTGTAGTGATTGTAATAGTAGCAACGGGAAAGTAAATAAGCAACAAGAAATATGTGAAAAGCTCGTAGGCATTGGATCGGTGATGAATAATTATGTTGGATGCGATTCCTCATGTAATAGTTATAACATAGGGTGACAAAGAACTAGCTCCAGTTCATCAATGTAATGTAGGCATGTATTCTGAATATAGTCATACATGCTTATGGGAAAGAACTTGCATGACATCTTTTTTCCTACCCTCCCGTGGCATCGGGGTCCTAGTGGAAACTAAGGGATATTAAGGCCTCCTTTTAATAGAGTACCGGACCAAAGCATTAACACATAGTGAATACATGAACCCCTCAATCTACAGTCATCACCGGGAGTGGTCCCGATTATTGTCACTTCGGGGTTGCCGGATCACAACACATAGTAGGTGACTATTGACTTGCAAGATAGGATCAAGAACACACATATATTCATGAAAACATAATAAGTTTAGATCTGAAATCATGGTACTCGGGCCCTAGTGACAAGCATTAAGCATAGCAAAGTCATAGCAACATCAATCTTAGAACATAGAGGATACTAGGGATCGAACCCTAACAAAACTAACTCGATTAAATGATAAATCTCATCCAACCCATCACCGTCCAGCATGCCTACAATGGGATTACTCACGCACTGCGGTGAGCATCATGGAATTGGTGATGGAGGAAGGTTGTTGATGACAATGGCGATGATCTCCCCTCTCCGGAGCCCTGAACGGACTCCAGATCAGCCCTCCGGAGAGAGATTAGGGCTTGGCGACAGCTCTGTATCGTAAAACGCGATAATTCCTTCTCTCTGATTTTTTTCTCCTCAAAAGTGAATATATGGAGTCGGGGAAGATGGCGGTGGAGCAACAGGGGGCCCACGAAGTAGGGGGCGCGCCCCCAACCTCGTGGACAGCGTGTGGGCCCCTTGGTTTGGTTCTTTTCGCAAATATTTTTTATATATTCCAAAATAAATCTCCGTTGAATTTCAGGTCATTCTGAGAACTTTTATTTCTACACAAAAATAACACCATGGCAGTTGTGCTGAAAACAGCGTCAGTCCGGGTTAGTTCCATTCAAATCATGCAAGTTAGAGTCCAAAACAAGGACAAAAGTGTTTGGAAAAGTAGATACGTTGGAGATATACTAGTTAGCATCTCTGTCGAGCCTAGGTAAGGCTCTGATGTGTCGATTAGTCGAGGGCATGCATGACCTGTTGGTGTGTCCGGCCGGAGCTAATCGAGCGTGTTGGGTAAGTTGGTGCACGCCTGCAGGGAAGTTTAATCTATTCGAATTGCCATGTCCACGGTAACAGACGCTCGAAGTTGTATTTGATACAACTAGAACTGGATGATGAGGCATGAAATGGATATGATGGCCCCGGGATTGCTTTCTTGCAGGGAGTCAAGAAGGGATCTCTAGGCGTGGATGCTAAAACATAATTATAACTTGTGATATGCTACTCTTAACTCTTCCGATGCTGCAAGATGCTTGAAGATGCTAGTCTTCGCTAGGATAGGCCTTCCCCTCTATTCTGGCATTCTACAATATAGTCCATAGATAGATCCCTTCCCTTGATACCAATGCATAGTTAGTATCAACCTGAGGCTTGCGAGTACTTCAGATGAGTACTCATGGTAGCTTTGCTACCTCCCCCCTACTTTCTTCTTTTCAGTTGTTGCAATGAAATGGTGGAGCTCCAAGCTAGCTGATCCCACCGACGACTACTACTACATCGACAATTCCAACTACTACGTGGAGACAGCCGTCGACCAGTAGTAGTTGGGAGGCTCCAAGGCAGGAGGCCTTGCCTTTTCGATCGATGCTACTTTTGTGCTAGCCTTCTTAAGGCAAACGTATTTAACTTATGTCTGTACTCAGATATTGTTGCATCCGCTTACTCCTTTGTATTCGAGCTTATTTATTCGAGCCCTTAAGGGCCTTGGCTTGCAATATAAAGCTTGTATGAATTTAATTTGTGTCTAGAGCTGTGTTGTGGCATCTTCCCGTGAGTCCCTCATCTTGGTCATACACATTTGCGTGTATGATTAGTGTACGCTCAAATCGGGGGCATCACAAGTTGGTATTATTTGCATGTCTATGATGCTTGTTTAGATAAATCAAGTAGTGAGGGTGAACTTCTTAAGTATATAGGATGCCCAAGAGGCAATAATAAATTGGTTATTATCATATTCCTTTTTTATGGTATTTTTTTATTATTCATGCTTGAATTGTATTGACCTAAAACTTAAATACATGTGTGGATACATAAACAACATCGTGTTCCTAGTGAGCCTCTACTAGACTAGCTCGTTGATCAACGATGGTTAAGGTTTCCTAACCATAGACACGAGTTGTCATTTGATAATGGGATCACATCATTAGTTGAATGATGTGATGGACAGACCCAACCGTAAGTTGAGCATCAGATCGAATCTCTTAGTTTATTTGCTACAAGTTTCTTCATGTCAAGCATCAGTTCCGTAGACCATGAGATCATGCCACTCCCGAATACTGGATGAATGCCTTGTGTGCTCTCAAACGTCAGTTCCTCATTGGGTGATTGTGAAGGAGCTCTACAGGCATTTTTGAACGTATTTATTGGGTTGCATGGATCAAGACAGAGTATTGTCACTCCGTGTGATGGAGAAATATATCTGGGCCCTCTCAGTAATACAACATCACAAGAATCTTGCAAATAAGTGACTAATGAGTTTAGTCACGGGGATCTTGTATTACAGAACGGATTTGTATGAGATCAATTTTGTTTCTTTCCCACGTAACTCTTATTTATATATGCTCTCCTATCTATTTGCCTTTCTTTGGCCAAGTTTGAAAGATGATAGAAGTGATAGAAAGTGGAAAAAGCTTGTATTATGTTGTCTCCACTAGGGATAGAAATATAATTGTGTAATTGCCATCTAAACACCAGGTGAAGACGTCATCTACTTCATATCATCATAACTAAAGTCCCAGATTTTTCTTTAATCTGGTATGTTAAAAATTTCATGTCAATTAATAAATTTGTAGGAAAAACCTATGATTGCTTGATAGTCAACTAACATTACCTAGAATTTGCTTGATGATTGACTTGTTTCCTTGAAGGATCTACTTAGGAACGTTGAAAGCCCAATGCAACTAGTTGGAACCTAGCTAGCACCTGGTTGAAACCAAATAAAATAAAAACTGAAAGTCAAATAAAACCCTAAAGAGGTTAACATAAAATATTTGGAAAATTAAATAGATGAAACAAATATTCATAATGGAATTGAAGGTGGACTAGAGAAAATCAAGTTAAATAAAAACAAAGGAAAATTATTTTTGTAAATAAAATATTCAAAGAAATATTTAAACAAAGCCTAGAAATAAGCCGTAGAAAACATTTAACCAAAATGCTCAAATAAAATGCTGGAAGTTCAGGAATATTCACATATCAATTTAGAGAAAGTTTGTTATGAAAGAAAATTGAAATTTAAAATCATATGAAAATGACAAAGGAAACATAAATATAAAAATGAAACAGAAGATAAAATAAAATAAAAGCCAAGCCAACCCTAGCCCAACTAGGCAGCCCAACAATGCACGTCGATGCAGCCTGGCCTCTCTTGCCCCTCTCCCATTGACCATCAGACTCCGCCCATCAGGTTCACCCACACCTCCCACAACCGCCTGCACCCATGACTCCTATGATGCGGAGCACGACTACGCCCATGTTCGCATGTCCGCGTGCTCGGGCCACTCCCCGACGCTCGTGGCCATGCCCCATACATTCCCTCATTTCCCTTGATGTTTTCTCTCCATTCAATCGAAGTCGGGCACCACCAGGCTACCAGCAATCGACCCTGACCACTCGTTCTACCCTAGCTTGCTCCGGTGAAGTTTCCAGCCAATCGATCCGCCGCCTCGACCCACCACTACAGCCACAAGAACCATTGCACGGGAGCGAACCCCATGGACATCTACCGCGTGGCCAAAGCCCTCTGGAAACACGAGCTCAGTGCCGACCGAAGCTCAGTGTCGTCAAAAAGCTCAAGTCCGATGACCACCGTAAGCATTTGACCCCGTGACCTTGTCCATCGTCTCATCTTGATTGCCCGCATCTCCCTCGCCCATTCATTTTTCTAGGAGCGCTCGATTTCAAGCATTGTGTCAACACCCGACACCTCCACGACGACAGCGTATTCTGGCGAGCACATCAACGTCATTTCCATCATACCAATCCATTGCCTAGGCCACCATCAACCTCGTCGTCGTCACCCACACCCATCTGATCCCTCCGCCCCCGGAGACCCCTTGTATCACCATCTTTCACAACTCTCGAATGCAATGTCGCCGCATTCGTGTTTCTCTGCGAAGATCCATCGAGTCTGCGGTGACCTAACCGCCCGGTAAGCACACCGATCTATTTTGAGCCGGCAGATCTAGGTCTAACGCACCACACACACTCACTTAAACAGAAACTGTACAATCACTACACACCACGTAGCCAACCTTATCTAGAATAAATTTGGTTAAATTGAATTAAATGATAGGTTTGCACAAAACCCCCTGGAACTTCAAACACTCGTAACCTTTTATCTGTGAATCCAAATTGAGCAATTGCTTTTCTAAAACGATGCTTATTAAACCCTGTCACCTAGTCCAATAATATCTAATTTTGAAAAGTTTAAAATTAAATTCAAACATAATGAATTCCAATTTAAATCCAAATGAATTGATTATTTTTGCACAATAAAACTAGTGAAATATAATGTCGAATAGCTAAATTGTGAATTTAAACAAAATTTTGTATAATCTAGAAACTCAAATGAATATTTAAAATTATTTTTGTTAACATTAAAATAGAAGGCCTAGATTGAATAATTCCTTTCGTAACAATGTTCTGAAACCAAAAATGAACTTTAGTAAATGTTTTGGGATTATTATTCGGTCTTAGGGAATTTAATTAATTTGAATTAAACTCAAACTTAGCTTGATTATAACTTTCAAACCATAGGTTTAATTTGAAGAAACTATTGTAATATGACCTAGTGAATTAAATTAAACCTAGTAAATATTTTGTAGTGATGATTGACTTTAGGGAATTAAGCATAAATTAAATCCAGTTCAAACTTAAGTAACGTTGAAAACTATTGCAATTAGTAAATGACTTTGGATTTATATTTGACTTTACTTTAAACTTGAATTAAATAAATAAAATTTAATAATTATATTTGATGTGTATTTGACCTTCTCGAAAATTCAAACATAATTTGAATTTAGTTAAACCTAAAGGAAACCTGAAAGGCATTCAATTAATAAAAAATAAATGAATACTTTGCAAATGAGTTCATGAACCAACATTAATCAATTATGAAACATCTTTGAACTAGAACCTAGATTTAATAATCCAAATCTACTTTGAATTAAAATGAGAACTTATTACAACTCAATTCAATTTAAATCCAAATAATATGAACCCTAATTCAAATTCAAATAGAATTGGAAGTCAAACTAAGTTGATGAACTCAAATAAATCCTAAACACTTGAGTGTACTCAAGCTCATGAAAGGTCAACGAGTTTGAATTATCATTCAAACTTGAACATGTACTTGGCTATCCAAGATTCATAGACCATGAATTATGTTTTTAAGATTACTTCTGATTGGATCTGATAACTATACCTTTGCATCACATACCACTTATGTGATGAACCATTTATTGTAACTTGCATGTGAACTCTTCTGTCACATGTATCCAGTTGACAACCACTATGTTGTTTTTACAAACTCTTATGAGTTAACATTGACACATGATCTCACACCACACTGATACTAACACCATGCACAATACTTTGTTGTATGTTTGATTGTATTGTATGGTTTTTTTATGATCGCTCTTTAGTTACGTTAGATTGTATGGAGAGCGAAGATTAACTTGATCAAGATTGTGAGATTGAAGAATCACAATACCATGCAATTGGAACCTTTAATCATAACCTATGTTTTCATGCATTGGAGTTTTTTCCAATTAGCAACCCCCTATAGGATTTTTATTCTATGCTTGACAGAACTCAGTAGAAGAAATGTAGGTCCATTTTATCTTGATTAACAACGAGTAGTTGCTTAGTTGCTATTACGTGGATTGGGATCAACATTCAAAATGTTACTTCATGGATGAATACTTAATAAAACAACTTAATTAATGAATCGGTCTAGGTGGATTGGCTTTAATTGGGTCATTAGAGTGTAGTCATTGGTGGGGAATGCCACCCATGTATCGAAGGGATTGGACGAGTTCAAAGTTGAGTAGCTTCAATGTGTAAATGTGAGACAATATGGGCTTTGTGTGGACCAAGTAAGTTGTGGGAATCCTCTCTGGCATGACCAACGGATGTAGTTCTACATGGAGGGAAGCCGGAATGGGTCTACCATTTGAAGAGAGCTACTACTTCCCAAAAGTCTCGTCTTGATCTACCTAGCTTCTTCACAAGTGAAGTTTAGTAGCAGGAAGGTGTGATCGGGAATCATGGGTAAAGTACATAAACCTCTACAGAGTGTATAAAATGATCATGATTAGTCGTGTTCCTGGTTATGGAAACTTTTGAGAAACACATTGGAGAATTGTCAGCTTAATCTCATCATGTCTTCTAATAAAATCAGTGGGTTGAACTCAAGGGGAGTATGGACCAACTCATATATTTGACATGATAACTGGAGTGTTCTCTGGGAGTGGTTTAGGATAACAGTGTGATGCGAAGGCCCACATATTCTGTAACGCCCCGGACACACCTGCCGGTGGTCGTTATTCCTGGCGGGATCTAGACTGGCCCCACATATCAATACTAGTCTTTTCTGCGGACTTTGTCCTCACTCGTGCGCACCCGGGAGCAACTTCCCGGTCGGTCACACATCTTGAAATTTCTCCAAGCTGAGCACGCTTAACTTTGGAGTTCTGTCCGAACGGCCTCCCGAAAAAGAAGGAATTCCTTATTGATATGAGTAGTCTATCATCCCTAATAAGCCAGGCTATCACATATTCACATGCTTTATGGATGATAGCAGGATACGATTGTCCAGGATTACTACATGATGTGGTATCTACAGCTATTAGAGTAGACCACTATTATGAAGGTAGGGAAAAAATATATCATGCAAAAAGAAAACCAGCCACACAAAACTGCATGACTATTTTTCCAAGAAGTCAACCCCGATGAAGCTTGCGAATACATTCAATGTATTGACCCTTGTGGCTACAACCTATCATGTTACAGGTTTAGCGTATCTAAGGAAAGGTACAAAGTAGGGTTACGACGCTATACTCTACTCTTGCATGTGAGTGGACGGACGCCACAAGGCCAGAATATTGTCTCCACCGTATGATTGTATGTCAAGCTAGCTCATGTGATAAGAAGGTGTGCATTGTAAAGCACTAGATCTCCCATGTAATACTATGACATGTGATGCATTCTTGGTATTTGTCGTTGGCTGTGCATGTCGGCTATTGATCCAGGGCAGACACGTTAAGCTTAGAGGCTCGAGCCCCCTTTCCGGACTAGGTCATGACACTTAATGTGATACTCTGTTTTGTTACTCAATACTTTAAGATGCATGTTCGATAGTTGTCTTGGGTGGACGATTAGCTATATAGATGTAGTTGGATAACGGTAGATGTTTTCACGTGATGCTCATATGTAATTATGCCATGTATAATAATAGTCATGAAAAGTGCAATTTAATTGATAAGCAACTGTAGTTTGTTCAGCGCCATGCTAGCTTTTGGAGAGAACCCACTAGTGAACCTATGGATATCGGTCCATTATTCTTCCTACTTCATCTATGACATAATATGGACATAATCTCACCTAGCTTTGTTTCTTCCGGCCCCGGCATCAGTGGCACATTATCTCACTATTTGGGGTTTCTATCGTGTTGTTTCACCCACCACCTAATTCTGCAGTGCCACCCATAGCCTCCACCACATTAGCGGAGAATCATTGCAGAATTCTTGGGTGACTGCTACTTCTCGAGCTTGCGTTGTATTCCCTCGAAGAGGAAAGGGTGATGCAGCACAGTAGCGTAAGTATTTCCCTCAGTTTTTGAGAACCAAGGTATCAATCCAGTAGGAGACCACGTGCGAGTCCCTCGCACCTGCACAAATAAATAAGAACCTCACAGCCAACGCGATAAGGGGTTGTCAATCCCTTCAGGGTCACTTACGAGAGTGAGATCTGATAGAGAGGATAGGATAATATTTTTGGTATTTTTGATATAAGAACAGAAAGTAAATGAAGCAAATAAGCAATGACAACAGAAGTTGACTAGTTGAAAGTAAAATAATATGATGAAGATAGACCCGGGGGCCATAGGTTTCACTAGTGGCTTCTCTCATGATAGCAGAATTCTACGGTGGGTGAACAAATTACTGTCGAGCAATTGATAGAAAAGCGCAAAGTTATGAGAATATCTAGGCATGATCATTGTATATAGGCATCACGTCCGTAACAAGTAGACCCAAATGATTCTGCATCTACTACTATTACTCCACACATCGACCGCTATCCAGCATGCATCTAGAGTATTAAGTTCGTAAGAACAGAGTAACACCTTAAGCAAGATGACATGATGTAGAGGGATAAACTCAAGCAATATGATATGAACCCCATATTTTTATCCTTGATGCAACAATACTATACGTGCCTTGCTGCCCCTACTTTCACTGGGAAAGGACACCGCAAGACTGAACCCAAAGCCAAGCACTTCTCCCATTGCAAGACCTATAGATCTAGTAGGCCAAACCAAACCAATAATTCGAAGAGACTTGCAATGATATTATAATCATACATAAAATATTTCAGAAAAGAATACAATATTGTTCATAGATAATCTTGATCATAAACCTAAAATTCATCGAATATTGACAAACACACCACAAAAAGATTACATCGATTAGATCTCCTCGAAGATCGAGGAGAACTTTGTATTGATATCCAAAGAGAGAGAAGAAGCCATCTAGCTAATAACAATGGACCCAAAGGTCTGTGGTAAACTACTCACAACTCATCGAAAGGGCTATGGTGTTGATGTAGAAGCCCGCCGTGATCGATGCCCCCTCCGGCGGAGCTCCGGAACAGGCCCCAAGATGGGATCTCACGGGAACAGAAGGTTACAGCAGTGGAATTAGAGTTTCTTCATGCTCCTCGATGTTTTCAGGCTATATGGGTATATATAGGAGGAAAAAGTATGTCGGTGGAGCAACGTGGGGTCCACAAGGGTGGGGGACGCACCTACCCCCTGGGCGCGCCCTGCCCCCTCGTGGGCACCTCGTTTCTTCTCTGACTTGTACTCCAAGTCTCTCGGGAAGATATCGTTCCAAAAATAATTCTCCCGAAGGTTTCATTCCGTTTGGACTCCGTTTGATATTCCTTTTCTGCGAAACACTGATATAGGCAAAAAACATCAATTTGCACTGGACCTTGGGTTAGTAGGTTAGTCCCAAAAATAATATAAAATTGTATAATATAGCCCATTAAACATCCAAAACAGAATATATAATAGCATGGAACAATAAAAAATTATAGATACGTTGGAGACGTATCAAGCATCCCCAAGCTTAATTCATGCTCGTCCTCGAGTAGGTAAATGATAATAAATAGAATTTTTTATGTGGAATGCTAACCAACATAATTCTCAATGTTGTGGCATGAATGTTCAGATCCGAAAGATTCAAGTCAAAGGTCTATATTGACATAAGAGTAATAATACTTCAAGCATACTAACAAAGAAATCATGTCTTCTCAAAATAACATGGCCAAAGAAAGTTCATCCATACAAAATCATATAGTTAGGATATGTTCCATCTTCATCACACAAAATACTCAAATTATGCACAACCCGGTTTTAGCCAAGCACTTGTTTCATACTTTATTTTTTTCAAACTTTTTCAACTTTCACGCAATACATGAGCGTGAGCCATGGACATAGCACTATGTGGAATAGAGTGGTGGTTGTGGAGAAGACAAAGAGGAAGATGGTCTCACATCAACTAGGCATATCAATGGGCTATGGAGATGCCCATCAATAGATATCAATGTGAGTGAGTAGGGATTGCCATGCAACAGATGCACTAGAGCTAAAAATGTATGAAAGCTCAACAAAAGAAACTAAGTGGGTGTGCATCCAACTTGCTTGCTCATGAAGACCTAGCGCATTTGAGGAAGCCCATCGTTGGAATATACAAGCCAAGTTCTATAATGAAAATTCCCACTACTATATGAAAGTGACAAAACAAGAGACTCTCTATCATGAAGATCATGGTGCTACTTTGAAGCACAAGTGTGGAAAAAGATAGTAGCATTGTCCTTTTTTTCTTTTTCTGGGCCTTTCTTTTTTCTTTGGCCTTTCATTCATCTTCTTTGGGACAATGCTCTAATAATGATGATCACCACACTTCTATTGATTTACAACTCAATGTTACAACTCGATACTAGAACAAAGTATGACTCTATATGAATGCCTCCGACGGTGTACCGGGATGTGCAATGAATCAAGAGTGATATGTATGAAAAATTATGCATGGTGGCCTAGCCACGAATACGATGTCAACTACATGATCATGCATGGCAATATGACAATGATGAAGCGTGTCATAGCAAGTGGAACGGTGGAAAGTTGCATGGCAATAAATCTCGGAATGGCTATGGAAATGCCATGATAGGTAGGTATGGTGGCTGTTATGAGGAAGGTATATGGTGGGTATATGGTACCGGCGAGAGTTGCGTGGTACAAGAGAGGCTAGCAATGGTGGAAGGGTGAGAGTGCGTATAATCCATGGACTCAACATTAGTCATAAAGAACTCACATACTTATTGCAAAAATCTACAAGTCATCAAAACAAAGTACTACACGTATGCTCCTAGGGGAAGGGTTGGTAGGAGTTAACCATCGCGCGATCCCGACCTCCACACAAAGGATGACACTCAATGAAATACTTCATGCTTCAAATTTGTCACACAACGGTTACCATACGTGCATGCTACGGGACTTGCAAACCTCAACACAAGTATTTCTCAAATTCACAGCTACTCTACTAGCATGACTCTAATATCATCATCCTCATATCTCAAAACAATCATCAGGTATCAAACTTTTCATAGTATTCAATGCACTTTATGTGAAAGTTTTTACTATGCTCATCTTGGATGCCTATCATATTACGACTAGTTTTATAACCAAAGCACATTACCATGCTGTTCTAAAAGACTCTCAAATAGATATAAGTGAAGCATGAGAGATCAATAATTTCTACAAAATAAAATCACCATTGTGCTCTAAAAGATATAAGTGAAGCACTAGAGCAAAACTATCTAACTCAAAAGACACAAGTGAAGCACATAGAGTATTCTAATAAATTCTAAATCATATTTATCTCTCTCAAAGGGTGTGTCCAGCAAGGATGATTGTGGCAAACTAAAAATCAAATACTCAAATCATACATGACTCTCCAAGCAAAACACATATCATGTGGTGAATAAAAATATAGTCTCAAGTAAAGTTACAGATAGACGAAGACGAAAGAGGGGATGCCATCCCGGTGCATCCCCAGGCTTAGGCTGTTGGTTCTCCTTGAATTTTACCTTGGGGTGCCTTGTTCATCCCCAAGCTTAGGCTTTTTCCACTCTTTGTTCCATAGTCCATCAAACCCATACTCAAAACTTGAAAACTTCAGAGCACAAAACTTAGCCAAAAATCTCATGAGCTCCGTTAGTATAAGAAAACAAACCACCACTCAAAGGTACTGTAATGAACTCATTCTTTGTTTATATTGGTGTTAAAACTACTGTATTCCAACTTATCTATGATTGATACCCCCCGATACTACTCATAGATTCATCAAAATAAGCAAACACACACGAAAAACAGAATCTGTCGAAAACAGAACAATCTGTAGTAATCTGTAACTTTCGAATACTTCTGTAACTCTTAAAAAATTAAAATAAATTGGTGGACGTGAGGAATTTGTCTATTAATCATCTGCAAAAAGAATCAACTAAAAAGCACTCTCCAGTAAAATATGATAGCCAATCTCGTGAGCGCTAAAGTTTCTGTTTTTTATAGCATGATTAGATAAACTTCACACAAGTCTTCCAAAAGGTTCTACTTGGCACAAAGACTAATTAAAACACAAAACCACATCTAAACAGAAGCTAGATGCAATATTTATTCCTAAACATAAGCAAAAACAAAGAAAATAAAATTGGGTTGCCTCCCAACAAGTGCCATCGTTTAACGCCCCTAGCTAGGCACGATACAATGATAGATCTAGGTATTGCCATAGTTGGAAGGCAATTCTTCAATTAAGCACTCGTAATTCTTAGAAACCTCTTTATTCCTTTTTATAATCAAACTATTGGGCAGGAAATCAAGAAATTCATTTGTATCAAAAGGTTCTCTTGCAAAAGTGAGAATTAGGATGAACACTGATAGATTTAAGATCCGTGATTCCTTTACTAGATGGTTCACCCTTGTTTTTAGGAACATACATGAACTTAGACAATTTAGTGGTAGAAGGATTTGAAGTAGTTTTCATAGCAGAAAGAGCAGACCCTACATTAGTAATAATATCCTCAAGTTTATCGATTCTAGTAGAATCTTGATCTATTTTTTCTTTAACTATGGTTTCCTTTTCTTTTAAAAAATCAGAATAACTCCTACCTTGGATCCATATTGGGTAATTTCATTGTGGATCTTTCTATCCAAATTAAACATCCAAAACATAATATATAATAGCATGGAACAATAAAAAATTATAGATATGTTGGAGACGTATCAGTGGCTCTAACCGAGGGCTAGAACATGTTGCTATAATGTAACTACAAATGTGTCTCTATGTGAGTCATTTGTGAATCATAGTGTAACTGGATTGCTCAAGCATGACTACATGCAGCTAGGTGCGCTGCTAGGAGGATAAATGGGCCATGGGCAATTCGGCTGGAGGCTCCTGCGAGTCTTCCTCCTCCTCCAAAATCATGAAAATGATTAGAGCTCCATCGGCTAACACCCAAATATTCATTATATAGTATAAATATACATGCAGTATTTTTTTGGGAATTTTACATAACTGATGTCACTTGAGATGCGTCGATGTTTCCACAAGGAATAAGGGAGGATGCAACACATCAACTGTAAGGTATTTCCCTCAGTGATGAAACCAAGGTTATGGGACCAGTAGGAGAACCACGCAACACTACGTAAATGGTACCTGCACACAAATAAATACTTCTTGCAACCCGACGCGTTAAAGGGGTTCTCAATCCCTTTCGGGTAGCGGTGCCAAAAATTGACGTATGGATAAGATAAAATTGTAGTAGATTGATAGATGCAAATAAAAGAAAATAAAACATAGAAAGGTATTTTTGGGTTTTAGATAATATAGATCTGAAAGTAAAAGAAGCAAATCAAAGAAAAGGCAAATGGCAATATAGATCTGAAAGTATATGATTCAAAACTAGACCCGGGGGCCGTAGATTACATTAGTGGCTTCTCTCGAGAAAATAGCGTGTGGTGGGTAGACAACTTACGATTGGGCAATTGATATAAAAGCAAATAATTATGACGATATCCAAGACAATAATCATGTATATGGGCATCACGTCCAAGATTAGGAGACCGACTCCTGCCTGCATATATTACTATTACTCCACACATCGACCGCTGTCGGGGGAAACTGTCCGCCACGAACACCTATGGGACCGGAGCCCCTTGTCTGTGCGGTACGAGGGCGGAGGGAGCACAAAGAGCAGATCGAGGCAGACGCGCGGGCAGTTTTTACCCAGGTTCGGGCCGCACGGATGCGTAAAACCCTACTCCTGCTTGGTTGTGTATTGAGTTGAGCGCTCGGGAGCTTGAAGAAGCAGCTACACCGTGCGTGAGAGTAATCTAGGTTTCGAACCCCCTCCACGTTGTGCATGGGCCTCCTTTTATAGTGCAAGGGGTCACCGACAGGTGTCAACGTAGGAGAAAGGGGTAAAAGAGTAAAAGAGGTGGTAGTTGTAATAGTGCGGGAACAGTGGAGCTACAGTACAGAACAGTGGTCTATACCTACTTTAACAGTGGGGGACAAGGGCATTTAATGCCCGTCGCCGTCGACCCCAAAAGCTCCCGCCTTAGCGTCTCCGTCCGCCACGGCGACGGATTTATCGCCGTGGTGTGCCACCGTGTACCCCAGGCTGCACAGCCATCCGCCACGCGTCCCTGGTTAGACCTCAGGGCGACGCGTGGGCCGATGAGCTGGAGCGCGGGCACACAGCGTGGCCTTCCCGGCAAGCGCCTTGCCGGGGCCTTGATCTTGCCGGGCCCGGGAACTTGCCGCTCCCCGGGCCCCTTGCCGGGGCGCGCATAGCACCGAGGCAACGCCTTCTAATCTTCCTGGCAAGCTCCTCTCGCCAGGGTCTTGTGTTAGTGGAACAGCCTTGAGCCTGGTACGGCCTTCCCGGCAAACTCCTCTTGCCGGGGTCTCGATCTTCTGTTTTGTATACTTTGTTTTTGAATGGTTTAATAGGAGGCAGGAAGGTCTCCGGCGAGCACGCAGTAAACCTTGCCGCGGGAAGCTGCAACTGCCCGTGCACAAGTTGGGGTACTAGGGTCCCCCTACCTTAGTACACCGACAGGAGCCCCCGGGCCTGGGCCACACACGGTGCCGAGCGCTGTTGGGCCAGGCCCAAAACAGTGCACGGGCACCCGCGGCCCGCGGCGCGCCGAATCCACTTCCATATCCGCCGCACCCCACGGTAACGGCACGCGTCGATTGCGGCGCCGTGGGATGGGACGTGCCCACGATCTCTTAATGGAAAGGGGAAAAACGCCCCCCACTCCCCCATAAAAGCAGAGGCAGCGGGCGCGGTTCCCCTCCCTGTGCTCTTATTACGTCGTCTTCTTCCTGCAAAAAGATTCCTTCTTGCGCTCCGCCTCCACAGCTCCGCCGCCGCCTAGCTCTTCGTCCCCTTCCTTCCGCCGCATCCGCCATGGCCCCAAAGAGCGACAAGGGGAAAGCGGAGAAGTCCAAGAAGGAGAAATCCGAGCAAGCAGCCAAGCTCATCGCTTACCGGAAGCGGAACGTCGTCTTCTCGCCGAAGCTCGGTGTGGAAGAACTCTGGAACAAGTACTACTTGTTCTGGTCCAAGCGCACCGATGCGCATCCCCGCACCCGAGCATACCCGGCCGCCGCCAAGGACCACTATCCCGGCGGGTATTACTTCTTTGCTCCCTTTTTCCACTGTGGTCTCTGCCCTCCATTTTCGAACTTCTTCTGTGATATCATGAATACGTATGGCTTCCATCTGCTTGATTTCACCCCCAACGCCATCCTCACCATGGCTGTTTTCGCACATATGTGCGAAAACTTCATAGGAGTCCACCCCAACGTAGCCCTCTTTAGACACTTTTTCACCCCTAGAGCCGAGGCAGATGCCCCCCTCTCCGGATGTATTTCTTGGGTCTTCCGTCTCGGGAAGAAGGGGTCGTACTTGCCGGGGGAGCTCCGCGGCAAGTGGGAGGAATGGCGAGCTGAGTGGTGCTGGATTGTAGAGGACCAGCCGCAAGCCTTTACTGCGCCGCGCACAACGCCTATCGCGCGCGGCAGAGATTGGAGCGAACTAGACTCCGACGACGTCAAGCTTGACATCGCTCTTGTCCGGATCCTCCGTCTTCGGCTGGCCCGGCTGTCAGTTGCCGAGGTGGGCGCAGATTTCCTCCGCCGGCGCATCGCCCCCCTCCAGGACCGGAAGAGGCCGGCCTGGTTGTACGGCGGCCCGGCAGACATCATGCGGCTGCACCCTGGACTTAATTTTAACTTCACCACTCTGGAGCTGCGCGGGATGGTACGAGAGCTCTTCAAGTACGACCCGGCGCACCCCGAGTGGTTCCGGACTCCCCGGGAAGTGGTGCCGCTCTGCAACAACGCCGCGAGGGACCGAATCCTGGCCATGATGCCGATGTGCGACTCGCATGGCCTGGACCGCTCGTGGATCCCCCCGAAGCCAATCGACGTCCTCACTTTCTACGACAACCTCGTCGAGGTGGCGAGCAACAAGGAGGACCTCAAGCTGCATACGCGGGACACCACCGAGCAGGAAATCGCCTACATAGGTTCTCGGGCTGAGGAGGCCGCCGCAGCCGCGGCGGCAGGAGTCTTCGGATTCTCGCCGGAGGAGGCGGAGGCCGAGGAGGCGTCCACCCAGGCGGAAGAGGCGGAGATCCGTCGGTTGCTGAACCTCCCACCCGACGCGCTCGCCGGGGTCCCCTCGTTGAGGCACTCCGGGATCCATGGGATCGCGACGGAGGCCGCGGCAAAGGAGGGAACCGCCGGAGGAAGCAGAGGCGCCGCGAGGGGCGGAGGCGCCAAGGGGAAGAGGGCCGCATCGCTGGATGCCGGGCCCAGCGAGCCGGCCGAGGCAGAGGAGGAGGAGGAGGAGGAGGCCGAAGACTCCGGCGGATCGACAGAGTTGTACGCCGACGACCTCTCCTCGTCGGAGAGCTCCCCGCCCCCGGCAAGCCCGAAGGAGTCCCCGGCAAAGCGTCTCCGCAAGGCGGCGACGGGGGAAAGGGCACAGGCGCCCCGGCAACAGCCACCTCGGCGGGCGGCTCCCCGGGGGAGTCAAGCCGCGCCAAGGCCGTCCGGCGCACCAGCCGCAGCAGAGGCGGCAGGAGTCTTCGGATTCTCGCCGGAGGAGGCGGAGGCCGAGGAGGCGTCCACCCAGGCGGAAGAGGCGGAGATCCGTCGGTTGCTGAACCTCCCACCCGACGCGCTCGCCGGGGTCCCCTCGTTGAGGCACTCCGGGATCCATGGGATCGCGACGGAGGCCGCGGCAAAGGAGGGAACCGCCGGAGGAAGCAGAGGCGCCGCGAGGGGCGGAGGCGCCAAGGGGAAGAGGGCCGCATCGCTGGATGCTGGGCCCAGCGAGCCGGCCGAGGCAGAGGAGGAGGAGGAGGAGGAGGCCGAAGACTCCGGCGGATCGACAGAGTTGTACGCTGACGACCTCTCCTCGTCGGAGAGCTCCCCGCCCCCGGCAAGCCCGAAGGAGTCCCCGGCAAAGCGTCTCCGCAAGGCGGCGACGGGGGAAAGGGCACAGGCGCCCCGGCAACAGCCACCTCGGCGGGCGGCTCCCCGGGGGAGTCAAGCCGCGCCAAGGCCGTCCGGCGCACCAGCCGCAGCAGAGGCGGGCCGGGCGCGGACCACGACGGAGGCGCCCCGCAGGCCGGCAGCGAGCCGGCAGGGGTCTTCTCGGAGCGGAGCAACGGCTCCGCCCGTCCCCCGGGCGCCGGCAGCCACAGGGGCTGGGTCTTCGCAGCCCCCAGCCCCGGCGAGTACCAAGCGCGCGAGGGAGTCTTCGCCTCCCGCTCCTCGCGTCGACGCGCCCACGGTGGAGTACGATTTCTCCGCCCTGAGCGAGGACGACGAGGAGGACCAGGAGTAAGGATCCGAGATTCTTCATCTTCTTAATTTTTGCCTTGAGCTTCTGTTGATGCTAACTCTGTCTTCTGTTCTGGTTTCAGGACCCTGGCCCATCGCGCCGCGAAGAAGGCCAAGGCGCCCGAGGCTGAGGTCGCGGAGGACTCGGCGGCGGCGGCAACAGAGGGCGCGCCGGAGCCGATCCTGCCGGACTCTGGCACTGCTCCGATGAGCAGCCCCCAGCGCAGCCCGCAGCGCAGCCCCCAGCGTAAGTCTGGGGTTCTTTCTTTTTGCTTGTCGGGGTACGTCTGAGGCTTTTGACTTTATCTTCATATTTTGACATCCCTCGTCTTGTTTCGTGCAGAGGAGGAGCCGCAGCGGGAAGAGCGCCCGGAGACCACCGCCGAGGAGCTGCAGGCACCGCCATCCCCGCCAAGGCAGGACTCTCCGGCAAGGGAGAGTGCTCCGTCAAGGGCGGGTACTCCGCCAAGGCAGAGTACCCCGCCAAGGACGAGCAGCCCGGCGAGGGCGGCC
>LR738713.1:152280409-152403887 GCA_902687465.1 Secale cereale | reverse complement strand
CTTCCTTGTTCCAATCTTTGACTTTGTATGTTTTTCACCCTACGCTCCCGGGGAGCTTGCCGGAAAGGGGCCCTTGCCGCGAGCGCTGAGTGCTGGACTCTGAGCGGCCTGCTGGCCAAGGTCCTCGCCGGCAAGCAACCTTGCCGCAGCAGGTCGCAACGCGCTTAGCTTGCTGAGTGTACTCGGAAACGAGGCAAGGGCGCGACACTTGTCGCAGCTCACTTAAATCGTTGAGTGGACTCGAAAACAAGATAAGGGTGCGGCAAGCTACGGGTAGGTTCCTCCGCGCACAGGTTTTCCATACAAAGTGTGATCGTTCAAGGAAGACAACCAAAATTTAAAATTTGAACTGGTCAAATTCTAACAACTTATCTTTCATATGCTGCTTGCTCATGTTGTTTGCTTTCCGGTAAGGCTCTTCTTACTTGAACGGCGCTTAGTTCCTCCTCCATCTCCTCCCCCCCCCGGCAAACTTGTGCGCGAGGAACGTTCCTTCTGCTTAAGAGAAAAGGAAAAGGAGAGGGAAACAAGCATATTGCCTTTCGGCGTAATAGTGCTTACCGAATGTCTAAGTGTTGCATCAAATGCCAAATAAAACATGCAAATAGCAAAGAGAAGCATGCGAAAGGCAATCGATGCGAAAACACGAAATCTTTACTGATGCACGGGGTCTGCGCCCGGCTTTGTACAAAGGGTTACATGCAACAGCGGCAAGGCTTGTACAAAAGTTGGTTGCCGGAACGAATCACGGCAACCGCGCCTTAGGGGTGAAACTTGCGAAGATGCTCTATGTTCCAGGAGTTGCTCACCGGTAAGCCTTCTTCGGTCTCGAGGCGGACAGCGCCGGGCCTCGTAACTTGTCTCACCCGATAAGGGCCTTCCCACTTCGGCGTCAACTTGTTGGAATTCTTGGCGGACTGAACACGCCGAAGAACAAGGTCGCCTTCCTCGAGACTCCTGGCCTTGACTTTGCGGCTATGGTAGCGGCGCAAAGCTTGCTGGTATCGAGCAGCTCGTACAGCAGCCTGGAGACGTCCCTCCTCAAGGAGCAACGCGTCATCTTGCCGCAGTTGCTCTTGCTCGAGCTCATCATAAGCGAGCACTCGAGGAGATCCGTATACGAGTTCCGTGGGGAGAACTGCTTCTGCTCCATAGACTAGAGCAAAAGGTGTCTGTCCGGTGGCTCGATTTGGTGTCGTTCTGATTGACCAAAGAGCCGCCGGGAGCTCCTCTATCCAATTCTTTCCGCACTTGCGCAGCCTGTCAAAGGTCCTTGTCTTGAGTCCGCGCAGCACTTCAGCATTTGCCCTCTCCGCTTGGCCGTTGCTCCTCGGGTGAGCAACAGAAGCGAAACAGACCTTGGTGCCAAGGTCTTGGACGTACTGCATGAAGGTGCGACTAGTGAATTGCGTACCGTTGTCGGTGATGATCCTGTTAGGGATCCCGAAACGGCAAACAATCGACCTGAAGAACCTGACTGCTGACTGTGCTGTCACCTTTCTCACTGGCTCCACTTCTGGCCACTTTGTGAACTTGTCGATTGCAACGTACAAGTACTCAAAGCCCCCGACAGCGCGAGGGAAAGGGCCGAGGATATCGAGCCCCCAGATCGAGAAGGGCCAGGACAAAGGGATTGTTTGGAGAGCTTGAGCTGGCTGATGAACTTGCTTTGCATGGAACTGGCACGCTTCACACTTGGTTACTAGTGCAGTTGCATCTTGGAGGGCTTCTTGCCAAAAGAACCCTTGCCGGAAAGCTTTCCCGGCAAGTGCCCTTGCGCCAATGTGGTGGCCGCATATGCCTCCGTGTATTTCTGCCAACAGCTTCTGTCCATCTTCCCTGGAGATGCACTTCAACCTGACACCATTGAGTCTTCTTCTGTACAGCTCGTTATCCACAAACTGATACATACTTGACTGCCTGGTTATCTTCTCTATCTCTTGAGGGTCGTCGGGAAGTTCTCCAGTTTGTAGAAAACGGACGATCTGCTGTGCCCATGCCGGAGCTCGGGGCTCGACGGCAAGGACTAAAGGCTCGAGGGCTGCTGCGGGAACCTCAGCTTCTACGGCAAAGACCTCTGGTCCTGTCGGAGCTGTCGGTCCCCCGGCAAGCTCGCCGGGGCGAGGCTTGTCGGGAACACTTGCTTCAACTGCACAAGCCCGAGGACTCGCAGGAGCAAACTGTTCCTCAGCGTTATCGTTGATCTTGGGAACTTTGGCGGCGGGTTCAGGAAGATCCGCCGGCAAGTAGTCGCCGGAGACCAACTTTCTCTTCTTGGACTGCCCAATTGATGGTGTAACTGATGGCTGAGTCAGCTTGAGCAAAAAGGTCCCTGGTTCCACAGGTAACTTCATCGCGGCGCACTTTGACAGGCCGTCTGCAATCTCATTTTGAGCTCTTGGGACGTGCTCCATCTGCAGACCTTCAAAGTGCTCTTCAAGCTTCCTCACTTCATCGACATATGCTTCCATCAAAGGACTCTGGTAGCTCTTGTTAACTTGTCGGACCACCAACTGAGAATCGCCCCGTACAATCAGCTTCCTGATCCCAAGTTCGGCCGCAATCCTGAGGCCGGCAAGCAAGCCTTCATATTCTGCAGTGTTGTTTGTCGCTTGCTCCCTGGGAAAGTGCATCTGGATAACATACTTGAGGTGCTCTCCGGTGGGCGCGATGAGCACCACGCCGGCACCGGCGCCTTGCAGCGAGAAGGCACCGTCAAAATACATTATCCATTCACTTGTCGCTTCTTGCACGGGTACGCTCGTTTCTTGAACTTCTTCTTCTGGCGTTGGGGTCCACTCAGCGATGAATTCTGCCAAAGCTCGGCTCTGTATAGTTGAAGTACTTTCAAACTTGAGTCCAAAGCTTGACAGCTCCAGTGCCCACTCGACGATCCTGCCTGTTGCCTCTGGATTGTGCAATATCCTCTTCAACGGAAAGCGAGTGACCACCGTTATCTCATGGGCTTGGAAGTAGTGGCGCAGCTTTCTCGAGGCCATAAGGAGGCCGAAAAGCAATTTTTGCACACCAGAGTACCTTGATCTAGCTCCCTGGAGAAGGGAACTTACAAAATACACTGGGCACTGCACCATCTTCTTCCGCACCTCTCCTTGTTCCTGCGCAGAGTCTTCCTTGTCGGGGCCAGAGCTTGTCGGGACAGCCCCCTACCTGGCGCGCCAAAGATGTCGGGGGAAACTGTCCGCCACGAACACCTATGGGACCGGAGCCCCTTGTCTGTGCGGTACGAGGGCGGAGGGAGCACAAAGAGCAGATCGAGGCAGACG
The DNA here is from genome assembly GCA_902687465.1 of Secale cereale. Lineage (NCBI taxonomy): Eukaryota > Viridiplantae > Streptophyta > Magnoliopsida > Poales > Poaceae > Secale > Secale cereale. Next base: position 152,400,603 of record LR738713.1, on the reverse strand, counting down.
CGCGGGCAGTTTTTACCCAGGTTCGGGCCGCACGGATGCGTAAAACCCTACTCCTGCTTGGTTGTGTATTGAGTTGAGCGCTCGGGAGCTTGAAGAAGCAGCTACACCGTGCGTGAGAGTAATCTAGGTTTCGAACCCCCTCCACGTTGTGCATGGGCCTCCTTTTATAGTGCAAGGGGTCACCGACAGGTGTCAACGTAGGAGAAAGGGGTAAAAGAGTAAAAGAGGTGGTAGTTGTAATAGTGCGGGAACAGTGGAGCTACAGTACAGAACAGTGGTCTATACCTACTTTAACAGTGGGGGACAAGGGCATTTAATGCCCGTCGCCGTCGACCCCAAAAGCTCCCGCCTTAGCGTCTCCGTCCGCCACGGCGACGGATTTATCGCCGTGGGGTGCCACCGTGTACCCCAGGCTGCACAGCCATCCGCCACGCGTCCCTGGTTAGACCTCAGGGCGACGCGTGGGCCGATGAGCTGGAGCGCGGGCACACAGCGTGGCCTTCCCGACAAGCGCCTTGCCGGGGCCTTGGTCTTGCCGGGCCCGGGAACTTGCCGCTCCCCGGGCCCCTTGCCGGGGCGCGCATAGCGCCGAGGCAACGCCTTCTAATCTTCCTGGCAAGCTCCTCTCGCCAGGGTCTTGTGTTAGTGGAACAGCCTTGAGCCTGGTACGGCCTTCCCGGCAAACTCCTCTTGCCGGGGTCTCGATCTTCTGTTTTGTATACTTTGTTTTTGAATGGTTTAATAGGAGGCAGGAAGGTCTCCGGCGAGCACGCAGTAAACCTTGCCGCGGGAAGCTGCAACTGCCCGTGCACAAGTTGGGGTACTAGGGTCCCCCTACCTTAGTACACCGACAGGAGCCCCCGGGCCTGGGCCACACACGGTGCCGAGCGCTGTTGGGCCAGGCCCAAAACAGTGCACGGGCACCCGCGGCCCGCGGCGCGCCGAATCCACTTCCATATCCGCCGCACCCCACGGTAACGGCACGCTTCACACTTGGTTACTAGTGCAGTTGCATCTTGGAGGGCTTCTTGCCAAAAGAACCCTTGCCGGAAAGCTTTCCCGGCAAGTGCCCTTGCGCCAATGTGGTGGCCGCATATGCCTCCGTGTATTTCTGCCAACAGCTTCTGTCCATCTTCCCTGGAGATGCACTTCAACCTGACACCATTGAGTCTTCTTCTGTACAGCTCGTTATCCACAAACTGATACATACTTGACTGCCTGGTTATCTTCTCTATCTCTTGAGGGTCGTCGGGAAGTTCTCCAGTTTGTAGAAAACGGACGATCTGCTGTGCCCATGCCGGAGCTCGGGGCTCGACGGCAAGGACTAAAGGCTCGAGGGCTGCTGCGGGAACCTCAGCTTCTACGGCAAAGACCTCTGGTCCTGTCGGAGCTGTCGGTCCCCCGGCAAGCTCGCCGGGGCGAGGCTTGTCGGGAACACTTGCTTCAACTGCACAAGCCCGAGGGCTCGCAGGAGCAAACTGTTCCTCAGCGTTATCGTTGATCTTGGGAACTTTGGCGGCGGGTTCAGGAAGATGCGCCGGCAAGTAGTCGCCGGAGACCAACTTTCTCTTCTTGGACTGCCCAATTGATGGTGTAACTGATGGCTGAGTCAGCTTGAGCAAAAAGGTCCCTGGTTCCACAGGTAACTTCATCGCGGCGCACTTTGACAGGCCGTCTGCAATCTCATTTTGAGCTCTTGGGACGTGCTCCATCTGCAGACCTTCAAAGTGCTCTTCAAGCTTCCTCACTTCATCGACATATGCTTCCATCAAAGGACTCTGGTAGCTCTTGTTAACTTGTCGGACCACCAACTGAGAATCTCCCCGCACAATCAGCTTTCTGATCCCAAGTTCGGCCGCAATCCTGAGGCCGGCAAGCAAGCCTTCATATTCTGCAGTGTTGTTTGTCGCTTGCTCCCTGGGGAAGTGCATCTGGATAACATATTTGAGGTGCTCTCCGGTGGGCGCGATGAGTACCACGCCGGCACCGGCGCCTTGCAGCGAGAAGGCACCGTCAAAATACATTACCCATTCACTTGTCGCTTCTTGCACGGGTACGCTCGTTTCTTGAACTTCTTCTTCTGGTGTTGGGGTCCACTCAGCAATGAATTCTGCCAAAGCTCGGCTCTGTATGGTTGAAGTACTTTCAAACTTGAGTCCGAAGCTTGACAGTTCCAGTGCCCACTCGACGATCCTGCCTGTTGCCTCTGGATTGTGCAATATCCTCTTCAACGGAAAGCGAGTGACCACCGTTATCTCATGGGCTTGGAAGTAGTGGCGCAGCTTTCTCGAGGCCATAAGGAGGCCGAAAAGCAATTTTTGCACACCAGAGTACCTTGATCTAGCTCCCTGGAGAAGGGAACTTACAAAATACACTGGGCGCTGCACCATCTTCTTCCGCACCTCTCCTTGTTCCTGCGCAGAATCTTCCTTGTCGGGGCCAGAGCTTGTCGGGACAGCCCCCTGCTTGTCGCTAGATTCGCTTGCCGGTGACGCTGGCTCCTCGTCGGACTCCCTCTCCGCTACCAACGCAGCACTAACCACCTGGTTGGTTGCCGCTAAGTATAGCAACAACTTTTCCTATGGTTTAGGTGCGACCAGTATAGGAGTGGAGGACAGGTACCGTTTCAAATCCTGCAACGCCGCCTCCGCTTCCGGAGTCCACTTCATGGGACCTGCCTTCTTCAAGATTTTGAAGAAAGGTAGGGCGCGTTCTGCGGATTTTGAAATGAACCTACTGAGGGCAGCAACGCAACCTGCAAGCCTTCTGACATCCTTGACGCGCTTTGGGGCCTCTATCTGCTCAATGGCTTTAATCTTGTCGGGGTTGGCTTCAATCCCCCTCTGTGATACAAAGAACCCGAGAAGCTTGCCGGAGGGAACTCCAAAGACGCACTTCTCGGGGTTCAGCTTGAGTTGTATCCTGCGCAGGTTCTGAAACGTTTCTTCCAAGTCTTGAATCAGTGTTTCTTTGCTCTTGCTCTTCACCACGATGTCATCCATGTAGGCTTCTACATTCCTGTGGATCTGTGGCTCAAAAGCAGTGTACACTACCCTTGCAAAAGTTGAGCCTGCATTCTTCAGTCCAAATGGCATGCGGATAAAGCAATAGGTGCCACATGGAGTGATAAATGCAGTCTTCTCTTCATCTTCCTTAGCCATGAAAATCTGGTGATAGCCTGAGTATGCATCAAGAAAACAGAGTAGCTCACATCCGGCAGTGGAGTCAACGATCTGGTCAATGCGTGGCAAAGGGAAGGGATCCTTGGGACATGCTTTATTGACATCAGTGAAGTCTATACACAGTCTCCACTTCCCGTTGGCTTTGCGCACGACGACTGGGTTTGCCAACCACGTCGGATGGATCACACCTCTAACTAGGCCTGCTGCCTCTAGTTTCTTGATCTCCTCATTGATGAACTCTTGGCGCTCCACGGCTTGCTTCCTCACTTTTTGCTTGATGGGCCGCGCATGAGGGCAGACAGCAAGCTTGTGCTCAATCACCTTCCTGGGAACACCGGGGATGTCAGATGGTTGCCAAGCAAACACATCGATATTCGCCCGCAGGAAGGCGACGAGCGCGCTTTCCTATTTGCTGTCAAGGGTGGCACTGATGGTGAAGGTACCACCAGTGCCATCCTCCTTTGCGGACACTTTCTTGGTTGCCGGAGGAGCAGCCATTCCTTTCTTGCTCTTGCCGGTGGAGCTCGATGGAACGTCCTCGACGGCGGCGCAGCACTCCGAAGAGGTGCGGTCGCCGGAGCGGGTCCCAGAGCATTTGCCGGACTTGGTCTTCGTCTTCTTCCCCCCGGGAGCTTCAGCGGCAAGAGTATCCTTCTCGGCCGCAGCTGCCGCATCCCGGTAAATCTTGTCGGCGCAAATAAGCGCATCTTTCTTGTCGCTGTGGACAGTGATGACGCTTATCGGCCCCGGCATCTTCAGCACGTTGTAGGCATAGTGGGAAGCTGCCATGAACTTGGCGAGGGCGGGACGGCCGAGTATTCCATTGTAGGGCAATGGAATATCGGCAACGTCAAAAGTGATGCGCTCAGTCCTGAAGTTGAGCTCCCCGCAAAAGGTCACCGGCAGAGTAATCTTTCCCTTGGGCTTGCTCCTTCCCGGGTTGATTCCTTGGAATGGACCGGTCTCTTCGAGCTCGCCGTCTTGAATCTGGAGTTTCTTGATCACAGCAGAGGAGATCAAGTTCAGCCCGGCCCCGCCGTCAACCAACATTTTGGTGACCTTGAGGTTGCGGATGGTGGGGGAAACCAGCATCGGCAAGCACCCGACCGCCGTGGTGCGGTCAGGGTGATCCTCAAGGTCAAAAACGATGGGCGTGCTGGACCATTTGAGGAGCCTGCGCGACTCCACGGGCGGCTCCGCTGCATTCACCTCACGCACCCACTGTTTCAGCTGGCGGTGGGAGGTGTGCAGGGAGGCGCCACCGTCGACGCACAGGACCTCCGTGGCTTTCTGGAACTCCTGCTCGCTGTTCTCGTCGTCCTCCATGTCTTCATCGTCGTCTTCGTCGTTGTCGCGGCCCCGGGGAGGTCGATCTCCTTGCCGCTGCTTGGCCTTGCCGCGGCGTCCTCCCCGGCCATTGAATGGCCGCTTCTTGCTGGGCTCTTCCCCGCCACCTTGGGCCTTCTCCTTGTCGCGCCTCTCGTACTCAGCTTTTTGCTGCTCGACGAGGTACTCGACGCGCTTGCAGTTGGAGAGGTCGTGACCCTTGGTGCGGTGAATCTTACAGTATTGCTTGTCGGAGCTACCCGGCTTGTCGGCCGCCGCCGCAGGGGCAGGCTCCTTGCCGGAGCCGCCGGCCTGCGCTCGCTTGGCGGGGGCCTCCTTGCCGGACTTCTCGACGGCAAGCACTTCCTTCTTGCCCTTCTTCCTGTTGTTCCGCCGCCGGCTCTTCTTTGCCGGGGCGGCGTCGTCGCTGTCGCTTCCCCCTGCGCCAGCATCCTCCCCGGGGAGTTTCCTCCCCTCTTCTGCACGGGCGCACTTGTCGGCAAGAGCGTAGAGCTCGCTGACGTCTCTGATCTTGGTCATCGCCATCTCCTCACGCATGCGGCGGTTACGCACGTTCTGATGGAACGCGCTGATAACCGCGGCAGGGTGAACGTCTGGGATGTTGTGCTGTACCCGGCTGAAGCGTTGGATATACTTGCGCAGGGGTTCGCCTTCCTTCTGGGCCAAAATGTGGAGATCGCTCTCCTGGCCGTGGGGTTTGTGGCCGCCGGTGAAGGCGCCAACAAACTGATGGCAGAGGTCGGCCCAAGAAGAGATAGAGCCTTCCGGCAAGTGCATGAGCCACGAACGGACGTTCGGTTTCAGCACGAGCGGGAAGTAGTTGGCTAGGATCTTCTCGTCGCGCCCCCCGGCAGCTTGCACTGCGATAGTGTAGACGCTGAGAAACTCCGAGGGGTGCGTCTTGCCGTCGTACTTCTCCGGTACGTCGGGCTTAAAGTTCTTCATGCTGGGCCACTGGACGCGCCGCAGCTCGCGGGTGAACGCAGGGCAGCCTGCCGCGTATGGCAAGTCACCTGGTTCACCGGGCGCGGGTGCGTCGACAGTGTTCCCAGCTCTCTTGTCGGATTGTCGCCGAGCTTCTCGGCGGCGCTCGATCGTGGTCCGAGCGTCTTCATCTCGCCGGTCGTCGAGGACCTGGCGCTGGTCCCGACGGGCCCGCGGGTCCGACGAGGCTGTGGAGCCGTCGTCGGGGTTGTTCCGGCGGGGCGGCGTCTTCTGCTTCTGCGGCGGGGAGTGCACGCTTGTCGCACCCCCGGCAGTCTTGTCGCCGATAGCCTTCGTCTTCTCGGCCTGCCGCGGCCGTGAGGCCGACGGCTGCTGCGGAGAGTCGTTGTTGGCGAAGTCTATCAGGCTCCGGATGGTGGCCCTCCATTCTTCGGCCTTGTCAGCCGCCGGAGGAAAATCAAGAAGCAGCTGCGCCCTTGCGAGCGCTTCTGCCGGAGTAGTGGGGAACGCGGGCGAGCGGTGCGAGGAGCGGGATACGCTCGGACTTCTAACGACGTTAGAAGGAGCGGGGTCCCGTGCCGGCGCCTTCGCTTTGCTTGTGCCCGGACGGGGGTCCGGGGCGTCCCGCGAACCTCCAGTATGGCCTTGTCCCAGCAAGCGGATACCACCTCCCGTGGTATGGCGCTGCGGGGTCGTTGTGTGCTGTGATGGACGCGGCGCGTCCACGGAGACCGAGGTCCGGTCGTCCGTCTTGTTCTTGGATCTGGTGGCACCGTGAGTGTCCTCGCCGGCCACCACCCTTCCGACGGCGTCTCCCCCGCCCACCGTTGGCTCTGGTGGCGGCGGGTGCGACGCAGACGGGCCTCCGACCTCCGAAGGCTTCTTCTTCGGGGCCATGGAGTTGTCGCTGATGAAGTTGTTGATGAAGCTGGAGAGGTTGATGAAGAATGCGCCCGCGCGAACGCCGGATCAGGTTCGCACAACCTCGACGCCCCCTACCTGGCGCGCCAAAGATGTCGGGGGAAACTGTCCGCCACGAACACCTATGGGACCGGAGCCCCTTGTCTGTGCGGTACGAGGGCGGAGGGAGCACAAAGAGCAGATCGGAGCGGACGCGCGGGCAGTTTTACCCAGGTTCGGGCCGCACGGATGCGTAAAACCCTACTCCTGCTTGGTTATGTATTGAGTGGGACGCTCGGGAGCTTGAAGAAGCAGCTACACCGTGCGTGAGAGTAATCTAGGTTTTGAACCCCCTCCACGTTGTGCATGGGCCTCCTTTTATAGTGCAAGGGGTCACCGACAGGTGTCAACGTAGGAGAAAGGGGTAAAAATGTAAAAGAGGCGGTAGTTGTAACAGTGCGGGAACAGTGGAGCTACAGTACCGAACAGTGGTCTATACCTACTTTAACAGTGGGGGACAAGGGCATTTAATGCCCGTCGCCGTCGACCCCAAAAGCTCCCGCCTTAGCGTCTCCGTCCGCCACGGCGACGGATTTATCGCCGTGGTGTGCCACCGTGTACCCCAGGCTGCACAGCCATCCGCCACGCGTCCCTGGTTAGACCTCAGGGCGACGCGTGGGCCGATGAGCTGGAGCGCGGGCACACAGCGTGGCCTTCCCGGCAAGCGCCTTGCCGGGGCCTTGATCTTGCCGGGCCCGGGAACTTGCCGCTCCCCGGGCCCCTTGCCGGGGCGCGCATAGCGCCGAGGCAACGCCTTCTAATCTTCCTGGCAAGCTCCTCTCGCCAGGGTCTTGTGTTAGTGGAACAGCCTTGAGCCTGGTACGGCCTTCCCGGCAAACTCCTCTTGCCGGGGTCTCGATCTTCTGTTTTGTATACTTTGTTTTTGAATGGTTTAATAGGAGGCAGGAAGGTCTCCGGCGAGCACGCAGTAAACCTTGCCGCGGGAAGCTGCAACTGCCCGTGCACAAGTTGGGGTACTAGGGTCCCCCTACCTTAGTACACCGACAACCGCTATCCAGCATGCATCTATTCACTACTAGGAAAAGAGCTATAGCTAATATGGACATTAATGGCGCACCATGTATGTGGTGCGCCACTGCTATATAGCAGTGGCGCACCAGACACATGTGCGCCATTAGTGTCCTCATCACTAATGGCGCACCAGACACACGGTGCGCCATTAGTGTCCTCATCTCTAATGGCGCACCAGACACACGGTGCGCCATTACTAACTTTTTTCCTAAACTATTAATGGCGCACCAGGGCACAGTGCGCCATTACTAGTTTTAAATAGTAATGGCGCACCACACACTCTGTGCGCCACTACTAACAATTTTTTTTACTTTTTTTTTCAAAACTAGTAATGGCGCACCTGGGTACAGTGCGTCATTATTAGTTCAAACTAGTAATGGCGCACCACAACCACGGTGCACCACTACTAACAATTATATTTTGGATAGCTAGCCACCTACCACACTCACTTTCCCCACTTCATTCTCTCCACCTCCTCCTCCAAGCTTGTCTCGGCTGCGTCCTCCTCCTCACCTCATTTGCACCATAGATTCACCCAAATTAAGTGGTTAAATTACCTTTTTTTGATAGGTAAGTAAGGGGAAAGCTTTCTTTATGTTGTAGATCTACTTTTTTCTCCCTCCAACAACGTGCACATGCACTTTTTATGGCCTAGATCTACGTATGTTTGTGGTGTTGCATATGTTTGTAGTGTTGCATATGTTTGTGTTTGCAGGTACCGGTATTTGAAATGCGATAGTTGCCAATATTTTGCCGGAATGTTGATTCATTTCCGTCTCGACGAGAATTTGGCACCATGCATTCTTTTTGGTCCTATTTTTAGGCAAAGTCATGCCAATTTTTTTTATTCTAAAATATCATTTTGCTCTACCCCGCAGGCGACCATGGTCCGCACAATGACCGAAGGCATCGTGAATAGGTTTTTGAGCTCCGCGAAGGCCGAGATGCTTCAAAAGAACGAGACGGAGATAAGATGTCCATGTCGAAGATGCAAGCTGAAGAGCCTTATTACGGACCTGGATTCCGGACAGGTGCGGGACCACCTGCTCTTGCGTGGTTTCCTGGATGGCTATTGGTGGCAAGGTTATGAAGATGACTATGAAATCGTCCATGGGGGCCGGGCAAGAAATGAGGAATGGCAGCAAGACAACCGCGACGAGGGCGGGCGAGAAGACGAAGAATCTCCAGGACACAGTCATCATGTAGAAGATGCCGGACATGATGATGAGGAAGATCAAGACGAAGGGCATGATCATGAAGATGAAGATGCCGGAGCAGACGACAATGGACCATCGATGGGCTGGGTGTAGGACCCTCATATTCAAGAGCTACTTCTCAAGCAGACGGATAACGCAAGAGCTGCCGCCCAAGAGAAAGCCAAGCTGGATCAACTGGAGATAGACGCGGTTACTCCATTGTATGAAGGATGCATGCCCGAGGATACCCGCCTGAAAGTAACGCTCATGGCTCTGGAGATGAAGGTAAAACACAAAATGACCGACGCATGCTTCGACGAAAACATGTCATTCTGGCACGAACGTCTTCCCAAGGGGAACAAGTCCCGACCAGTTTCGAGGAGGCGAAGAAAATTGTGTGTCCTCTGGATTTACCGCACGTGAAATACCATGTGTGCATTAACAATTGCATCATTTATCTGGACGAGCACGCGGAGTCTACTATATGTCCGGTGTGCGGCGTCACTCCATACAAGAAGAGGAAGGAAGCTTCTCGAAAAGTGGTGTGGTACTTTCCGATCACTCCTCGTCTGCAGCGTTATTTCGCGGACCCTAAGCTAGCAAAGCTCCTGCGTTGGCACACGGATAGGGAGGAGAAGAAGCGAGAAGATGACAGAAATGATCTGGATATAAATAAAAAAAGATAAGATGCTGAGTCACCCTAAGGATGCGAGCCAGTGGCAAGCGTTGAACTTCCAAGACGCATAATTTGGGGACGATCCAAGGAACATCGTGCTAGGCGCGAGCACCGATGGACTCAATCCATTTGGCAGCCAGAGAAGCACACATAGCACCTGGCCAGTGTTCGTGTGGATGTACAACCTTCCCCCTGGTTGTGCATGAAGAGGAAGTACATTCACATGAGTATGCTAATTGAAGGGCCGAAACAACCAGGGAACGACATCAATCTGTATCTGGGGCTGCTGAAAGAGGAGCTAGGCATGCTGTGGAAAATGCCAGCCAATATGTGGGACGCCGCAGAGAAAGAATATTTCCCTATGAGAGCCGCACTGCTCACGATGGTGCACGACTATCTCGGTTACATATATGTCACGGGGCAGGTGGTCCACGGATTTTTTGGATGCGTCGGGTGCATGGACGACACAATGTATCGCCAGCTAGATAGAGATCTCGGGTCTTCAAAAACCGTGTTCACGGGACATTGAAGGTGGCTTCGCGACGATGACTTATGGAGAAAACGCAAGGATCGGCTCGATGGTGAAACCGAACCCCGAAGACACCCAAGTACGAGGAGCGGCGAGGAAATAGACGAGCTGTTGAAAAATTGGAAAGAGTGCCCACCGCCGGGAAAGGCCCCAGAGCCGAGAAAGAAGCGAAAGGTGCCAGAGCCGCTGCTGAAGGTATGGAAAACGAGGTCTGTTTTCTGGGACTTGCCATACTGGAAGATCCTCCGTGTGCCTCACAGCCTTGATGTCATGCATATCAAGAAGAACGTGTGCGAGAGTCTGCTTGGTACCCTGCTCAACATGCCAGAGAGGACCAAAGATGGGCCGAAAGCAAGGGCAGCCTTGAAATAAATGGGCATCGGGGAGGAGCTTCATGCTAATGATGATGATGATGATGATGAGGCGAAGCAGGACACGAAAAGTCTTCGCAAAGTAAAAAGGCCAAGAAGATCGGAAATGACTACCCTCCTGCGTGCTGCACTCTAAGTTAGGAGGAGATCGAGCAGTTTTTCACCTGCCTCGTAGGAGTAAAACTTCCTTACGGTTACGCGGGGAAGATAAGAAGATACCTAGACTCAGCGAAGCAGAAGTTTAGAGGGATGAAGTCTCATGACTGTCACGTGCTAATGACGTAGATACTTCCAGTTGCAATCCGTGCGATCATGGACGCGCACGTCCGTGAAATGCTATTTGGCCTATGCAACTTTTTCGACGTCATCTCTTGGAAGTCGGTTGGCGTGAGGCAACTCAGAAGGCTACAGGAAGAGATCGTGGTGATACTATGCGAGCTTGAGATGTACTTCCCGCCCGCATTCTTCGACGTTATGGTGCATCTGCTGGTCCATATCGTGGAGGATATCATCCAACTCGGGATGAGGTTCCTACACAGCATGATGCCATTCGAAAGGATGAATGGTGTCATCAAAGGAAACGTTCGCAACTTGTCACGTCCAGAGGGAAGCATAGCCACGGGCTTTCTGACCGAAGAGTGCATCTCCTACTACACGAATTATCTAGGCATCGAGAACCCCGTTGGTCTACCCGTCAACAGGCACCTCGGCTGGCTCGCTGGATGGGGTCATCGCGATGGTCGCCGCGAAATGCATGTTGACTTCGAGGGTCAACTCGCCGACTTTGAAAGAGCAAACCTAGTCGCGCTACAACACATAGACGTGGTCAGTCCTTGGGTGGTAGAGCACAAAATCTTTATTGAGAAGACGTACAATGACTGAGGCCAACAGAGGACGGACGGAGATATAATCAAAGAGCACAACTCATGTTTCACGCGTTGGTTCAAGGAGAAGCTTCTGTCGTACCCTTTACATCAGGATTCTTCCGCGGAAGAAAATCTCATATTCGCCTTGTCACAGCGTGCCGAGCACAACCTGACGACGTATGAGGCGCACGATATCAACGGCTACACGTTCTACACCGAGGACAAGGACATGAAGAGTGATGGTTATCAGAACTCCGGGGTAACGATGGAATCCTACATCGATAACGACAAGGACAGATACTACGGAAGGATCGAAGAGATCTGGGAGCTGAGCTACGCTGGAGAGAAGGTCCCGATGTTCCGTGTCAAATGGGCCAAGAGCGTCCTAAAAGAAGACCGGTATTTCACCACCATGGTTATACCCGAGGCCAAATCCAAGACCGCAGGCGCAAACGTCAGCGCGAAAAATGAGCCATGGGTACTGGCTTCCCAAGTGGACCAATGCTTCTTCATTACCGACCCGTCAAAGCCCAGTCGTATTGTCGTGAGGAGAGGCAAAAGGAAGATCATCGAAATGGATGGAGTCGCCAATGAGCAAGACTTCGACAAGTACGGCGACCCAAAGATGGAACATGACGACAACGATGAAGTGCCATACACCACAAGAAGAAGCAGGACCACCCTCGACAACTAGGTTATCTTGAGAACTTAGAGGAGTTGTGGCTTTGCAAAAAGGCCTTGGAAAGCTACTCCTACTAGATAGATGGAGATATGTGCTATATTGTGGCACACACTAGTTATTTGGTCAACTTACAGATCTTGTTCCTTGACAATAACCAACTTTTTGACCAAACTTTTTTCCTATTTAGAGCGAACATGGCCCACAACGATGAGGCCGGCGGTTTGGGCAAGGCATTCTAGCAGCTGTCCCAGGAGATGGAGGAAGAACCTCACCACTATGAGGATGACGCAGAAGACACCGATCCCGACTACACAACTCCTAGTGGCGTCGGGGATGACACCACTAATGCCGCCGCCGAGGATGCCACCACTGATGATGACACCACTGATGCCGCCGATGATGCCGCACACACAGATGGCAGCCAACCGAAGAGGCAACAGAAGGACCGGCGCCCGAACATGCTCGGCACCGTCAAGGAGGAATTTACTGAAGTGCCCTCCAGTGGGCATCCAACGGCGCCCAAAGAATTAGTCAAGGGGTACACGGGACAGCTCGGGTGCATTCTCCGAAGCACCGTCTCGATCAACACCGAGAACCTGAGGCATCGTGACCGAGGGAACTTGCGCAACCTCTTCTTCACGAAGTTGCATGAACGATACAAGTTCCCCGGTGAGTTCGCAAACACACGCCTCTCAATGAATAAAGTGAACAGTGCCGTCCTCACGAAGATGAGCACGGCCCTGGCTACTTGGAGAGCCACGGTGAAGAGTATGATTGATAAATGTGATAGTTATGAGAAGATCAAGGAGAAACATCCTTCGATCAGCGAAGCTGACTACCTCGAGTTCAAGATCAAGTGCGAGAGCAACGTATCTAAGGAATCAAGTCAGTGGGGGAAAGATATGTAGGACTTGAACTTAGGGGTCCACACACTCGGTCCCGACGGTTACAGAGTGGCGGAACCTATATGGGACAAGGAGGACGCGAAGCGTGCCGAGCAAGGCCTACCAGCCCTCTTCGATAAATACCATGACAAGCAGACCAGGAACTATGTGAGGGCCCGGTACAAGATTGACCCGGTAACAAAGGAGCTTACCACGGATCCGAAGACCAAGGCGCTTGAGCTTGTTCTGGTAAGGAATACCCCCCTGCGTAATTAGCTCCATATGGTTGCATTCTAATTAATGAAGCCAAATTTCTAAATGGTTCACGTTCCTTCCGCAGGCTTCTGAAAGCAGTAGCGCGGGGTCGTCTAAGAGCTCCCCTTTTGACACCACTTTAAATAGGGCGTTGAACGCAATGAAAAACAAGGATAAGCTCAGTAAGCCGTCATCAGCTGGTCATGTGGTCGACAAAGGCTTGTCCATGAAATGGTCAGAATACTATACCGCTGGGCGAAAGGAGAAAAAGACCAGCTTGGAAAGCCAGGAGCGCGAGGTTCAAGAACTCAAGGCACAAGTGGCGCGGATTCCGGAGATAGTCGAAGAGCAAGTGCGAGACCAAGTGGGAGCGACGATCACCGCCATTGTGCCTACCTTGATTGTGGGGTTGCAGACGTGGATTATGGGCGGCCAACAGGGTCCGCCCCTGATTCCCAGCTTCACAGGCGGCAACTCGCACAACGCGCCGGCGCCGCCATTGGTGTCTCCGGCGGTGGCGGCATTGGTGTGTCCGGCGTCGGCGCCGGCATTGGAGCTTAATGCACTCGGGTGTGGGAAGAATACGCCGGCCGGCACCTCGGCATCAAGCAGCCCCTCCATCAGTTGCACGCCCGCCTTTGGCAGTGCCTCGACATTAGCCGAGCTCGACGCCATCACGGTAACTAATTAAGCCTCTCTCGGCCGATGACTTCATCTCCTTGCCTTTGACTGGGCATCCCTAACGCCCTACATGTTTTCGCACGGCGCTGCCGACGTTCCATGCACTCTCCTGCACTTCGTGGACGGCAAGCTGATCGATGTCGCCAAGGCCAAAATCGTTCAACCGGGCAGCCGCGTGTTCCACGGTAATGCGATGCCACCGACCGTGTATAGGGTTCAACTGGTTTGGTTGCTGCGGGGCTTCGACGACTTGTTACCTCCGTATCGACCCCTAGGGCCGACGAAGATGACGTGATGACCCTCAGCGCCTGCATAAGCTGGCCCATGCTTTGGCCGAAGAGCCAGATTCGTTTGGGGGCGGGGGACACCACCCCACAGACAACACCGCCAGTCGTGCCGGCGCCAAGCCATGGCAAGACCACCGCAACGCTACCACCGTCAGCTGATCCGGACATGCATATGGCACAGGATCCGAACGACAATGACGGTACATTTACCAACGTCGATAAGTACTTCAATGAACATGGGTACGATGACGAATTCTTGGGGTCTCCTTCTCAACATGCGTCGTCTGGCGTTCAGTTCTTAGGAGACGCCTCCAGCTGCCGCCTTCGCCAAGCCTCAGATAGCTGAGGTGCGAAATATTATCATCCCCAACACACTCAAGAAGGTGGTCTCTGAGTATAACTCGATCCCATTACAGCAGAAAACGCATAAGGGATAGAAAAGAATGAATAACAAGGGTGCAAGCCAGCTGACACCGAGTATGATGCGTGCTCAGGACGGGCCACCTTCACCTAAGGATATCTCGAGGAGGGTGCATGTGGCGGGTAGGCCGATGCTACCGACTAATCTGCTCAATGCTGCAACCGATGCTATGCGGAGTCTGCATGATAGTGTTCTTTCTTTGGAGAAGTGGCGTCTCTCCGAGAATGATGTGGCATACCCGGTTTTCGTGGCCAAGGTGCTAGAGCGCAAGGGCTTTGTGGATAGCGTCATCGGGGGTATGATCGTCCCACGGTTTGATGACATCTTTGCTATGTTTAACCTTCATCCGCTGCACTACACCTTCATTCGGCTATTTTCGCTGAGTATGGAGATGCAGATCATTAGAGACAAGACCCCGGACATCGTGATAGTCGACCCCTTCTACATGCGTGCCAAGATTTTGGGCAGCGCTGGGGACCGGCAAGTCGCAAGTTCATACCTCGAAGGCGTCATTTTGTCGAACGCAGATAAGGATAACTTCCTCGTGCCTTACTTTTCTGAGTAAGTCATCGCCTCACCGCCCCGTAACATATGATTTCTTAGATTTCAATCGTTCTTTTTTTCTAACATTCCGTGTTTTGTGCAGTGACACACATTGCACACTCATCCTCTTAAGCCCGCAATATTCCATGGCCACGTATTTCGACTCGGACCGTCAGTCGAAGAAAGACCACTCAAATGTGAAGAAAGTTCTTGATGAAGTTCTCCCCGGCTACGCCAAATCTGGTGGCACCTTCAAGAGGCCAGTTTGTAGGTACGGCAGTCACGTGTTCATCCATGTAACGACATTCCCCTGCGTCATGTAGCCGCCTGGCGGTCAGAAGGATGCCTACTACGCCCTCTATCACATGCGGGCGATCGTACGGAACCATGATCACCTTCTGCTACCAAATAGTCTCAAAGCATGGGCCGCACGCTTGTAGGATATCCAGGACGCGGACCTCAGACAAGAATTATTTTGCGTCCAGTCGGAGTTTTCGGAAATCATCCATCAAGATGTCCTTCGTACCTCGGGGCAGTTCTACCTCAAATATCAACTGTCCAACAGTGAAATAGAGACAACTCAACAAATGCAGGCTGACAATGACCGCACATTCATGACCATCACGAAAGATAGCGGCTTCATCCAAGCTTCGGTCCTTGGGTCGAGTCGAAAGTAGTAGTGATGCTATGTAGTTGTGAAATATCGATTAGCTCATGTTGTAATTAAACTTTTTAATGAACTTGTATGTCTCTTTGGTTTGGACAGTCGTTCAACTTTTATGTAATCGATGCTATTTATTAGTAGGACCATGAATCGTGCTATATATTAATGTGTTGCTTTTCTCTTCCGATCCTTTTGTTGCATACTTATATATTGCTTATGTATTGTCTGTGAATTGCTACTAACGTTTTGTTTGTCTAGTGCATAGAGATTCCGTCATATGTCGTGCACAAGGGTAAGGTTCCCGGAGTCTATGACGACTGGGAGGAGTGTCGGAGACAGGTTCACTGTTTCAGCGGTAACAATTACAAAGGGTACACCACTAGGGCGGAGGCGGAAGCTAGATACGCGCGCTATCTAGCGGGATAGAGGAGGGAGCGGAGGAGGAACCGGATGAAGACCAGTTTCATCGCGATGATGCTCATCGTGGCCGCAACTCTCTTCTATGTGATAATGGTAGTTTAGATATCGACTTGTAATGTGAAGACAAACTCGCTCCTCGCGGTCTCGAGACTTGTAATGTTAACTTTGTTCGGTATTTTGAATTCGGAGACTAATATGATGAATTGTATTCGGAGACTAATCTTCTATTGTATTTGATAAATATGTTGTTTATATGTTGTGCTATTTATATTCTGTGCTATAATGTATTTTGTAACCTGTGCAAATATCAGAAAAGCAAAAAAAAAGAATCCTAATAGTCATAGTAATGGTGCACCACACTGCACTTCAGTGGTGCACTGCAAGAGACACACTAGTGGAGCACCCCTGAGAGGTGCGCCATTAGTAACCTAGAGCACAAGGTAAATATGGCCCCCTTGGAGGCATACTAATGGCGCATCTGGGGACGTAGTAATGGCGCACTACCTGGTGCGCCACTACTATTTGGTATACTAATCGCGTGATAATAGTGGCGCACCTGTAGTGCGCCATTAATGGCCAAAACAGGTGCGCCACTAATAAGCCTTTTCCTAGTAGTGATTGTATTAAGTTCATAGAAAAACGGAGTAACGCAATAAGAATGATGACATGATGTAGACAAGATCTATTCACGTAGGAATAGACCCCATCTTTTTATCGTTAATAGCAACGATACATGCATGCCTTGCTGCCCCTTCTCTCACTGGGAAAGGACACCGCAAGATTGAACCCATTACAAAGCACCTCTTCCCATTGCAAGACAAATATATCAAGTTGGCCAAACAAAAACCAAATATGGGAGAAGAAATACGAGGCTATAATAATCAATATAGGATGTTAAATCAAGGAAAAATCTGATCATAAACTCACAATTCATCGGATCCCAACAAACACACCGCAAAAAGTCATTACATCAAATAGATCTCTGAGAGACCGTTGTATTGAGATACAAATAGAGAAGAAGCCATCTAGCTACTGCTTATGGACCCGTAGGTTTGTGGTAAACTACTCACGCATCATTGGAGAGGCACCAATGAGGACGATGAACCCCTCTAGCGGAGTGCCGAAATAGGGCTATAGATTGGATCTCGTGGTTCTAGAACTTGCGGCGGTTGGAAGAAAATTTTGTCGACTCCCCTAGGGTTTCTGAAGGAATGAGGTATTTATAGAGCGAAGAGGCGGTGCGGGAGCTCACCGAGGTGGGCACAACCCACCTGGGCATGCCTGGGGGCCCAGGAGCGCCCTGGTGGGTTGTGCCCCTCGGGGCACCCCCCAGGTGCTTCTCTGGCCCATCTGGTGTCTTCTGGTCCAAAAAATCCACAAAAAGTTCCGATGCATTTGGACTCCGTTTGATATTGATTTTCTGCGATGTAAAAAACAAGCAGAAAAGCGCAACTGACACTTGGCACTATGTCAATAGGTTAGTCCCAAAATGATATAAAATGACTGTAAAATGATTGTAAACCATCCAAGAATGATAATATAATAGCATGGGACAATAAAAAATTATCGATACGTTGGAGACGTATCATCATCCCCAAGCTTAATTCCTACTCGTCCTCGAGTAGGTAAATGATCAAAATAGATTTTTTTGATGTGGAATGTTGCCTATCATGTTCATCACATATTCTTTTCTTTATAGCATGGACAATTGGACTTTATATGGTTCAAAGAAATAGTCTAGTTTTGACATGAGGACTTTAATACTCAAGCGTATCAACAAACAACTATGTCTTTTCAAAATATCAATACTAAAGCAAGTTATCCCTAGCCTATCATGCTCAATCATTGATCCATTCATGCAACACATCCAAATATTAGCTACATCCAATGCTCAAGTGCGACAATAGTGTTCCATAGTTGGTGCTTTATAAGAGAAGATGAAGACTCAAAATAAAAATAGAAATTGCATAAAGTAAAAGATAGGCCCTTCACAGAGGGAAGTAGGGATTTGTAGAGGTGCCAGAGTTCAACGTTTAAATTGAGAGAAAAAATTATTTTGGGTGGCTTGCTTTTCCTGTCAACGAGAATGACTTAGAGTTCCCTACACTTTCCATGCTAGATATATCATAAGCGGTTCCCAAACATAAAATAAAGTTTATTCCTTTTTTCCACCAAACTTTCACAAGCCATGGCTAGCCGTATCCACCGTTGCCCTCCATACCAACACTTTCCATATTTTTAATTATTTGACAACAACAACAACAACAACAAAGCCTTTAGTCCCAAACAAGTTGGGGTAGGCTAGAGGTGAAACCCATAAGATCACGTGACCAACTCATGGCTCTGGCACATGGATAGCAAGCTTCCACGCACCCCTATCCATAGCTCGTTATCTCGTGATACTCCAACCCTTTAGATCTCTCTTGATGGACTCCTCCCATGTCAAATTCGGTCTACGCCGACCTCTTTTGACATTCTCCGCATGTTTTAGCCGTCCGCTATACACTCGAGCTTCTGGAGGCCTGCCCTGAATATGCCCAAACCATCTCATACGATGTTGGACAAGCTTCTCTTCAATTGGTGCTACCCAAACTTTATATCATATATCATCATTCCGGACTCGATCCTTCCTCGTGTGGCCACACATCCATCTCAACATACGTATCTCCGCCACACCTAACTATTGAACATGTCACCTTTTAGTCGGCCAACACTCAGCGCCATACAGCATGGCGGGTCGAACCGCCGTCCTATAAAAATTACCTTTTAGCTTTTGTGGCACTCTCTTGTCACAGAGAATGCCATAAGCTTGGCGCCACTTCATCCATCCGGCTTTGATTCGATGGTTCACATCTTAATCAATACCCCCATCCTCCTGCAGCATTGACCCCAAATATAGAAAGGTGTTCTTCTGAGGCACCACCTGTCCATCAAGGCTAACCTCCTCCTCCTCACAACTAGTAGTACTGAAACCGCACATCATGTACTCAGTTTTAGTTCTACTAAGCTTAATCCATTTCAATTCCAAGGTTTATCTCCATAGCTCTAACTTCATATTTACCCCCAAACGACTATCATCAAGTAGTACCACATCGTCCCCAAAGAGCATACACCATGGGATATCTCCTTGTATATCCCTTGTGATCTCATCCATCACCAAGGCAAAAAGATAAGGGCTCAAAGTTGACCCCTGATGCAATCCTATCTTAATCGGGAAGTCATCAGTGTTGATATCACTTGTTCGAACACTTATCACAACATTATCGTACATGTCCTTGACGAGGGTAATGTACTTTGCTGGGACTTTGTGTTTCTCCAAGGCCCACCACATGACATTCCGCAGTATCTTATCATAGGCCTTCTCCAAGTCAATGAACACCACATGCAAGTCCTTCTTTTTGCTCCCTGTATCTCTCCATAAGTTGTCGAACCAAGACATAAAGTAAATTTCCTTTTTCATTTCGGGACTGGGAATCCCTATTACCGCAATACTCGCGTGCAATGACAAGTGAATAAACACTCATCTTGAGAATAACACATCTAGCATGAAAAATATTAGCCACCCATCGCCGCTTCATGAGCGGCACGGGAACACAAAAGAGAAATTTATTTTGAAATTAGAGTTGGCACATACAAATTTTCTTAGAATGGCATGGAAATACCGCATATAGATAGGTATGGTGGACTCATTTGGCATAACTTGGGTTTTAGGATTTGGATGCACAAGTAGTATTTCTACTTAGTACAAGGTGGAGGCTAGCAAGAGGTTGAGAAGCGACCAACCAAGGAACGAAAACCATCATAAGAGGACATTAAACATAACTAACACCAAATAATGCAACACAAGTAGGATGTAATTTCATTTTAAACTATTACAAAGAATCAAGTTTATTTTGTCCAATGATCTTCATGAAAGTTTTTATTATATCCTCCTTGGATATCTATCACTTTGGGACTAGTTTCATATGTTGCTTTTGATAAGCTCAACTAAATATAAGTGAAGAACATGATCATAATATTTCTTTCTCTCAAATTAATCTAAGTGAAGCAAGAGATAATTTCTTTAAAAATAACAAAGCACACCGTGCTCAAAAAGATATAAGTGAAGCACTAGAGCAATTCCAAAGCTCTAAAAAAATAAGTGAAGCATAGGAGCAAGCATAGAATAATTTGTCTCTCCCAAATAGGTGTGTACAGAAAGGAAACATATTGAAAATAAAAAAGAAAAACAAGAAAATAATCGTGTCACACAAGACGCTCCAAGCAAAACTCATAATATGTGATGAATAAAAATATAGTTTCAATTAAAATACCGATGGCCGTTAGAAGAAAGAGGGGATGCCACTCGGGGGCATCCCCGAGCTTAGTTGCTTGATACTTCTCGAATATTATCTTGGGGTGCCTCGGGCATCCCCAAGCTTAGCCTTTTGCTACTCCTTATTCCTTCATCCATCTCGATCTCACCAAAAACTTGAAAACTTCAATCACACAAAACTCAACAAGACTTCGTGAGATCCGTTAGTATAACAAAACATATATTTACTCTAAATATTATAGAAAACAATTCTTATTTTGTAATTTCATTATATCTACTGTATTCTAACTTTTCTATGGCAAAAACTCGTCGAAGGAAACCATAGAATCATCAAAACAAGCACATAACACAACGAAAACAGAATCTGTCAAAAAACAAAACAGTCTGTAAAGATGTGATTTTTTACCATACTTATGTAACTCTGAAAATTCTGAAAAATTAAATTAATGTGGAAAATTCGTATATTGATATCGCCAAAAAAATTCAAGAGTTTATCACGCTCCAGTAATCGTCCGAAATTCTAACTCTGGACGCAAAAGTTTCTGAATTTCCAACACGATCAAATCAACTATCGACCAAATTATCCCATAGGCTTTGCTTGGAACAAACATTTATTTAAACCACAAAAACATATCAAGCCAGTGGTATTATTGGGTATTTTGATGAAAATAGCAAGAAAACCAAAAAGCAAAAAGATACAAGTTGGGTTGCCTCCCAACAAGCGCTATCCATTTACGCCCTTAGCTAGGCATAATACCAAGATCTCAAGTGTTGTCATCTTTGCAATTTGATCTTAGTTCTAGGGAAGTGTTCCATGCCCTTTCTCAACGGAAATTGAAATTTAATAATCCCTTCTTTCATATCAATCACTGCACCAATAGTGCGTAAAAACGGTCTACCAAGTGTAATAGGGCAAGACGAATTGCAGTCGATGTCAAGAACAATAAAGTATATGGGTACATAGTTCCTATTTGCAAGAATAAGAACATCATCAATCCTTCCCAAAGGATTTTTAATAGTAGAATCCACCAAATGCAAATTAAGAGAACAATCTTCAATATTGGTAAGACCAAGAATATCACAAAGAGATTTCGGAATTGTGGAAACACTAGCACCCAAATCACATAAAGCATTGCACTCATAATTTTAATCTTGATTTTGATAGTAGGTTCCAATTCATCATGTAATTTTCTAGGGATTGATACTTCCAATTCCAACTTATCTTCTAAAGCTTTCATCATAGCATCAACAATATGTTTAGTAAAAGCTTTATCTTATTCATAAGCATGAGGTGAATTTATCCTGGAATGCATCAAGGAAATACAATCAATCAAAGAGCAACTATCATAATTAAAATCCTTGTAATCCAAAAGATTGGGCACATCACTAGTTAAAGTTTTGACCTCTCCAGACCCACTTTTATCAATTTTCTCAACAAGATTTTCACCCTCCCAATCATTGGGATGTCTTCTAGCTAAAGATGACTCTTTTTCAGTCCCTTTATCATAAATTTGAACTTTACTAAACAAGGAATCAATATAAGAAACACCAATCATTTTTAGATCTTCATCATTTTTATGAACGCAATCACTAGAAAACATTTT
This sequence comes from Secale cereale, assembly GCA_902687465.1. Classification (NCBI taxonomy): domain Eukaryota; kingdom Viridiplantae; phylum Streptophyta; class Magnoliopsida; order Poales; family Poaceae; genus Secale; species Secale cereale. The sequence goes on along the minus strand of LR738713.1, from coordinate 152,378,743 downwards.
TTTTCTAAAAAATCTCTTTTAGCTCTAAGCATAGCGATTTTTTCTTACTTTTATCCATAGAGACATAAAGGGCCTTAATTGATTCCTCAACCTTAGGCAAAAAAATTCAACTTGAGATTTTCCACATCATGAGAAATTTATCAATACTTCTAGTGATATCATCAATCTTATTCAATTTTTCTTCTATACAAGCATTGAAAACCTTTTGAGTATTGATAAATTATTTATTATTTTTCTATAGATCAGAGGCATTCCTATTATTATTATAGGAAGAATTACCATAGTAATTACCATTACTATTAGAGGAATTTCTCGAGAAAGGCCTAGGATTAAAATTACCCTATAAGCATTGTTATTGAAATTATTTCTACAGATAAAATTCACATCTATGGCATCACTATTTTGCTCAATCAAAGTAGACCAAGGCATATCATTAAGATCAATAGGTGCACTTTTACTAGCAACCATTTTCATAAGAGCATCAACTTTTTATTTCAAAGAATCAATTTCAACCGAATTATCTTTTTTGCTAGTAGGCGCCCTTTCGGTATGTCATTCCGAATAGTTTGCCATAATATTATCAAGCAATTTGGTGGCTTCACCCAAAGTAGTTTCCATAAAAGTACGACTAGGGGCGGAGTCCAAAAGGTTTTGAGAAATAAAATTCAACCCCACATAAAAATTGTGTATGATCATCCAAAGATTTAACCCATGAGTTGGGCAATTCCTTAGCATCAATTTCATCCTTTCCCAAGATTGTGCAACATGCTCATGTTCAAGTTGCTTGAAATTCATGATCTGGGTTCTAAGGGAAATAATTTTTGCGGGCGTAAAATACTTAGTAATAAAACCATCTTTGCACTTATTCCAAGAATCGATACCTTTTCGAGGCAAAGACAAAAACTAAAATTTAGCGCGATCGCGCAAAGAGAACGGAAATAATTTCAACTTCACAATATCTTTGTGTTGGAAATATGCCCTAGAGGCAATAATAAATTGGTTATTATTATATTTCCTTGTTCATGATAATCGTTTATTATCCATGCTAGAATTGTATTGATAGGAAACTAAGATACATGTGTGGATACATAGACAACACCGTGTCCCTAGTGAGCCTCTACTAGACTAGATCGTTGATCAAAGATGGCTACGGTTTCCTAGCCATAGACATGAGTTGTCATTTGATAACGGGATCACATCATTAGGAGAATGATGTGATGGACAAGACCCAAACGATAAACGTAGCATATGATCGTGTCAGTTTATTGCTATTGTTTTCTGCATGTCAAGTATATGTTCCTACGACCATGAGATCATGCAACTCACTGACACCGGAAGAGTACCTTGTGTGTACCCAACATCACAACGTAACTGGGTGACTATAAAGGTGCTCTACAGGTATCTCCGAGGGTGTCTGTTTAGTTGGCATGGATCAAGACTGGGATTTGTCACTCCGTATGACGGAGAGGTATCTCAGGGCCCACTCGGTAATACAACATCACAATGAGCTTGCAAGCAATGTGACCAATGAGTTGATCACGGGATCTTGTATTACGGAACGAGTAAAGAGACTTGCCGGTAACGAGATTGAACTAGGTATAGAGATACCGACGATCGAATCTCGGGCAAGTAACATACCGACAGACAAAGGGAACTATATACGGGATTGTCTGAATCCTTGACATCGAGGTTCAATCGATAAGATCTTCGTAGAATATGTGGGAACCAATATGGGCATCCAGGTCCCGCTATTGGTTATTGACCGTAGAGGTGTCTCGGTCATGTCTGCATAGTTCTCGAACCCGCAGGGTCTACACACTTAACGTTTGGTGATGATATAAGTATAGTCGAGTCGTTATGTTGGTAACCGAAGGTTGTTCGGAGTCCCGGATGAGATCCCGGACGTGACGAGGAACTTCGGAATGGTCCGGGGATGAAGATTGATATATTGGATGATGGGAATCGGAGTCCGGAAGTGTTCCGGGGAGCACCGGGGAGTCGTCGGATGACCGAAAGGAGTTTCGGGGGGTCCCGACAAGTGTTGCGGGCCTCATGGGCCAAAAGGGGGGAGGCACATCAGCCCACACAGGGGCTGTGCGCCCCCCCACAGGCCTCCCACGCAGCTAGGAGGGTGGGGGCGCCCCTAGGGCAGCCGGCCCCCTCTGGCTTGGGGGGCAAGGCGCCTAGGGGGGGCCACCCAAACCCTAGCCGCCCCCTCTCCCTTGTGGCCGCCACCCCCTAGGGGAAACCCTAGGGGCGCCTCCACTTCTCCCCTCCCCCTATATATAGAGAGGGCTAGAGAGGGCAGCCACACCCCTACGTGCCTTGGAGCTGCCTCTCCTCTCCCTCGTAGCATATCTTCTTCTCCGCAGTGCTTGGCGAAGCCCTGCTGAGTTTTCTCCACCACCACCTCCACCACGCCATCGTGCTGCCGGAGGACTCAAGGTGCTACTTCACCATCGCTCGCTGGATCAAGGAGGTGAAGGCGTCATCAAGCCGTACGTGTGTTGAACGCGGAGGCGCCGTCCGTTCGGCGCTAGATCGGATCTTCCGCGATTTGAATCGCCGCGAGTACGACTCCATCAACCGCGTTCTAGCAACGCTTCCGCTTAGCGATCTACAAGGGTATGTGGATCCGACTCTTCCCTCGTAGATGCATCTCCTAGATTGATCTTGGTGAGCGTAGGAAAATTTTTGTTTCCCATGCAACGTTCCCCAACAGTGGCATCATGAGCTAGGTTCTTGCGTAGATGCTTTCATGAGTAGAACACAAAGGGGTTTGTGGGCGTTGATGTTTAGATTGCTTCCCTCTTTGGTCTTTCTTGATTCACCGGCATTATGGGATGAAGCGGCCCGGACCAACTTTACATGTCCACGTACATGAGACCGGTTCCATCGACAGACATGCGACTTTTGTTGCATAAGATGGCTGGCGGGTGTCTGTCTCTCCTATCTTAGTTGAATCGGATTCGACGAAGGCGGTCCTTGTAGAAGGTTAAATAGCAACTTAAATATCACCGTTGTGGCTTTGCGTAGGTAAGAAGCGTTCTTGCTAGATACCCATAGCAGCCACGTAAAACATGCAACAACAAATTAGAGGACGTCTAACTTGTTTTTGCAGGGTATGTATGTGATATGATATGGCCAAAGACATGATGAGATATATTTGATGTATGAGATGATCATGTTGTAATAGTTAATATCGACTTGCATGTCGATGTATACGGCAACCGGCAGGAGCCATAGGGTTGTCTTTAATTTTTGTATGACCTGCGTGTCAATCATTAAGCACTATGTAATGCTTTACTTTATCGCTAAACGGTAGCAATAGTAGTAAGAGCATGGTGGGCGCGCGACAACCCCGATGGCGACACGATGATGGAGATCATGATGATGGGGATCATGGTGTTATGCCGGTGACAATGGAGATCATGCCGATGCTTTGAAGATGGAGATCAAAAGCACGAGTTGATGGCCATATCATGTCACTTATGATTTGCATGTGATGTTAATCCTTTTATGCATCTTATTTTGCTTAGGACGGCGGTAGCATTATAAGATGATCCCTCACTAAAATTTCAAGATGAAATTGTGTTCCCCCCGAGTGTGCGCCGTTGCGAAGGTTCGTCGTTTCGAAGCACCACGTGATGATCGGGTGTGATAGACTCTACGTTCGCATACAACGGGTGCAAGCCAGTTTTGCACATGCAGAACACTCGGGTTAGACTTGACGAGCCTAGCATGTACAACATGGCCTCGGAACACGGAAGACCGAAAGGTCGAGCATGAGTCATATAGTAGATATGATCAACATGAAGATGTTCACCATTGACACCACCTCATCTCACGTGATGATCGGACTTGGGTTGGTGGATTTGGATCATGTCACGCTCGGATGACCAGAGGGATGTCTATTTGAGTGGGAGTTATAAGTAATTTGATTAGTTAAACTCACTTATCATGAACAATAGTCTAAGTTGCCTTTGCAAATTATGTTGTAGATCAATAGCTTGCACTGTAGCTCCCTGTTTAATACGTTCCTAGAGAAAGAATAAGTTGAAAGTTATTGTAAGCAATTTTGCGGACTAGGTCCGTAATCTGAGGAATGTCCTCACTGCTGCACAGAAGGCTTACGTCCTCAATGCACCGCTCGGTGTACCAACCCCTCGAGCGTAGTCTATGGATGTTGTGAACATCTGGCAGACACATTCTGATGACTACTTGATAGTTTAGTGTGCCATGCTTTACGACTTAGAATCGGGATTCCTATGACGTTTTGAACGCCATGGAACATATGAGATGTTCCAAGAGCTGAAATTGGTATTTCAAGCTCATACCCGTGTTGAGAGGTATGACCTCTGACAAGTTCTTTGCCTTACAAAGATGGAGGAGAATTGCTCAGACAGTGAGCATGTACTCAGAATATCTGGGTGCTTCAATCGCTTGAATCGAGTGGGAGTTTATCTTCCAGATAAGATAGTGATTGACAGAGTTCTCTAGTCACTATCACCAAGCTACTAGAACTTCGTGATGAACTATGACATGCAAGGGATAGAGATGATCCTGGGTTTGTTCGCGGTGCCTAAGACCGCAAAGGTAGAAGTCAAGAAGGAGCATCAAATGTTGATGGTTTAACAAGACCACTGGTTTCAAGAAGGGCAAGGGCTAGAAGGGAAACTTCATGAATGGCAAACAAGTTGCCGCTCTAGTGAAGAGACCCAAGGTTGAACCCAAACCCGAGACTAAGTGCTTCTATTATAAGGGGAACGGTCACTGGTAGCGGAACTACCCTAAATACATGGTAGATAAGAAGGCTGGCAACTTCAACAAAGTATATCTGATATACATGTCATTGATGTGTACCTTACTAGTACTCCTAGTAGCACCTGGGTATTGGATACCGGTTCAGTTGCTATTATTGGTGACTTGAAGCAAAAGCTACAGTCTAAACGGAGACTGGCTGGGCGAGGTGACGATGTGTGTTGGAAGTGTTTCCAAGGTTGATGTGATCACCATCGCACGCTCCCTCTACCTTCGGGATTAGTGTTGAATCTAGATAAAAGTTATCGGGTGTCTACGTTGAGCATGAATATGATTGGATCATGTTCATTGTGATACGGTTGTTCATTTAAGTTAGAGAATAATGGTTATTCTGCTTAGATGAATAATACCTTTCATGGTCATGCACCCTATGTGAATGGTTCATTGAATCTCGGTCGTAGTAATACACATGTTCATAATATTGACGCCAAAAGATGTAGAGTTAATAATGATAGTACCACTTTCTTGTGGCACTGCCGCGTAGGTCATATTGGTGTAAAGTGCATGAAGAAACTCCATGCTGATGGATGTTTGGAGTCATTTGATTTTGAATCGCTTGACACATGCGAGCCATGCCTCATGGGCAGGATGACTGAGACCCGTTTTCATGTTCAATGAGACGGGCAAGTGACTTGTTGGAAATCGCACATGTTGATGTGTGTGATCCAATGAGGATTGAGGCGAGCAGGGGATATCGTTGTTTTCTCATCTTCACTGACGACTTGAGTAGATATGGGGATATATGCTTAATGAAATACAAGTCTGAAATGTTTGAAAAGTTCAAGCAATTTCAGAGTGAAGTTAAGAATCATCATAACAAGAAGATCAAATTCCTACGATCTGATCAAGGGAGAATATCTGAGTTATGATTTTGGCAATCACTTAAGACATGTGGAATTGTTTCACAGTTGAAGCCATCTGGAACACCACAGTGTAATGGTGTGTCCGAACGTCGTAATCGAACCTTATGAGATATGGTGCGATTTATGATGTCTCTTGCCAATCTGCCACTATCATTTTGGGGTTATGCATTAGAGACAGCTGCATTCGCTTTAGATAGGGCACCATCTAAAGTCCGTTGAGACGACATCGAATGGACATTGGTTTGGCAAGAAACCAAAGTTGTCGTTTCTTAAATGTTTGGGGCTGCGATGCTTGTGGCTTCAGCCGGAAAAGCTCGAGCCCAAAGCGGACAAATGCGTCTTCATAGGATACCCAAAGGTTACAGTTGGGTATACCTTCTATCTCAGATCCGAGGGCAAAGTGTTTGTCGCTAAGAACGGGTCCTTTCTTGAGAAGGAGTTTCTCTCGAAAGAATTGAGTGGGAGGAAGATAGAACTTGATGAGGTTGTTGAACCTCTACTTCGAACGGAGAGTGGTGCAACACAGAAAGATGTTTCTGTGGAACCCACATCTGTTAAAGAGGAAGCTAATGATAGTGATCATAAAACTTCGGATCAAGTTACTGTCGAACATCGTAGGTCGACAAGGATATGTACTACTCCTGAGTGGTACGGTAATCCTGTCTTAGATGTCATGTTGTTAGACAACGATGAAACCTACGAGCAATGGAGAAGCGATGGTGGGCCCGTGTTCCGACAAATGGTTAGATGCCATGAAATCCGAGATAGGATCCATGTATCATAACAAAGTATGGACTTTGGTGGACTTGCCCGATGATCGGCAAGCCATTGAAAATAAATGGATCTTTGAGAGGAAGACGGACGTGGACGGTAATGTCACCGTCTATGAAGCTCGACTTGTGGCAAAGAGTTTTTCACAAGTTCAAGGAGTTGACTACGATGAGATTTTCTCACCCGTAGCGATGCTTAAGTCCGTCGGAATCATGGTAGCATTGGCTGCATTTTTCGATAAGGAAATCTGGCAGATGGATGTCAAAACAAGTTTCCTTACCGGTTTTCGTAAGGAAAGGTTGTATGTGATGCAATCAGAAGGTTTTGCCGATCCTAAGGATGCTAAAAAGTATGCTAGCTCCAGCGATCCTTCTATGGACTAGAGCAAGCATCTCGGAGTCAGAACATACGCTTTGATGGAGTGATCAAATTTTTTGGGTTTATACAAAGTTTACAAGAAACTTGTATTTACAAGAAAGTGAGTGGGAGCGCTACAACATTTCTGATAAGTATATGTGGATGACATATTGTTGATCCGAAATGATGTAGAATTTCTGGAAAGCATAAAGGGTTGTTTGAAAGGAGTTTTTCAAAGGAAGACCTGGGTAGAGCCGCTTACATATTAGGCATCAAGATCTATAGAGATAGATCAAGACGCCTGATTAGATTTTCAAAAAGCACACACCTTGCCATATATTTGAAGGAGTTCAAAATGGATCGGTCAAAGAAGAAGTCCTTGCCTGAATTGTAAGGTGTGAAGTTGAGTAAGACTCAAAGCTCGACCACGGCAGAAGAAAGAGAAAGGACGAAAGTCGTCCCCTATGCTTTAGCCATAGGCTCTATACGGTATGCCATGCTGTGTGCCGCACCTGATGTGTGCCTTGCCACGAGTCTGGCAAGGGGGTACAAGTGTGATCCAGGAGTGGATCACTGGACAACGGTCAAAATTATCCTTAGAGGAATAAGGAAATGTTTCTCGGTTGTGGAGGTTATAAAGAGTTCAACGTAAAGAGTTACGTCGATGCAAGCTTTAACACCTATCCGGATAACTCTGAGTAGAAAAACCGGATACGTATAGTGGAGCAACCATTTGGAATAGCACCAAGTGGAGCGAAGTAGCAGCATCTACAATATGACATAGATTTTTGCGAAGCACGTGTGGATCTGCATGTTGCAGACCCATTGACTACAACCTCTCTCACAAGCATAACATGATAAAACCCCAGAACTCATTGAGTGTTGATCACATGGTGATGTGGACTAGATTATTGACTCTAGTAAACTCTTTGGGTATTAGTCACATGGCGATGTGAACTATGAGTGTTAATCACATAGCGATGTGAACTAGATTATTGACTCTAGTGCAAGTGGGAGACTGTTGGAAATATGCCCTAGAGGCAATAATAAATTGGTTATTATTATATTTCCTTGTTCATGATAATCGTTTATTATCCATGCTAGAATTGTATTGATAGGAAACTAAGATACATGTGTGGATACATAGACAACACCGTGTCCCTAGTGAGCCTCTACTAGACTAGCTCGTTGATCAAAGATGGCTACGGTTTCTTAGCCATAGACATGAGTTGTCATTTGATAACGGGATCACATCATTAGGAGAATGATGTGATGGACAAGACCCAAACGATAAACGTAGCATATGATCGTGTCAGTTTATTGCTATTGTTTTCTGCATGTCAAGTATATGTTCCTACGACCATGAGATCATGCAACTCACTGACACCGGAAGAGTACCTTGTGTGTACCCAACATCACAACGTAACTGGGTGACTATAAAGGTGCTCTACAGGTATCTCCGAGGGTGTCTGTTTAGTTGGCATGGATCAAGACTGGGATTTGTCACTCCGTATGACGGAGAGGTATCTCAGGGCCCACTCGGTAATACAACATCACAATGAGCTTGCAAGCAATGTGACCAATGAGTTGATCACGGGATCTTGTATTACGGAACGAGTAAAGAGACTTGCCGGTAACGAGATTGAACTAGGTATAGAGATACCGACGATCGAATCTCGGGCAAGTAACATACCGACAGACAAAGGGAACTATATACGGGATTGTCTGAATCCTTGACATCGAGGTTCAATCGATAAGATCTTCGTAGAATATGTGGGAACCAATATGGGCATCTAGGTCCCAATATTGGTTATTGACCGTAGAGGTGTCTCGGTCATGTCTGCATAGTTCTCGAACCCGCAGGGTCTACACACTTAACGTTTGGTGATGATATAAGTATAGTCGAGTCGTTATGTTGGTAACCGAAGGTTGTTCGGAGTCTCGGATGAGATCCCGGACGTGACGAGGAACTCCGGAATGGTCCGGGGATGAAGATTGATATATTGGATGATGGGAATCGGAGTCCGGAAGTGTTCCGGGGAGCACCGGGGAGTCGTCGGATGACCGAAAGGAGTTTCGGGGGGTCCCGGCAAGTGTTGCGGGCCTCATGGGCCAAAAGGGGGGAGGCACATCAGCCCACACAGGGGCTGTGCGCCCCCCACAGGCCTCCCACACAGCTAGGAGGGTGGGGGCGCCCCTAGGGCAGCCGGCCCCCTCTGGCTTGGGGGGCAAGGCGCCTAGGGGGGGCCACCCAAACCCTAGCCGCCCCCCTCTCCCTTGTGGCCGCCACCCCCTAGGGGAAACCCTAGGGGCGCCTCCACTTCTCCCCTCCCCCTATATATATAGAGGGAGAGAGAGGGCAGCCACACCCCTACGTGCCTTGGCGCTGCCTCTCCTCTCCCTCGTAGCATATCTTCTTCTCCGCAGTGCTTGGCGAAGCCCTGCTGAGTTTTCTCCACCACCACCTCCACCACGCCGTCGTGCTGCCGTAGGACTCAAGTTGCTACTTCACCATCGCTCGCTGGATCGAGGAGGTGAAGGCGTCATCAAGCCGTACGTGTGTTGAACGCGGAGGCGCCGTCCGTTCGGCGCTAGATCGGATCTTCCGCGATTTGAATCGCCGCGAGTACGACTCCATCAACCGCGTTCTAGCAACGCTTCCGCTTAGCGATCTACAAGGGTATGTGGATCCGACTCTTCCCTCGTAGATGCATCTCCTAGATTGATCTTGGTGAGCGTAGGAAATTTTTTGTTTCCCATGCAACGTTCCCCAACACTTTGTCCACATATTTTTTCTTTTGCATATCACATAACTCCACGAAGGTGTTAATATGGGACACGTCATCCTCATTAGAAGTACCGGAAAATTGATGTTTCATGACAGGATTTAACAAATCAGCATTGATATCACAAGATTCTGCACTAGTGGTGGGAGGAGCAATCAGATTAGTAATGAAATAATTGTTGTTGGTATTGGAAAAATTACACAACTTAGTGTTCTCTTGTGTCATCTTAAGAAATTGTAAACAACAACACAAGTAGGCAATAAATCCGACCGGAATACGGCGAATGAAAAAGAGGGTGAATAAACACATCAATTTTTGTGAAGTAGGGGAGATGAAAACAAGAGGCAAATGACAAATAATGTAAATTGCAAGGAGATGAGATTTGTGATTAGGAACCCGATAGATGTTGGTGATGTCTCCCAGACAACGGCGCCTGAAAGTTCCTTTGATGTCGCTTGAGATGCGTCGGTGTTTCCCCAAGGAATAAGGGAGGATGCATCACAACAACGGTAAGGTATTCCCTCAGTGATGAAACCAAGGTTGTCAAACCAGTAGGAGAACCATGCAACAATGCGTAAATGGTACCTACACACAAATAACAACTTCTTGCAAACCGACACGTTAAAGGGGTTGTCAATCCCTTTCGGGTAGCGGTGCCAAAAAGTGACGTAAGGATAGGATAAAATTGTACTCCCTCTGTCCCAAAATAAGTGACGCAAAAGTGACTCAAATTTGCACTAAAGTTAGTGCAAATTTGAGTCACTTTTGCGTCACTTATTTTGGGACGGAGGGAGTAGTAGATTGATAGATGCAAATAAAAGCAAATAAATCATAGCAAGGTATTTTTGGGTTTTTGATAATATAGATCTGAAAGTAAAATAAACAAATAAAAGAAAAGGCAAATGGCAATATAGATCTGAAAGTATATGATTGGAAAATAGACCCGGGGGCCGTAGATTTCACTAGTGGCTTAACAACAACAACAACAACAACAAAGCCTTTAGTCCCAAACAAGTTGGGGTAGGCTAGAGGTGAAACCCATAAGATCTCGTGACCAACTCATGGCTCCGGCACATGGATAGCAAGCTTCCATGCACCTCTGTCCATAGCTAGTTCTCTGGTGATACTCCAATCCTTCAGGTCTCTCTTAACGGACTCCTCCCATGTCAAATTCGGTCTACCCCGACCTCTCTTGACATTCTCCGCACGCTTTAGCCGTCCGTTATGCACTGGGGCTTCTGGAGGCCTGCGCTGAATATGCCCAAACCATATCAGACGATGTTGGACAAGCTTCTCTTCAATAGGTGCTACCCCAACTCTATCTCGTATATCATCATTCCGGACTCGATCCTTCCTCGTGTGGCCACACATCCATCTCAACATACGCATCTCCGCCACACCTAACTGTTGAACATGTCGCCTTTTAGTCGGCCAACACTCGGCGCTATACAGCATTGCGGGTCGAACCGCTGTCCTGTAGAACTTGCCTTTTAGCTTTTGTGGCACTCTCTTGTCATAGAGAATGCCAGAAGCTTGGCGCCACTTCATCCATCCGGCTTTGATTCGATGGTTCACATCTTCATCAATACCCCCATCCTCCTGCAACATTGACCCCAAATATCGAAAGGTGTTCTTCTGAGGCAACACCTGTCCATCAAGGCTAACCTCCTCCTCCTCACACCTAGTAGTACTGAAACCGCACATCATGTACTCAGTTTTAGTTCTACTAAGCTTAAACCCTTTCGATTCCATGGTTTGTCTCCATAACTCTAGCTTCCTATTTACCCCCGTCCGACTATCGTCAACTAGCACCACATTGAACGCAAAGAGCATGCACCATGGGATATCTCCTTGTATATCCCTTGTGACCTCATCCATCACCAAGGCAAAAAGATAAGGGCTCAAAGCTAACCCTTGTTGCAGTCCTATCTTAAGCGGGAAGTCATCAGTATTGACATCACTTGTTTGAACACTTGTCACAACATTATCGTACATGTCCTTGATGAGGGTAATGTACTTTGCTGGGACTTTGTGTTTCTCCAAGGCCCACCACATGACATTCCGTGGTATCTTAGCATAGGCCTTCTCCAAGTCAATGAACACCATATGCAAGTCCTTCTTTTGCTCCCTGTATCTCTCCATAAGTTGTCGAACCAAGAAAATGGCTTCCATCGTCGACCTCCCAGGCATGAAACCAAACTGATTTCGGGTCACGTTTTTCATTCTTCTCAAGCGGTGCTCAATGACTCTCTCCCATAGCTTCATTGTATGGCTCATCAGCTTAATTCCACGGTAATTAGTACAACTCTGAACATCCCCCTTGTTCTTGAAGATTGGTACTAATATATTCCGTCTCCATTCTTCTGGCATCTTGTTTGCCCAAAAAATGAGGTTGAAAAGCTTGGTTAGCCATACTATCGCTATGTCCCCGAGGCCTTTCCACACCTCAATGGGGATACAATCAGGGCCCATCGCTGTCAGGACCCCGATCCTAAGTCACACAGGTCTAGCCTGTAACACATCATATCACTTTGCGGCCTCACGCACGGTATCCCCACGGGTGCCACCTTACCTGGCCCGGGACCGTTTGCGCATTTTGGCACACGTATATGATAGTGTCGCTAGCATCCATATGACAGAGAACCCGGGCCGACATGACTAGTTATAAACCAAAAGTGGCACTAAATTACAGGGACATGCATACATGACCCAACAACGAACATGTCGGTCATCAGCGTATGAACCCAAGTCGTAGCAAGCTACAAGGACTTAAAGGAACAACGCGTGACATTTCCTCTAAGGGACAGACACAGGAACAAAGAAGGACACATGCCGGCCAGCCTAAGTGTTCCGGAGCAGTAGCAAGCTACCAAGGCTCAGTGGAAGCACTAGGAGACATTTCCCTGTAAGGTAGGCTACCAAAGGTAAACAACTAGGTGTCAGATCCCACACATAGCAATACACATTACACGTACGCATAACATGCAAGTATGTGATGTACAACAAGGCATCACCACATAACTCAACAACTCATATAGATAAAGGCCCAGAAGAGCCATCATAGCATTTATTACAATCAGAGGTCACATGACCCAACATACAGAGCATACAGACAACGGAAGCATAACATGTCTGAGTACAAACAACTACAAGAGAAAAAGGCTGAGAAGCCTGACTATCTACCAGACCCTCCCAAGGGTACAAGATCGTAGCTGAGGTAACAAGCTAAATGTCGAAGTCCACGCAGAACCACTAGCGAGACTGAAGTCTCTCTGCAAAACATAAATTAAGCAAACGTGAGCACAAAGGTACTCATCAAGACTTACATCAGAACTAGCTACATATGCATCGGTATCAACAAAGGGGTGGTGGAGTTTGACTGCAGCAAGCCAGCTTTGACTCGGTGGCTATCCTAAACTACGACTGAAAGTAACTCTTTGAGGTGGCGCACACGAGTCCACATATTCACCAATCAATACACCACTATGGATCCGCTCCCGTCTCCCTACGAGAAGGCCATCCATAGCACTCACGCTTATCTTGCGCGTTTTAGAGTATCCACTTTCACTTGTCTATGAACTGTAATAGGTAACCCAGAAGTCCATTTCCGCGGACACGGCTATTCGAATAGATTATATTTAACCCTGCAGGGGTGTACTTCTTCACACACGCTCTCACCACTTACCGCCGTTTACACGACATGTACTCGGCAACCTTCAAGCGGAGGCCCAGCGAGGGTGTCGGCCACGACCTGACTAACCACACAAGTCTCTCGTCCAGGTTTATCGCCTATTTGGGTTCCATCCATGGGGAGATTCGGCCGGGGTGTCGCTCACGGCCCCAAATGATGTGTACAGGGTTCCCGCATCACCAAACGGGTAATCGGTACACCGTGCCACGTACCTGCCGCGTCACAGCCCACCCCGAGGGTCAGCCTGCGTACGACCTCCAGTAAACTACAAACACCAGAAACTAGTTGCAACTCCTGGACAGAGATCATGTTGATTAATAAGTCGAGAGGGTCCATTGGTTTCGGGCCCAATGCATGGTAGTAACTGGTCATGGATCAACCAACACAGAACTCAGTTCCTGAGGACGACTGCAATGAGACAACCCACCTTGTACTCCTACATGGCCTCTCATAGCTACCTTTACCAAATCGTGTTCACACACTTAGCTCACACACAGTAGGACATGTTCATCACATTCCAATTCATCCCCGATGAATCAGACCTGACACAACTCTAAGCAATAGCAGGCATAACCAGAAAGCATCAATGAGTAGGCACAACATGGCTCAAACAACTCCTACTCATACTATTGGGTTTCAACTATTTACTGTGGCAATGACGGGTCATGCAGTGGAAAGGGGTTCAACTACCGCAGCAGGTAACAATTGAAGCGTTGTTGTCCTAATGCAGTAAAAGAGAGCAAGAGCGAGAGAGTGGGATTGTATCGGAATGCTCAATGGGGTTTGCTTGCCTGGCACTTCTGAAGATAACATTGAGTCTTCATCGGTGTCATCGAACTCATCATCGGAACGTCGTCTACTGAGAGGGGACAAAACCGACAAACAGAGAAAGAACACAATCAATGCAATGCAACAAAATGATGCATGAACATGACATGGCAATATGATGTGGTTTGGCCTAATGCAACTAGCAGCCAAATTAAATAAAGTTGGTTTGAACCAAAGGTTCAAATTCAAACTCCATATATGATTATTCAAATGCCATTAATTCAAATTGCCCTAAACAGTGGCTGTAAGTTATTCAAACATGCATGAAAATGCCATAAACAGATTCCTTGGATTTTTCTGATTAATTTTCATATATAAATTATTTTCATCTGAGTTATAGATTATTTTCTATGATTTTTAGAAGTTTTGGTTATTTTTTGAAATAAATAAATCATTTCTGATTTATTTAAAAACCCAGAAAACATTTACTGCGTCAACACTGCGTCAGGCTGAGGTCAGCAGGTCAACTGACCGGCCAGGGTCAAACCTGACGTGTGGGGTCCACACGTCAGTGGCACAACAGTTATACAGACTTAACTAAACTTAACAGAAGATTAAACTAAACTAAATAGGCACTGGGGCCCACTGTTAGTGACTCTAGGTTGGGTTAGTTAGTCACTAATGACGATGCCACGTCAGCACGCCGGAGTTACTCGCCGGCGACCTCATTCCGCGGCGGTGACTCGCCGGAGAGGGTCGGGTTTCGTGTACACGGGGTGGTTTTGGGCGCGGTTAGTCCCGTTGGAAAGCTGGCACTCGGCCGCATCCAACAGTGCGAGCCGTTCGTCCTGGGGTGGTCGGAAACAGCGCCGGCGGCGAGGTTTGCGGCGTCGGAGTTCGGGCGATGATCGAGACGGCGCTACGGGCCACTCCAGGAGCAACGGTTGGCCCTGTCCGATGCGCGGGAGTGCAAGGAGTGCGATGGCGAGCTCGGATGCAAGCTATGGTGGTTGTGGCCACGGCGGCGACAGGTTCAGCGGCGGCCGGCGACGGTGAGGAAGGGGGCGATGGCTACGGGGCGCGCGCGAAGGAAAGGACGGAGGGAAAAGGTTCAGTGGCTCACGGCGGTTCGGCTGGTGCAGACGGAGAGGCCGGGGAGGCGTTGGTTGTCGCGGATCGCCGACGAGGTCGATGGCGGCCGAAGGTTGAAGAAGACGATGGTGAGGGCGTTTGGGGGCTTCCGGCGTCGGGCGGCTTGGCGAGGAGGAAGAGAGGGACGAGGCGAAGCTCGTGGACGTTTTGCGGGGGCGTGGGGAGGGCTGCTGTCACGGTGGAGCTCGCCGGCGGCGACGGCTTCGTTCGGTCGCCGCGTGAGAGAGAGACAGAGGAGGGAGGAGAGAGTAGCGAGTGAGAGGGGGAGGTCGAGGGGGTTCCAGGGGCGTCGTGGCGTTCGTCCAGGGCATCGGGGAGGGAAGCAGGCAGGGAGGAGGTGGAGGCCGCGGGCGTGCGCCGTCGCCACGCACCTGCCTGTCCTCCTGGCAGGAGGTTGAAGACGCCCTTGCCCCTGGTGGGCTGGGCCAGCCAGATGGGCCACACAGGTAAAGGCCATGTACTTCCACTCTCTCTCTCTTTTATTTCTGTTTCTGTTTTCTATTTTTCTTTCTTTGTTTTATTTTCTTTTGCCACTGTTTTGAAATTTAAACAATTTCAAACAATGCCCAAAAACTCCTCTGAACAATTTTATGTTGCTAGATGGACTTTTCCAAAAGCACATAAAATATTTCAAAGTTATTTGGAAATATATTCTATATATTATGAATATAGTTCCAAATTCAAATACAATAATAAATTAAATTCCATGCCCAAAATATTCCACAGAAATGTCCATTATTTTTGGTTTGCTGCAAAAGCCTTGCCAAAAATATCCAACAATTATTAGGAACATTTTGGAAACATTGAATGCAATTTTTTTGACTGGACCTATTTGGAATTTGAAGTGCTAGGGTTTGAACAATCCCCATTTCAAGTTAACAAAATTTAAACATGATGCAACACAAGACTAACTGGACCAGAGCAGACCAGAACTGGGGATGTGACAACTCACCCCCACTAAACAAGAATCTCGTCCCGAGATTCAAGCTTAGGGTAAGAAATCAGAGGGGACACTAGCTAACACAATCTTCATGATCCAAGGGCCCTTCATATGAATGTCGATTGTTGGCATCATGTTGATCTTGAAAGATCGGGCAACTCAAGATCAACTCTTGGAGTGAGACGTTGAAACATCTCTTGAGCTGGGACACAGGACACACATCCAAAGGGATGGAGTGAAACAAACGATGAAGATTCACCTGACGGCAATAATTCCACACCTAAGGTGATGGTAACGATACCACCAGACGGGGCACCTTTAGGGAAGGTGACTCGTAGAATTATTTCTTTAAGTGGCAAAAAGAATTACTTTTGATATAGAGATCATTGAGATTCCCTATACCAGCCTAAGGCAAACACAATCGATCATTTGACGGAGTCCGAAAGAATGACATACTCGTCCAGAATGGATGATGTGGACTATCTTGTTAAAGACAACACAAGGGATGATTTGGTTATCATCGGAGATGGATGGGATTCATGGCAATTCCACTCCCGAGGATAATCCTGAACAGCAGTGATAGAGAATGGTAACCCATGGAGAATTGGTACATTGGCGGTGCAAGCTGGGAACAAAATGCAAATGCTGGGAATGATTCTGGTAACTGGGGTGAATCCCAATAGTAGAGAGTAAATCTACTCTTGAGAGGGTATAATATAACCAAGAACACTGGAAGCAATCCCGGTTAGTGTCGAGGATAACACCTAGTGCTTGTGCGTGCTCTCAAGAACTTGAGCATTCCCATATTCATCAAGGTTTTACCAACATCCGTGTCAAGGATCCTGGCAACATCACATACTACCATGATGAATAACGATGGAGGATGCAGATGCAAAGGAGGATAACACATTCTCAGATTTCACCTTAGCAGAGCCAAGGGGCAAAATCTGGATGATCGACCGAGAGACATTTAGCACTCCGCTTCTAATGTTCTCCCTGATGTGCTAGCACAACCCATTTATTATAATGGTTTGGCACCTAGAACGTCAAATAAATGGTCGGACTTCAGGGGCACAAGAATCCATAAGGAACAACTAGGGAGTAAGTCCTACGAAGTCTTTATGGGGAGGTGGCCAACTTCTTCAAACAAGATACTACAACAATAGGTCTTCCGGTTGGGTGTGTTGGCCATGACATCCACTTTACCGGTTATCGAGAGACCAATATTATAGCTCTTGGGAAATGCACCAACCATCATATCTGCCTGAGATTCAGTTCTGATTGGTGTCAGGACATTCCAGACTCATCGAGTCTAGAAAGATTGAATGTTTGCAACACAATTCGACGAGACGGCGTTGCGAGATTCTCGGGGAGTAAACTACGATAGCAAGCTCCAAAACATGAGCTGGTTCTGCTACGTACCTGTGAACACGTTGTCCCAGACAAACGTGACCACATAGTAGTCTTATATTAAAATGCTATCGAGTTCAGATTGGGAATCATCAATGGAGATAGCGAAGTCTTGTGCATGTCCGTCCGGGCCCTTCGGGAATAGCATTTGAACTTCTTCTCTTTGAACAAATCGATCAGTGGCTTGGTGTGCTAGGGATACATATAGAGTGAAGGTTGCAAGTCTCCAAACCACAGAATACTTCGCACATATGCATGACTGACTTGGAATGATTCCACAGGAGGCAAAACAACTTTCTCGAACTCACGGTGACAACTTGCATCAATTACACATGAATTTGGGAAAATCTCTTCTCTCATCCAACATATACCTCATGAACGGGACACGAAGGCAATGCTTACAAAGTTTCCAACACTAGCTTAATGTCCTACAAAATCATGGAGAAGATAGGAGTGTTGCTGATGGGCTCAACAACAATTCATCCAGGTTTCCATGGAGATGGAATTCCATAATTATGTGAACAAGTGATAGTATTGGTCAGACCAATAGATGTAATGGTGTATGCTCGAGGGATCAACCACGAGTAAGACAACATTAAGAACATCGTTGGTTCTGATTTGATTTGATGATAGCCCACACTCAAATCAAAGTTTTAGTAAGACAATAGATCCAACAATTGATCACGAGGATCAATCGATCAAGATATCATCTTTCTTCAACACACTCACCAAAGATATCCCTTGGAAGGAACTAAGTCAGGCAAGCTTTTATCTTCCAACTCTCCAAGTTGTTGTTTAGCTTAACCGGCTAGCTCAGGGTATCCATCACAGATTCTTGGAGAAGTGGTGGTTTATAAGGAACCAGCTTGATCACGAACTTAACATAGCGGTCAGGTGACAACCTGGTAATACTTCCGAGAAGACATTCAGAAAATCACGAACCACCGATATGTTACTAAGCTCGAGAACAATCTTGCTTTTCAAGGCAAGACGATATGATCAAATGAGCGAGGACTTAACAAAATCCTAACTCATCAATCAAGGAGTGCACCAAGAAAGTGGACTAGGTAGCACGATCAATCTTAGGATGATGATTCGGTAACCATCATGCTAAGAATGAGATTATCGTCCATTAACTACCAAGCAACGAAGTTGCTAGGAGTATTGATTTCACACATCACAATTCACTTGTCGGTATTCCGGTTATAACAACGCGGAGACCGAGGAATGGACGACGATGGTGAGAAGTATTACTGTATCAAGAGTTCATAGGATGATGTGCAATTCCCAGGATATTCTTGACATAAAGATGGTAATACTCCAGGGTAGACCAGTTTAGAGGCTGGATTAGCATTCTTCATCTGCGAAGTACAACTTCTTTGACCAAATCCTGGATATGGATAAGGTACTGGAGTTTGTTTCTCCTAGTCATTCCAGAATAGAATGGCTTGACAGACCACAAGAGTAAAAGGCATCGATGAACACGAGTGCACAACTACTCCTGACTATCAACTGATAGACGAGGGCCATAATACAACTAAAAGGAGACAACTCAAGGAACATATTACTTCTGAGTTGTGGATGCATAGGTTAGTATGTCGAACGAGTTCCAGATATTTCTTCCGGATAACCCATGCAGAAAGATAGGACTGGCAGAGTCACAATATGAATGGAGTACCACTCAGGAGCACTCGGGTTGTGATCTTTTGGTTCAAAAGAACTTCTGCCATGATGGTTCATGGTATTTGGAAGAAGGATATACCACGGACCACGAGGACTATCACAAGGTTACTAATATCCTAAAGGAACGAGCAAATACTATCAACATGAAGTAAGTAGGGTGAAGCTCGGGTTCAAGAACCCAGGGATAGAATGCCTACCAACTAAATGGCATCACGGGATGCTTTTGAGAATAATGGCCAGAATCATCACACTGAGAATATAAAGCATTGCTGGATTACTAGTTGATCCTCTAAGACAGCTAGGGTCATAATAACTCCAACACATGTGTCGAGGTAACAGAGTACCTCAACGCACTGACTAGTGTGATTAATCTGGCCTAAAAGGACGTCGGAAACAGGGAGGAAAGGTTTGCAAATGCATCAGACTATTTAGAAACATGGGATGACTCGGACAGCATAACGACTGTAATTGCTCGAAAATACTTTGAGATCCAAGCAAAAGAGTATCATATCCACCTAACATCATAATGTCAAGGTTCTGAGACCAACAGTTGAACAAACAGAAGTAGTAGAAACTGAACTGAGGGTTGAATCCACAATAACGTGATCCTGATAGACATAAGAGAAAGCCTAGTTCTTAATCCCCGTGGAATAGAAGAAGGTGACTCAGATCAGAAGGTCATAAGGTAAAGGAGTAAAAAGAGCCTTACGTTCCCTTCCACAATCAATTCCCTTATATAACTAAAGAGTTTCTAGACACAACTTCGACCAGTTTGGCTTGCTAATCCTACAGGCAGTCAGGCTCTGATACCAAAGCTGTCAGGACCCCGATCCTAAGTCACACAGGTCTAGCCTGTAACACATCATATCACTTTGCGGCCTCACGCACGGTATCCCCACGGGTGCCACCTTACCTGGCCCGGGACCGTTTGCGCATTTTGGCACACGTATATGATAGTGTCGCTAGCATCCATATGACAGAGAACCCGGGCCGACATGACTAGGTATAAACCAAAAGTGGCACTAAATTACAGGGACAGGCATACATGACCCAGCAACGAACGTGTCGGTCATCATCGTATGAACCCAAGTCGTAGCAAGCTACAAGGACTTAAAGGAACAACGCGTGACATTTCCCCTAAGGGACAGACACAGGAACGAAGAAGGACACATGCCGGCCAGCTTAAGTGTTCCGGAGCAGTAGCAAGCTACCAAGGCTCAGTGGAAGCAATAGGAGACATTTCCCTGTAAGGTAGGCTACCAAAGGTAAACAACTAGGTGTCGGATCCCACACATAGCAATACACATTACACGTACACATAACATGCAAGTATGTGTTGTACAACAAGGCATCACAACATAACTCAACAACTCATATAGATAAAGGCCCAGAAGAGCCATCATAGCATTTATTACAATCAGAGGTCACATGACCCAACATACAGAGCATACAGACAAAGGAAGCATAACATGTCTGAGTACAGACAACTACAAGAGAAAAAGGCTGAGAAGCCTGACTATCTACCAGACCCTCCCAAGGGTACAAGATCGTAGCTGAGGTAACAAGCTAAACATCGAAGTCCACGAGGAACCACTAGCGAGACTGAAGTCTCTCTGCAAAACATAAATTAAGCAAACGTGAGCACAAAGGTACTCAGCAAGACTTACATCAGAACTAGCTACATATGCATCGGTATCAACAAAGGGGTGGTGGAGTTTGACTGCAGCAAGCCAGCTTTGACTCGGTGGCTATCCTAAACTACGACTGAAAGTAACTCTTTGAGGTGGCGCACACGAGTCCACATATTCACCAATCAATACACCACTATGGATCCGCTCCCGTCTCCCTACGAGAAGGCCATCCATAGCACTCACGCTTATCTTGCGCGTTTTAGAGTATCCACTTTCACTTGTCTATGAACTGTAATAGGTAACTCAGAAGTCCATTTCCGCGGACACGGCTATTCGAATAGATTATATTTAACCCTGCAGGGGTGTACTTCTTCACACACGCTCTCACCACTTACCGCCGTTTACACGACATGTACTCGGCAACCTTCAAGCGGAGGCCCAGCGAGGGTGTCGGCCACGACCTGACTAACCACACAAGTCTCTCGTCCAGGTTTATCCCCTATTTGGGTTCCATCCGTGGGGAGATCTGGCCGGGGTGTCGCTCACGGCCCCAAACGATGTGTACAGGGTTCCCGCATCACCAAACGGGTAATCGGTACACCGTGCCACGTACCTGCCGCGTCACAGCCCACCCCGAGGGTCAGCGCTGCGCACGACCTCCAGTAAACTACAAACACCAGAAACTAGTTGCAACTCCTGGACAGAGATCATGTTGATTAATAAGTCGAGAGGGTCCATTGGTTTCGGGCCCAATGCATGGTAGTAACTGGTCATGGATCAACCAACACAGAACTCAGTTCCTGAGGACGGCTGCAATGAGACAACCCACCATGTACTCCTACATGGCCTCTCATCGCTACCTTTACCAAATCGTGTTCACACACTTAGCTCACACACAGTAGGACATGTTCATCACATTCCAATTCATCCCCGATGAATCAGACCTGACACAACTCTAAGCAATAGCAGGCATAACCAGAAAGCATCAATGAGTAGGCACAACATGGCTCAAACAACTCCTACTCATACTAGTGGGTTTCAACTATTTACTGTGGCAATGACGGGTCATGCAGTGGAAAGGGGTTCAACTACCGCAGCAGGTAACAATTGAAGCGTTGTTGTCCTAATGCAGTAAAAGAGAGCAAGAGCGAGAGAGTGGGATTGTATCGGAATGCTCAATGGGGTTTGCTTGCCTGGCACTTCTGAAGATAACATTGAGTCTTCATCGGTGTCATCGAACAAATCGTCGGAACGTCGTCTACTGAGAGGGGACAAAACCGACAAACAGAGAAAGAACACAATCAATGCAATGCAACAAAATGATGCATGAACATGACATGGCAATATGATGTGGTTTGGCCTAATGCAACTAGCAGCCAAATTAAATGAAGTTGGTTTGAACCAAAGGTTCAAATTCAAACTCAATATATGATTATTCAAATGCCATTAATTCAAATTGCCCTAAACAGTGGCTGTAAGTTATTCAAACATGCATGAAAATGCCATAAACAGATTCCTTGGATTTTTGTGATCAATTTTCATATATAAATTATTTTCATCTGAGTTATAGATTATTTTCTATGATTTTTAGAAGTTTTGGTTATTTTCTGAAATAAATAAATCATTTCTGATTTATTTAAAAACCCAGAAAACATTTACTGCGTCAACACTGCGTCAGGCTGAGGTCAGCAGGTCAACTGACCGGCCAGGGTCAAACCTGACGTGTGGGGTCCACACGTCAGTGACACAACATTATACAGACTTAACTAAACTTAACAGAAGATTAAACTAAACTAAATAGGCACTGGGGCCCACTGTCAGTGACTCTAGGTTGGGTTAGTTAGTCACTAATGACGATGCCACGTCAGCACGCCGGAGTTACTCGCCAGCGACCTCATTCCGCGGCGGTGACTAACCGGAGAGGGTCGGGTTTCGTGTACACGGGGTGGTTTTGGGCGCGGTTAGTCCCGTTGGAAAGCTGGCACTCGGCCGCATCCAACGGTGCGAGCCGTTCGTCCTGGGGTGGCCGGAAACAGCACCGGCGACAAGGTTTGCAGCGCCGGAGTTCGGGCGATGATCGAGACGGCGCTACGGGCCACTCCAGGAGCAACGGTTGGCCCTGTCCGATGCACGGGAGTGCAAGGAGTGCGATGGCGAGCTCGGATGCAAGCTATGGTGGTTGTGGCCACGGCGGCGACAGGTTCAGCGGCGGCCGGCGACGGTGAGGAAGGGGGCGATGGCTACGGGGCGCGCGCGAAGGAAAGGACGGAGGGAAAAGGTTCAGTGGCTCACGGCGGTTCGGCTGGTGCAGACGGAGAGGCCGGGGAGGCGTTGGTTGTCGCGAATCGCCGGCGAGGTCGACGGCGGCCGAAAGTTGAAGAAGACGATGGTGAGGGCGTTTGGGGGCTTCCAGCGTCGGGCGGCTTGGCGAGGAGGAAGAGAGGGACGAGGCGAAGCTCGTGGACATTTTGCGGGGGCGTGGGGAGGGCTGTGGTCACGGTGGAGCTCGCCGACGGCGACGGCTTCGTTCGGTCGCCGCGTGAGAGAGAGACAGAGGAGGGAGGAGAGAGTAGCGAGTGAGAGGGGGAGGTCGAGGGGGTTCCAGGGGCGTCGTGGCGTTCATCCAGGGCATCGGGGAGGGAAGCAGGCAGGGAGGAGGTGGAGGCCGCGGGCGTGCGCCGTCGCCACGCACCTGCCTGTCCTCCTGGCAGGAGGTTGAAGACGCCCTTGCCCCTGGTGGGCTGGGCCGGCCAGATGGGCCACACAGGTAAAGGCCAGGTACTTCCACTCTCTCTCTCTCTTTTATTTTTGTTTCTGTTTTCTATTTTTCTTTCTTTGTTTTATTTTCTTTTGCCACTGTTTTGAAATTTAAACAATTTCAAACAATGCCCAAAAACTCCTCTGAACAATTTTATGTTGCTAGATGGACTTTTCCAAAAGCACATAAAATATTTCAAAGTTATTTGGAAATATATTCTATATATTATGAATATAGTTCCAAATTCAAATACAATAATAAATTAAATTCCATGCCCAAAATATTCCACAGAAATGTCCATTATTTTTGGTTTGCTGCAAAAGCCTTGCCAAAAATATCCAACAATTATTAGGAACATTTTGGAAACATTGAATGCAATTTTTTTGACTGGACCTATTTGGAATTTGAAGTGCTAGGGTTTGAACAATCCCCATTTCAAGTTAACAAAATTTAAACATGATGCAACACAAGACTAACTGGACCAGAGCAGACCAGTACTGGGGATGTGACAATCGCCTTGCCTCCTTTCATCCTTTTTAGAGCCTCCTTGACCTCAGACTCCTGGATTCGCCGCACAAAATGCATGCTGGTCTCATCAAAGGAGTCATCAAGTTCAATGGTAGAATATCATGCGGTGGGTAGACAAATTACTATTGGGCTTTTCTCGAGAAAATATCATGCGGTGGGTAGACAAATTACTATTGGGCAATTGATAGAAAGCAAATAATTATTGCTATATCCAAGACAATGATCATGTATATAGGCATCATGTCCAAGATTGGTAGACCGACTCCGGCCTGCATCTACTATTATTACTCCACACATCAACCGTAATCCAGCATGCATCTAGTGTATTAAGTTCATGGAAAAACGGAGTAATGCAACAAGAACGATGACATGATATAGACAAGATCTATTCATGTAGGAATACACCCCATCTTTTTATCCTTAATAGCAACGATACATGCGTGCCTTGCTGCCCCTTCTGTCACTGGGAAAGGACACCGCAAGATCGAACCCATTACAAAGCACCTCTTCCCATCGCAAGATATCAAGTTGGCCAAACAAAACCCAAATATCGGAGAAGAAATACGAGGCTATAATAATCAAGATTCGATATTAAATCAAGGCAAATCTGATCATAAACTCACAATTCATCGGATCCCAACAAACACGCCGCAAAAAGTCATTACATCAAATAGATCTCCGAGAGACTATTGTATTGAGATACAAAGAGAGAACAAGCCATCTAACTACTGCCTACGGACCCATAGGTCTGTGGTAAACTACTCACGTATCATCGGAGAGGCACCAATGAAGATGGTGAACCCCTCCGTGATTGTGTTCCCCTCCGGTGGAGTGCCGGAATAGGGCTATAGATTGGATCTCGTGGTTCATAAACTTGTGGCGGCTGGAACAAAATTTTGTTGACTTCCCTAGGGTTTCTAGAGGAAGAAGGTATTTATAGAGTGAAGAGGCGGTGCGGGAGGTTACCGTGGTGGGCACAACCCACCTGGGTGCACCTGTGGGCCCAGGCGCACCCTGGTGGGTTGTTCGTCCCTCGGGGCACCCACAGGTGCTTCTCTGTTCCATCTGGTGTCTTCTGGTCAAAATAATCCACAAAAAGTTTCGCTGCATTTGGACTCTGATTGATATTTATTTTCTACGATGTAAAAAACAAGTAGAAAACTGCAACTGGCACTTGGCACTATGTCAATAGGTTAGTCCTAAAAATAATATTAAAAAACTACAAAATGATTGTAAAACATCCAAGAATGATAATATAATAGCATGGAACAATCAAAAATTATAGATACGTTGGAAACATATCAATAACCATTAGGGATTTGTTATACTAATTTAGTTCCAGATTATGACTTCCTTGGAAATAGAAATGACAACCATATAAGTATATGACATGACTATTTTACTGAATTTGTTGACGTGCCTTGCTAATAGGATCAAGAAAGGAAATTCATCGCATACCCACACCAATTGATTCACCTATATAATCACTCCTACAAAGAGTTGCCAATAATCAATAGTCATGTAGTCATGTTTGGAAGAAAGCATCATCAAATGACCCATAATAAATATCACACACGCTGCCTTAAAGCATGCTTTCTCAACTTCACTCGATAGATCTGTATCTCTGGCTCAGAATTTTCCTGTTGGCTTTAAACTATGAGAATCATTCCCAATCATACTAATATTACTCTTCAAGAAATCGATAGAAGTAGCACTTGTATGGCCATCTGTTAGATGCGAAAGTAGGGATTGCATGCATCGACATTGATTGATTGTGTGCACGAGCACATATATAGGTAAAGGGAGGCCGACCTCTACTTGTCTCTCAAGAAGTACAAATATGCGGGGGAGAGAGGAGGCGCGGTAGTACAAAATACACATACCCTAGTACTATACATGTGCACAGATAACGTATGTTCAACACCCTCCCACAATCAAAGCATCATCGGAGACGCAAAGACTGGTCCGGAACTCCGTGAAGACGGAATTCGGCAGCCCCTTAGTCATAACATCGGCGAACTATTGGGCAATGGGGACAGGAGTACCCGAACACGCCCAAGCGCCACCTGCTCACGAACGAAGTGAATATAAGCATAATATGCTTAATCTGGCGATGATGGACAAGCTTGGTAGAGAGGTAAATGGCGGAGACGTTATCACAGTAAACAATTGTGGCCTTGTGAATATCACAAAGCAACTCCTGGGGCAACTAGCGGAGCCAAGAGCATTCTGCAACGGCATTGGCCACTACCTGATACTCCGCCTCGGCACTCGAGCAAGACACCATGGGTTATCGCTTGGATGAAGACGAGATCAGCGAGGGCCAGAGGTAAACACAGTAGCCCGATGCATGTAGAACAATGAGTGTGAGGGTAGCCAGCCCAGTCCGCGGCAAAGTAGGCGACGATGTCAGTGCAGGCGGAAGCCTCCAGCATGAGTCCCAAGGACATAGTGCTGCATATGTATCGAAGAATACGCTTCACCAAGGTCTAGTGGGACTCACACGGGGAATGCATATGGATGCACACCTGTTGAACAACATACTGCAGGTCCGGGTGTGTCAGCGTTAGGTACTACAAGGCACCAACAATGGAGCGATAAAACGCTGCATCAGGCGCGGGGGATGCCTCCATGGTAGAGACCTTAGCCTTTGCGTCGATAGGTGTGGCGGCAGACTTGCAGTTAAGCCTGCCAGCTCACTCGAGAAGCTCGTGGGCGTGCTTCTACTAATGCAAAAAGAAGACATAAGCGCGCCTGACCACCTCGATGCCAAGGAAGTAATGAAGTGGCCCCAAGTCCTTGAGGGAAAACTCATCACGAAGATGAGCCGTGAGCTGCTGAAGAAGCTCAGGGAAGGATGTCGTCAACATAAAGCAGAAGGTGCGTGGTAGAAGCTCCCTGATGATAGACGAAAAGTGAAGCATTAGAGCATGTGGACCGATATCCAATCTAGTGTAGGAATGTCGTGATACGCTGGTACCACGCCCGTGGCGCCTGCTTCAGCCCGTAGAGGGAACGAGAGAGCAAGCACACATGATCTAGATACTTCGTGTCGACGAAGCCAGTAGGCTGCTGACAGAATACCTGCTCAGGAAGGTGTTAATGCAGGAAAGCGTTGGGACATCCAACTGATGCACTGGCCATGCGCGAGAGACCACCAACTGAAGGACTATGCGAATCATGCCCAGTTTGACAACCGGGGTGAAGGTGTCGGTGAAGTCTACACCCACGCACTGTCGAAATCCATGGACCACCCAACGAGCTTTGTAGCGCATGAGAGATCCATCCGGACGTGTCTTGTGGCGGAACACCCATTTTCCACAGATGATGTTGGCATGGGGAGGCCGCGGAACAAGATGCCACATGCGGTTACACTGCAACGTGTCAAACTCCTCCCGCATTGCCACAAGCCAATGAGGATCGCGAAGGGAAGCACGAACGGAGGAGGGAATGGGTGATGGTGTCGATGTCAAAGCAGCACACATGTACTCATCCGAAGTGTAGCGCGTACCCGGCTGGTGCACACTGGCCCGGGCCCATCTCATCACGCCTAGGGGTGGTGAGGCAGGCTGGGCAATGGGTGAGGGTGGAGTCGAGCCCATCACAAAGGAGATGGCATGCGAGCCAGCAACGGAGGCAGCAGCGCCGATAGAGGCAGCTGCCGCAACATCGTCGTCCTCCTATCCCGAGGCGGCGGCCGAAGGGGCGCCAGCCGAGGCACCTGATACGTCCATTTTGCATCGTGTTTTCCTACTGTTATTTATAATATTTTCATGCATAATAATTCCTTTTGGAGTAATTCTAATGCCTTTTCTCTCATAATATGCAAGCTTTATATCAGGAGGGGGAATAGCGGCAGCTGGAAATCTAGACCTGCAAAAGCAACATCGGGCTACCTATTCTGCACAACTCCAAATGAGCTAAAACTTCACAAGGGTTTTTTTATGGAATATATAAGAATGATTGGAGCAAATAGATACCAGAGGGCCTCTGCCAGGTGGGCACAACCCACCTCGGCGTGCCCTGGTGGGTTGTGCCCTCCTCGGGCCACCTCTAGTGCCTATCTTCTGGTATATAAGTCATTTTGACCTAAAATAATTGAGGAGAGGACTTTTGGGACGGAGCGCCACCGTCTTGACGCGGAACTCGGGCAGGAGCACTTTTGCCCTCCGACGGAGCGATTCCGCCGAGGGACTTTCCCTGCCAGAGGGGGAACTCATCGTCATCATCATCACCAACTGAAAGAACATGCGGTGCCCCCATGTTTGGTTTTGGTAATTGATGAGAATCTCTATGGACTAATGGTTCCCTTGAGTAATATTTGAAAGGTTTGTCCATAGGCTTTTCTTGGAGTCCATGTGTTGGTTCAAGGAGAGTTTGTGATGACCAAGGTGCTATTAAGGAATTACTCAAAGATTGGTCTTGTGAGTGTTGAGCTTATTGCAAGCATGTCTTGTAGGAGAAGAGTGTGTGATCATTCATGTTTACCTTCAAGACATCATCCATATGAAGAGAGTTCGAAAGATTCAAGGTTTATCAGGACTAAGTCAAAGAGTGAATCAAGTTGATCAACACACAAAGCAAAGAAGATGTACCGAGAGGGATCAAGTGATCCCATGGTAAGGTAAGCATTGTGCTTTACGCTTTGTGTACTAACCCATGGTCTACGTGAGAGTTCTATGTGGGGTTAGGTATGTTTCCATGGGCTTGCTTCAAGAGGAAGATATTATACTCCCTTCGTCCGAAAATACTTGTCATCAGAATGGACAAAAGGGGGTGTAACTATAACTAAAATACATCTAGATACATCCCCTTTTATCCATTTTGATGACAAGTATTTCCGGACGGAGGGAGTACAACCCATGGAGGATTACATCAAGTGGTGATTGAGGGGGTCCTGCATCAAGGGGTCCTCATGTGGCCGGAAAACTCATGATGGGCCGGACTGGTGGGCCGTGAAGATCATTGCTGAAGATCGTCTCTTGTATCCGGATAGGACTCCTGTATACGTATAATGGCAGGTTTTAGGTTCGGGTGTAATCTTTCCTTCCTCTGCAAGATGGTTATGTACAAACCCTAGGGCCCTCCGGTACATATATAAACTGGATGGTTTAGTCAGTAGAGGCTAAGGTAGAAGAGAAACACCATAATCATAGGCTAGACTCCTAGGGTTTAGCCATTACAATCTCGAGGTATATCAACTCTTGTAATCATACTCATCAAGATCAATCTAGCATGAAGTAGGGTATTACCTCGAACGAGAGGGCCTGGACCTGGGTAAAGATCGTGTGTCACATCCCTAGTCTATGCCTGCATTAGGACTAGCTAGAGTGTGCATCATGTTTAACTTTTCCAGAAACTTGAAATGGGGATGACAGAAACCCCAGCACCCCTCTTCTTTCAACTAGGGTTTAATAAAATCTTTTCCAATGTACCCAAAATGCCCTTAAAAATGTTCATCATCTTTGCCTTGGTCTTAAACCTCTGACAAAAATGGTGCACAATTTTCTAGGACATCCTAAGGTCACTGGATTAAATCATATTGTATTTGCATTTGGGCATTTAAATGCTATAAAATATTTTAAATGCCCAAATAATCATCAACTGAAATGTTCCATGTTGCTTATATAATATACAGTGGACATGGTCAGTTTCATGATTTATAAAAATGTTCTAGCATTTTTAATAATTCAGCACAGTTGCAAAAGAAAACAAAAACAGAAACTAAATAGAAAAGAAGAGAGAGAGAGAAGCTTACCTGGCCGGCCCACCAGGCGGCCCACCTGGCCGGCCCAGCCCAGCAGCCGCTCCACGCAGCTGCTTCCTCTCGCCTGGCAGGCAGAGAGGAGCACGCCGGCGAGCCTGCGGGCACCACGCAGCTGCCCGCCACCCTGCTTCACTCCCTCGCCTCCATGACGCCCTGGTTCGCCTCCACGTCGTCGCCCGAAGCCGCTGGACGTCTCACTTCTCCCCCTGACCCTCTCCCTCGTCCTCTCCTCGCCATGGCCGACGCGCCCGCGAGCACACCGCCGTCGTCACCGCATCCACCGTCGCCCCACCGTCGCATCGCCGTATCAAGAAGCACCGCCGCCGTCCGCTTCATCGAACAGGCCGAGCCTCGAGCGCTCGCTCGCCCCGGAGCCACCGCCACGAGCACGCCCCCGACCGCCACCGCCGGAGATCCCCTTAGCCGCACCAACCACTCCAGGCCGTCCCCGAGCTCGCCGACCGGCTCGTCGTCTCTGCTGTGAGCAACTGACTGTCCCCGTTCTCTCCGCTCGCCCTGCCGTGCACCACAGCCACTTCAACAAGCTCGCCCGCCCGCGCCGCCGCGGATGCTCGTCGCCGACGTAGCTCCGGCCACGCAATGGCCTCGCCGCCGTGTCCATCATCTCCACCGCCTCGCGTAGATGCTGTAGGACCACTCCACGCGCCTCCACGAGCACTGCAGCCACAAGTTCGGCCTCACCCGAACTCCGGCAGTCGCTGGACTTGTCGTCGGTGTCGTTTCCGGCGACCTCGAGCTCCAAGTCGTGCACCACGCGATGCAGCTCACTCCCAGCTGCCCGTAGATGTGCTCCGCCGATGTTTTGATCATCGGAGGACAAAACCCGAGGCGCTCCGCCGCGTGTGGCCTTGCCGGCGACTTTGAATCGCTGACGAGGGGGTTTGACTCCCCCTACACCACCGACATGTGGGCCTAGCATTGACTATTTAGTTTTAGGACTAATTAGTGTTAAACTAATTCTGCTAATTAGCTGACCCACTGACATGTGGGCCCGACCCTGTTAGTTAGTAGTTAGTTTAAATTAACCCTGTTAGTTAACTTTGCTAGACCGACGTGTGGACCCCACACGTCAGGTTTGACCTAGACCAGGCCTGTTGACCTGCTGACGTCAGCATGAGGTCATGCTGACGTAGTAAGTCTTTTCTGTGATTTAAATAAATCAGAAATGATTTATTTATTTTCAGAAAATGCCCTAACTTCTAAAATTCATATAAATTCAATAGTAGCTCAGATTAAATGATTTATATATGAAAAATGATCAGAAAAATCCAATCTTTCCATTGGTACTGGTTTCATGCATGTTTAAGCAAGTTAACCTTGCTGTTCACATCAAAACATGATAATGCACTTTAAATAATAACAGTTTGAGCATGAATTTGAATCTTTGATTCAAATAAGCTCAAACTTTTCTGTTTATAGTTGCATTAGCTCAAAACACATTCATCTTGCCATGTCATGAGCATGCATCATATTGTTGCATATTGTTGTGTTTTGATTGTGTTACCGGTGTTCTCCGTGGTAGGTTCTGCTTCCGAGGATACATCTGCGTATCCAACTGAAGAGCAGTACCCGACAACCAATCTGTCAGGCAAGCCACCCATTGATCATTCCGATACAAACCCATCTTCTCGCTTTTTCTCTCTTTTACTGCATTAAGGCAACAACGTGTGAACTGCTATTTGCTGTGGTAGCTGAACCCCCATTCCTTTGCATGACCTGTCATTGCCACAGTAAATAGTTGAAACCCACTAGCATGTGTAGGAGTTGATTGAGCCATGTGATGTGTTTCCTACCATGCTATTTATTTATGCTTCCTACTATGCTTAGAGTTGTGTCAGGTCTGGTTCATCTGGGTGATGGATCAAAGTGAAATGATCATGTCTGGTAATGAGACTGAAGTGTGGAATATGTTTTGGTAAAGGTATTGATGAAAGGCCAAGTAGGAGTACATGGTGGGTTGTTTCATTGGAACCGTCCATAGGATCTGAGATCTGTATGTGTGATTTAAGATCAGCTACTACCACACATTGGGATCCTTAATTGACTCTCTCAACTTATTAACTGCCCTTGTCCTCTGTCCAGGAGTTGCAACTAGTTTCTGGTGTTTATAGTATACTGGTGGTCGTGCGTAGCGCTGACCCTCGGGGTGGGCTGTGATGGGGAAGGTATGTGGCCCGGTGTACCGAGTCGCCCGTTTGGTGGCTCGGGAACCTTGTACACATCATTTGGGGCCGTGAGCGACACCCCGGCCGGATCTCCCCACGGATGGAACCCAAATAGGCGATAAACCTGGACTAGGGACTTGTGTGGTTAGTCAGGTCATGGCCAACACCCTCGGTGGGCTTCCGCCTGAAGGTTGCCGAGTACACGTCGAGTAAACGGCGATAAGTGGTGGAAGCGTGCGTGAAGAAGTACACCCCTGCAGGGTTACCGATCTATTCGAATAGCCGTTGTTCGCGGTTAAGGACCACTTGGTTGCTTATACAGTTCATAGACAAGTTAATGGTTACTCCTAAAAGTCTCAAGAAAAGTGTGAGTGCCGTGGATGGCCCTTCCGTAGGATGACAGGAGAGGATCGATGGTAGTGTATTGTTGTGGTGAGTAGTGGACTCGTGTGCGTAGTCTCATCTTTGCAAACTACCGAGAGTTGTAGTATAGGTTAGCCAAGAGTCAAAGCTGGCTTGCTGCAATAAACTCCACTACCGTTGTTGATAATGATGCATGTATGATAGGTTCTGATGTAAGTCTTGCTGAGTACCTTTCTACTCATGTTTGCTTAATAACTGTTGCAGAGGAGAACCCCACCCCCTCTGATGGGTTCTACATACACGTTGACGTCGAGGAGTAGCTTGCTACCCAGACGGTGATCTTGGACTTGTGAAGGGCCTTGTAGATTGTCAGGCTACACCAAGCCTGTTTTCTTTCCAAGTTGTCTGTACTCAGACAAGTTAGCTTCCCTTGTGCTTGTATGCTTGTATGACTTGAGTGTTGGGTCATGCGACCCATACCTGTATGGATATGTTATGTATGGCTCTTCAGAGCCTCTTAAATAAAGTACTTTGAGTCATAGAGTTCTGTTGTGATGCAATGTTGTATTTGCACCTATTGAGCGTATTGTGTGTATGTTATTGGAATGCTTGCCATGTGCGGGATCGGACACCTAGTTGTTTACCTTTGGTATCCTATCTTACAGGGAAATGCCTCCTAGTGCTTCCACTGAGCCTTGGTAGCTTGCTACTGCTCCGGAACACGTAGGCTGGCCGGCATGTGTCCTTCTTCGTTCCTGTGTCTGTCCCTTAGGGGAAATGTCACATGTTGTTCCTTTAAGTCCATGTAGCTTGCTACGACTTGGGTTCATACGTTGATGAGCGACACGTTCATTGCTGGGTCATGGATGCATGTGTCTGTAATTTAGTGCCACTTTTGGTTTATAACTAGCCATGTAGGCCCGGGTTCTTTGTCATATGGATGCTAGCAACACTATCATATACGTGTGCCAAAATGCGCAAACGGTCCCGGGCCAGGTAAGGTGGCACCCATGGGGATACCGTGCGTGAGGCCGCAAAGTGATATGATGTGTTACATGCTAGATCGACGTGACTTAGGATCGGGGTCCTGACAGCGTTGGCATCGGAGCTGGACTGCCTGTAGGTTCTTCATGCCAAACTGGTTGATGTTGAGTCTATAAAATTCTTAGTTATATGTAGGGGAATTGATTGTGGAAGGGAACGTAAGGCTCTTTTTACTTCTTTACCTTATGCCCTTCTGATCTGAGTCAGCCTATTCTTTCCACGGGGGTTTAGGACTAGGCCTCTCATCTTTACTAGGTTCACGTGTTACTAATCCGTAGACTCTTAGGATTGTTGGTCTTCAAGCCTCAGTTCAGTTTCTACCTTCCAGTATGTTGATTAGTCGGACCCGGAACCTTGATATGATGTTGAGTGGCTATGCTATCATTTGTATGA
The DNA here is from genome assembly GCA_902687465.1 of Secale cereale. Lineage (NCBI taxonomy): Eukaryota > Viridiplantae > Streptophyta > Magnoliopsida > Poales > Poaceae > Secale > Secale cereale. The sequence goes on along the minus strand of LR738713.1, from coordinate 152,344,831 downwards.
AGTCTCAAAATCTTTTTTCAGCATTTACAGCTGTTATGTTGCCCGATATCTTCTAGAAATTATAATGCCTTTGCATTATTTCGTGATTCAGAAGTCTGATCGCACCCCTCATCAGGTGGTCCGTTTGACCCGGTGCATCAATGTGCCAGGTCACACGGCCATGTTGGTCCGTGTGTTGACCGAGACTGGCTACTGTTGGTATCCCGAGTACACTATGGAGGAGCAGTACTCGGATTTCAACTAGAGCCAGTACTTCTGCACAGTCCGGATATACCCTTCTTATCCCGGAGCTACCGACCCCATCCATTGGACGTATGGACTCGGGGTTACCATCGAGATGGCAGTGCAGGATGCCGCTTACTCGATGATGACTATCATCCGGGCTAGGCATGCCTTGCTGCTGAACACTGAGTTCTGCTACATGCCAGGCTCACTTCCTGGAGAGGAGGGCTACTACACGAGTCTGTGCACTGATGCCGCTCATGAGGAGCCGCTAGTTCAGACTACCACTCAGATGCTGGAGGATAGGGACCATGAGGTCCGTGCCCTCCAGATGGAGCTTTATAACACTCGAGCCGACCACTGGGCCATTCTGACACGGCTTGCACCTGCTGTGCAGGCCGGATATCTGGATATGCGAGATTCATACCCCGTGCGGACTCGTCTGCCCGACCGTATGGATTGGCGTGACATTGGAGGCATTACACATCCACGTGGGTGTCGTTTGCCACCAGCAGCGGGACCGAGGCCACATCTGTGTCCCTATGGTCCACAGTCTCCAAGTGCCCGAGAGTTTCCAGATCTACATGTTCCACTTCCAGGATATGGGGGTAATCTTTACGAAGATTACTACGGAAATGTATGAGCTAGACCGTGGCAGTAGTAGTATGGTAGTAGTTGTATTGCCACAGTCCTGCGTGTCTTGTGGAATATTACTTAGTGTGTACTGAGTTCCGGAGGCGTAGATAAATAATGTATAGGAGCTTGGAATGCCTCTGATGAGATGTATCGTCTTTCACCGCAGTTGTACCTTAGCCTTGGCTTGTACTAAACTATGTATGGTGTGTATGACCAATGGTGTATATATGGAAGTTTCTATATTACCATGTCGTATAGATGAACATCTTTGCATTCCGTGTCATCCATTACATTCTGCACTCCTATGTCACAGTTTTGCCATCCTGGTATAAACCGTTGTTTTGTTTTCCTAGGATGGTCAACACTCGCAGCACCCCTGCTACTCAGGAGCAGGGTGAAGCCAGCGGGGATAGGGATGAGAATCTGCCTAACCCACCCTCCTTGGATGAAGTCATGCTGGAGGCAGAAAGGAACAAAAGAGAGACCAACCGTCTGCTGGAACGCATAGAGCAGAATACTACCTTTCGCCAGAGGAATGACGTGGTGTCCATTAATGACTTTATCAAGATGTGCCCACCAAAATTCCATCATTCCGCTAAGCCTCTTGATGTGGATGACTGGCTTCGCAGTATCACCCACAAGCTGTATTCTGCCCGCGTGGCCGAAGCTGATAAGGTTACCTACGATGCCTACCATCTTGAAGGCCCTGCTAGCCTTTGGTGGGAAAACTATGAGGCTATGCGTCCTGCTGGCCAAATTACCACTTGGGCAGGGTTTTCCGTGAACATCACATTCCAGAAGGTCTTATGGATCGCAAGCGGGAGGAATTTTGCAATTTCACCTAGGGAAGGCTAACTGTGGATGTCTATAGTCGTGAGTTTGGTAACTTGGCACGCTATGCTCCTGAAGAGGTGTCCACCGACGCCAAGAAGCAGGCGAGGTTCTGCAAGGCACTCAGCCCTGAATTTCGCCGAGATCTCCGTCTGCACGAGTGCACCTCCTTCCAGAAGCTAGTGAACAAAGCCATCAATGCTGAGACAGGTCAGACTTATTATGAAGCCACACGCAAGCATTCCCGTGACTTTGGTTCCTCATCCGGCTCTGGCTCTCACAAGCGCCGTGTGTGGGTTCCAAACATAGCTCTGCCACCCAGGTTCACTCCGAGGCCATCCTATGAGGCGCCTCACCCAACCCAGCAGTATGCACCGCCCAAGACCTATGGAGGACCATCTGCCAATACTGGTCCACGCACTGGCACTATGACATGCTTCAGGTGTGGAGAACCAAGCCACTATATGCGAGAGTGTCCTCAGAACCAGCCAGGAAGGTCAGTTGGCTATGGTAAGCCAACAGGCAAGGTGAACTATGTCAAGCCAGCCACCACTGGACGTGGTCATGTCAACTATGTCTCTGCTGAGGAAGCTTATGAGGATCCTAACGTCGTCCTTGCTATGCTCCTTGTTAACTGCCATTCTTTTCGATACTGGAGCATCTCATTCGTTCATATCTAAGAGCTATGCTCGAATCCACTACATGGCATTTTGTGACATGCCCACCACCATGGAAATTCAAACTCCTGGCTCTAGATGGAAAACCTCTAGGGTAAGCCATGGGAATGAAATTCTTGTTGATAGACTTGTTTTTCCCGCATCCCTAATAGCTCTCAAGTCCTCGGACATAAACATCATCTTGGGTATGGACTGGGTGACAGCTCATTACGCTAAGATTGATTGCTAAACTAGGACTGTTCAACTTACACACGCATCCGGCAAGATAGTCAATGTTTTGGCCTGAATGGCTGAGCGTCAGCTCTACTCTCTTAATGCCAGCCCTCTACCAGAACTCGAAGATATTCCCGTAGTCCGTGCCTTTCCGGATGTCTTCCCAGAAGAAATGCCAGGTGTTTCACCTGACAGAGATGTAGAGTTCGTGATAGATCTTGTCCCAGGAACTGTCCCAATCTCTAGAAGACCCTATAAGATGGCACCCTTAGAACTAGTTGAGCTTAAGAAACAACTCGATGAGTCCTTGAAAAAGGGTTTCATCCATCCTAGTTCTTCTCCTTGGGCTTGTCCCGTCCTCTTCGTCAAGAAGAAGGATGGAACGGATTGGATGGTTGTAGATTATCGACCTGTCAATCTGGTCACCATAAAGAACAAGTATCCGGTCCCCAGGATCAACGACCTGTATGACCAGCTCGCTAGATCCTCGGTCTTTTCCAAAATGGATTTGAGGTTGGGCTACCATCAAATCAAAATCAAGAACGGGGACATTCCCAAGACGGCTTTTATCACTCATTATGGCCAATATGAGTACACCGTCATGTCCTTCGGGTTAAGCAATGCCCCAGCCACTTTCTCCCTGCTAATGAATTCTATATTCATGGAGTACTTGGATAAATTCGTCGTGGTATACCTCGATGATATACTCATTTACTCCAAGAACAAGGAAGATCATGCCGAGCATCTAAGGCTGGTATTGACTAAACTTCGAGAGCACCGCCTTTATGCCAAATTCTCCAAGTGTGAATTCTGGTTGCCAGAAGTGACCTATCTAGGCCATGTAATCTCTGGTAAGGGTATTGCTGTCAATCCCGAGCGAGTTCAGGCCGTCCTTGATTGGACTCCACCTGAATCGGTCAAGCAAGTTAGGAGTTTCCTTGGCCTAGCGAGCTATTGCCGACGCTTCGTCGAGAATTTCTCCAAGGTTGCTAAACCTCTAACTGAACTCCTCAAGAAAGATAAAAAGTTCGAGTGGACCCCACAATGCGAGTCCAGCATTCAGGAACTGAAAAGACGCCTGACATCTGCTCCCGTACTGGTACCACCAGACTTTTCCAAGGACTTTATTATCTATTGCGACACCTCGCGACAAGGACTAGGTTGCATACTCATGCAAGATCGTCAAGTTATTGCCTACGCATCTCGATAGTTGCGTCCACATGAGGATAACTATCCTACACATGATCTAGAACTTGCAGCTGTAGTCCACACACTCAAAACATGGCGACATTACCTTCTTGGTAATCGCTGTGAAATTTTCACTGATCACCAAAGTCTGAAGTACATCTTCACCCAACCGGATCTGAATCTCAGGCAAAGACGTTGGGTTGAGTTGCTCACAGATTACGACTTAGGAATCACTTACACCCCTGGGAAGGCCAATGTCATGGTCGACGCACTAAGTAGTAAGTCGTATTGTAACAATCTGATGTTACAATAAGGGCAACCACTTCTCCACGAGGAATTTCGTAAGCTTAACCTTCACATTGTTCCTCGAGGATTCCTTTCCACCCTGGTGGCGTAACCTACCCTTATGGATCAAATCATAACTGCCCAGCGGTATGATAAGGGAATATCTCGGATCAAGGAGAACATTGCTAGCGGAGTTGCTAAAAGTTTCTCTATGGATGATCGAGGTGTTGTCTACTTCGAGAATCGCTTGGTGGTTCCTAAGAAGCAACAACTATGGCAGTTGATCCTTAAGGAGGCTCATGAATCTCCTCTCACTATTCATCCCGGTAGTACCTAAATGTATCAGGACCTATGCCAGAGGTTCTGGTGGACTAGGATGAAGAGAGAAATCGCCCAGTTCATTGCTAACTGCGACGTTTGCCGTCAAGTTAAAGCAGAGCATTAACGGCCTGCTGGCACCCTTCAACCTTTAGCTATTCCAGAATGGAAACGGGATAAGATCGGTATGGACTTCATTACCGGATTTCCCAGGACCAGGAAAGGGAATAATGCTATCTTCGTCGTTATCGACCGCCTCTCCAAAGTAGCCCATTTCCTGCCTGTTCGAGAGAGTATAACCGCTAGTAAGCTAGCAGACTTGTATATCTCTCGGATAGTATCCCTTCATGGCGTTCCTCTGGAGATTAACCCAGACCGTGGAAGTCTATTCACCTCTCGATTTTGGGATAGTTTCCAAAATTCTATGGGGACTCGTCTCTCTTTTAGAACCGCCTTTCATCCTCGGTCAAGTGGTCAAGTAGAACGAGTCAATCAAATTCTGGAAGATATGCTCTGAGCCTCTATCATTTCATTTGGTATGGATTTGGAGAAGTGTCTTCCATTCGCCGAATTCGCTTATAACAATAGTTATCAAGCTAGTTTGGGAAAGGCTCCCTTCGAAGTTCTGTATGGACGAAGGTGTCGAACACCTCTTAACTGGTCAGAAACCGGAGAAAGACAATTCTTTGGTCCGGATATGATCCAGGAAGCAGAAGAGCAAGTTCGCATCGTTCGTGAGAAATTGAAAACAGCCCAGCCTCGCCAAAAGAGCCAATATGATGGCCATCATATGGCTATGACTTACGAAGTCGGCGATAAGGCTTACCTTCGGGTTACTCCTCTTAAGGGAACCCATTGCTTTGGTATCAAAGGCAAATTGGATCCTCATTACATTGGTCCTTTTCGCATTCTCGCCAAACGAGGAGAAGTTGCCTACCAATTGGAACTACCTCCGCATCTTTCTAGAGTTCATGATGACTTCCACGTCTCTCAACTCAGACGTTGCTTCTCGGATCCTATCCGTGGAGTGCACCACGAGACGCTTGATCTACAGGATAATCTAACATATCGAGAATACCCGGTTCGTATTCTTGATCAAACCGAGCGTACAACTCGATGTCATAATATCAAGTTTCTCAAGGTTCAATGGTCACACCATTCTGAGAACGAAGCTACTTGGGAAAGGGAGGATCGTCTTCGACTTGAGTACCCCACCCTTTTTTCGGAGCAACCTGAATCTCGGGATGAGATTCTTTTGAATGGGGGTGAGTTGTCACATCCCTAGTCTGTGCCTGCATTAGGACTAGCTAGAGTGTGCATCATGTTTATCTTTTCCAGAAACTTGAAATGGGGATGACAGAAACCCTAGCACCCCTCTTCTTTCAACTAGGGTTTAATAAAATCTTTTCCAATGTACCCAAAATGCCCTTCAAAAATGTTCATCATCTTTGCCTTGGTCTTAAACCTCTGACAAAAATGGTGCACAATTTTCTAGGACATCCTAAGGTCACTGGATTAAATCATATTGTATTTGCATTTGGGCATGTAAATGCTATAAAATATTTTAAATGCTCAAATAATCATAAACTAAAATGCTCCATGTTGCTTATATAATATACAGTGGACATGGCCAGTTTCATGATTTATAAAAATGTTCTAGCATTTTTAATAATTCAACACAGTTGCAAAAGAAAACAAAAACAGAAACTAAATAGAAAAGAGGAGAGAGAGAAGCTTATCTAGCCGGCCCACCTGGCAGCCTAGCTGGCCGGCCCAGTCCAGCAGCCGCTCGACATAGCTGCTTCCTCTCGCCAGGTAGGCAGAGAGGAGCACGCCGGCGAGCCTGCGGGCGCCACGCAGCTGCCCGCCGCCCTGCTTCACTCCCTCGCCTCCACGACGCCCTCGTTCGCCTCCACGTCGTCGCCCAAAGCCGATGGACGTCTCACTTCTCCCCCTGACCCTCTCCCTCGTCCTCTCCTCGCCATGGCCGATGCGCCCGCGAGCTCACCGTTGTCGTAACCGCAGCCACCGTCGCCTCATCGTGTCAAGAAGCACCGCCGCCGTCCGCTTCGTCGAGCAGGCCGAGCCCCGAGCGCTCGCTCGCCCCGGAGCCACCGCCACGGGCACGCCCCCGACCGCCACCGCCGGAGATCCCCTTCGCCGCACCAGCCACTCCAGGCCATCCCCAAGCTCGCCGACCGGCTGGTCGTCTCCGCTGTGAGCCACTGACCGTCCTCGTCCTCTCCGCTCGCCCTGCCGTGCACCACAGCCAGTGCAACAAGCTCGCCCGCCTGCGCCACCGCGGATGCTCGTCGCCGATGTAGCCCCGGCCACGCAACGGCCTCGCCGCCATGTCCATCATCTCCACTTCCTCGCGTAGATGCTGTAGGACCACTCCACGCGCCTCCACGAGCATCGCAGCCACGAGTTCGGCCTCACCCGAACTCCGGCAGCCGTTGGACTCGTCGTTGGCGTCGTTTCTGGCGACCCCGAGCTCCAAGTCATGCACCGTAGATGTGCTCAGCCGACAAAAACGTCGGAGGACAAAACCCGTCGCGCTCCGCCGCGTGTGGCCTCGCCGGCGACTAGCCGCCGGCGAGTTTGACTCGCTGACCAGGGGGTTTGACCTCCCCTTGTACCACTAACATCTGGGCCCTGTGTTGACTATTTAGTTTTAGGTTTAATTAGTGTTAAACTAATTCTGCAAATTAGGTGACCCACTGACATGTGGGCCCGACCCTGTTAGTTAGTAGTTAGTTTAAATTAACCCTGTTAGTAAACTTTGCTAGACTGACGTGTGGACCCCACATGTCAGGTTTACCCTGGACCAGGCCCGTTGACCTGCTGACGTCAGCATGAGGTCGTGCTGACGCAGTATGTGTTGTCTGTGATTTAAATAAATCAGAAATGATTTATTTATTTTCAGAAAATGCCCTAACTTCTAAAATTCATATAAATTCGACAGTAGCTCACATGAATAAGATTTATATATGAAAAATGATCAGAAAAATCCAATCTTTCCATTGGTACTGGTTTCATGCATGTTTAAGCAAGTTAACCTTGCTGTTCACATCAAAACATGATAATGCACTTTAAATAATAATAGTTTGGGCATGAATTTGAATCTTTGATTCAAATAAGCTCAAACCTTTCTGTTTATAGTTGCATTAGCTCAAAACACATTCATCTTGCCATGTCATGAGCATGCATCATATTGTTGCATATTTTTGTGTTTTGATTGTGTTACCGGTGTTCTCCGTGGTAGGTTCGCTTTCGAGGATACATTTGCGTATCCAACTGAAGAGCAGTACCCGACAACCAATCTGTCAGGCAAGCAACCCATTGATCATTCCGATATAAACCCATCTTCTCTCTACTGCTCTCTTTTACTGCATTAAGGCAACAACGTGTGAACTGCTATTTGCTGGGGTAGCTGAACCCCCATTCGTTTGCATGACCTGTCATTGCCATAGTAAATAGTTGAAACCCACTAGCATGTGTAGGAGTTGATTGAGCCATGTGATGTGTTTCCTACCATGCTATTTATTTATGTTGCCTGCTATGCTTAGAGTTGTGTCAGGTCTGGTTCATCTGGGTGATGGATCAGAGTGAAATGATCATGTCCGGTAATGAGAGTGAAGTGTGGAATATGTTTTGGTAAAGGTATCGATGAAAGGCCATGTAGGAGTACATGGTGGGTTGTTTCATTGGAACCGTCCATAGGATCTGAGATCGGTATGTGTGATTTAAGATCAGCTACTACCACACATTGGGATCTTTAATTGACTCTCTCAACTTATTAACTGCCCTTGTCCTCTGTCCAGGAGTTGCAACTAGTTTCTGGTGTTTATAGTATAATGGTGCGCATCTGCAGTGCTGACCCTCGGGGTGGGCTGTGATGCAGCAAGTACGTGGCCCGGTATACCGAGTCACCCGTTTGGTGGCTCGGGAACCCTGTACACATCGTTTGGGGCTATGAGCGACACCCCGGCCAGATCTCCCCACGGATGGAACCCAAATAGGCGATAAACCTGGACTAGGGACTTGTGTGGTTAGTCAGGTCGTGGCCAACACCCTCGCTGGGCTTCCACTTGAAGGTTATCGAGTACACGTGGAGTAAACGGCGATAAGTGGTGGAAGCGTGTGTGAAGAAGTACATCCCTGCAGGGTTACCAATCTATTCAAATAGCCGTTGTTCGTGGTTAAGGACCACTTGGTTGCTTATACAGTTCATAGAAAAGTTAATGGTTACTCCTTAAAGTCTCAAGACAAGTGTGAGTGCCATGGATGGCCCTTCCGTAGGATGACGGGAGAGGATCCACGGTAGTGTATTTGTCACATCCCTAGTCAGTGCTTGCATTAGGACTAGCTAGAGTGTGCATCATGTTTACTTTTCAAAGAAACTTGAAATGGGAATGACAGAAACCCCAGCACCCCTCTTCTAACAACTAGGGTTTAATAAAATATTTTCCAATGTACCCAAAATGCCCTTCAAAAATGTTCATCATTTCTGCCTTGGTCTTAAAGCTCTGCCAAAAATGGTGCACAATTTTCTAGGACATCCAAGGTCTCTAGATTAAATCATATGGTATTTGCATTTGGGCATTTAAATGCTATAAAATGTTTTATGTGCCCAAATAATCATAAACTAAAATGTTCCATGATGTTCATATTACATACAGTGGGCATGACTAGTTTTATGAGCTATTAAAATGTTCTGGCATTTTTATTAATTCCACAAAGGTGCAAAAGAAATGAAACAAAAAGTAAATAGGAAAAAAAAGAAGGAAAGCAAACTTACCTGAGCCCACTTACCTGTCTGGCCCAGCCGGCCCAGCCCACCAGGGGCATCCCCGTCTTCTTCGCCGCACCAGCGCATGAAGCTGCTCGATGGCGAGCGCCGCCGACGCGCCGGCCACCTCCTGCCTGCCTGGCTGGCCTCCTCGGCCCCCTGGTTGAATCAGAACGACGCCACGCAGACCCCTCGACCCCCTCGACCGCTCTCCTCTCTCTCTCCCCTCCCCTGGTTCTCTCCCTGGCACCACCCGAGCGGAGCTCGTCGCTGCCGCCGCGTCCACCGAGTCCCCCTCGCCTCTCCGACGAGCCCCCGAGCTCCGCCTTGCTGCCGTGCTTCTCTACGCCGAACCACAGCACCCTGGGCGCCTTGAGGCTTCGTCTTCGAGCTCGTCTTCTCCGCACGGCCGCCGGACGCCATCGACAAAATTCGCCGGACCCCGTGCCTCCCCTGCCTCGCCAGCAATACCAGAAGAACCGCGGTGAGCCCCGGTTCTGTTTCCCCCATGCCCCGTCGCCTATCTTGCTCTCTAGCAGTACCAGCCACCAGAGCCGAGCGCTCCTCGCCGCCGGCCATGGCGCCGCCGCGGCCATAGCGACTGCCACTCGCGTCCGAGTGCATCACCGCACTCAGCACATCACCACGGACCCGTAGCAACCAACTGCTGCTCCTGCTGTGCGCTGTAACGTCGTTTTCACCGACGCCCGAATTCCGGCCGCCGCCTTCGAGCTCGCCGCCGATGATTCCGGCCACCCCAGCACCTATCGTTGCCTCCACTAGATGCGCATGAGCCCCAACTCGCCGTAGAGCCCAACCGCGACTCAAACGGTGGCCTGTAGGCAAAACCCGAGCGCCGCCGCCGTGTTTGGCCTTGCCGGCGTCGAGCCGCCGGTGAGTTTTGACCTGTTTGACCACGCCTGGACTCCCCCCTGTGTCGCTGACATGTGGGGCCGGCCGTTGACTAACTTCAGTTTAGATTTTAATTTAAACACGAATTGCTGTCATTAGTTTAGTGAGTCACAGACATGTGGGGCCCAGCCCCCTGTTAACTTTAGTTTAGTGTTAAGCTCTTTTTAGTTAGCACCAGAGACACTGACATGAGGGACCCAATGGTCAGGTTTGACCTGGGCACCTGTTGACTGGCTGATGTCAGCATGATGTCATGCTGACGCAGTAAAGGATTTTCTGGGATTTTTAGATTTAAAAACAATTCAGGAAATTCCAAAAAATGCTTTAAACTTCAAAAAATCATATAAATTCAACAGTAGCTCAGATGGAAAAGATTTATATATGAAAATTGATCAGAAAAATCCAATCTTTCCAATGGCACTGGTTTCATGCATGTTTGAGCAAGTTAACCTTGCTGTTTACATTAAAACAAGTTAATGCAGTTAATTAAATAATAGTTTGGGTTTCAATTTAAATATTTGATTCAAATGGGCTCAAACCCTTCTGGTTATAGTTGCATTAGCCCAAAACACATGCATCTTGCCATATCATGAGCATGCATCATATTGTTGCATTTGTTTGCTTATTGATTGTATCGTCGGATTCTCCGTGTTAGATCCTGCTCCCGAGGATACTTCTGCGTATCCAGCTGAAGAGCAGTACCCGACAACCACTCTGTCAGGCAAGCAATCATTGATCATTCCGATACAAACCCAATTTTCTCGCTCCTGCTCTCTTTTACTGCATTAAGGCAACAGCGTGTGAACTGCTACTTGCTGCGGTAGTTGAACCCTATTCCCTTGCATGACCTGTCATTGCCACAGTAAATAGTTGAAACCCACTAGCATGTGTAGGAGTTGATTGAGCCATGTGATGTGTGATCCACCATGCTATTTGTTTATGTTGCCTGCTATGCTTAGAGTTGTGTCAGGTCTGATTCATCGGGGTGATGGATCGGAGTGAAACGATAATACCGGTAAAGAGAGGGAAATGTGGAACATGTTTGGTAAAGGTATCGATGAAAGGCCATGTAGGAGTACGTGGTGGGTTGTTTCATTGGAACCGTCCATAAGACCTGAGATCTGTATGTGTGGTTCAAGTTACAGTTACTACCACACATTGGGCCCTGAAATATGACCCCGCTCGACTTATTGACTGCCATATTATCTGCCCAGGAGTTGCAACTAGTTTCTGGTGTTTGTAGTTTACTGGTGGTCGTGCACAGCGCTGACCCTCGAGATGGGTTATGATGCGACAGGTACATGGCATGCTGTACCGGTTGCCCGTTTGGTGACTCGGGAACCCTGTACACATCGTTTGGGGCCGTGAGCGACACCCCGGCCGGATCTCCCCACGGATGGAACCCAAATAGGTGATAAACCTGGACGAGAGACTTGAGTGGTTGGTTAGGCTGTGGTCTACACCCATGTCGGCTTTCGCTTGAAGTCTGCCGAGCACATGAAGTGTGCAGTCGCTAAGTGGTGAAAACATGTGTGAAGAAGTACACCCCTGTAGGGTTACCAATCTATTCGAATAGCCGTTGTTCGCGGTACGGACTATTTGGTTACTCTTACAGTTCATAGACAAGTTGATGGATACTACTAAAAACCTCAAGACAAGTGTGAGTGCCGTGGATGGCCCTTCCGTAGGATGACGGAAGAGGATCCTCGGTGGTGTATTGTTGTGGTGAGTAGAGGACTCGTGTACGTAGTAATATCTTGCAATCTGTTGAGAGTTGTAGTGTAGGTTAGCCAAGAGTCAAAGCTAGCTTTCTGCTATGAACTCCACTACCCCCTGTTGATAATGTTGCATGTATGATAGGTTCTGTTGTAAGACTTGCTGAGTACCTTTGTACTCATGTTTGCTTAATAACTGTTTTAGAGGAGAACCCTGCCCCTTCTGATGGGTTCTACATAGACGTTGACGTCGACGAGTAGCTTGCTACCCAGACAGAGATCTGGAGCTTGTGGAGGGCCTTGTAGATAGTCAGGCTTCACCAAGCCTGTTTTATTTTCTAAGTTGTCTGTACTCAAACATGTAGCTTCCGCTTGTGCTTGTATGACTGTATGGCTTGAGTGTTGGGTCATGTGACCCCTGCCTGTATGGATATGTTATGTATGGCTCTTGGAGCCTCTTAAATAAAGTACTTTGAGTCATAGAGTTCTGTTGTGATGCAATGTTGTATTTGCACATATTGAGCATATTGTGTGTATGATTGAAATGCTTGGTATGTGTGGGATCCGACACCTAGTTGTTTACCTTTGGTAGCCTATCTTACAGGGAAATGCCTCCTAGTGCTTCCAATGAGCCTTGGTAGCTTGCTACTGCTCGGAACACGTAGGCTGGCCGACATGTGTCCTTCGTTCCTGTGTATGTCCCTTAGGGGAAATGTCACACGTTGTTCCTTCAAGTCCATGTAGCTTGCTACGACTTGGGTTCCTACGTTGATGACCGACACGTTCGTTGTTGGGTCATGAATGCCTGTATCTGTAATTTAGTGCAACTTTTGGTTTATAACTAGCCATGTCGGCCCGGGTTCTCTGTCATATGGATGCTAGCGACACTGTCATATACGTGTGCCAAAATGCGCAAACGGTCCCGGGCCAGGTAAGGTGGCACCCGTGGGGATACCGTGCGTGAGGCCGCAAAGTGATATGACGTGTTACAGCTAGATCGGTGTGACTTAGGATCGGGGTCCTGACAGTATTGTTGTGGTGAGTAGTGGACTCGTGTGCGTAGTCTCGTCTTTGCAAACTACCGAGAGTTGTAGTATAGGTTAGCCAAGAGTCAAAGCTGGCTTGCTGCAATAAACTCCACTACCCTTGTTGATAATGATGCATGTATGATAGGTTCTGATGTAAGTCTTGCTGAGTACCTTTGAACTCATGTTTGCTTAATAACTGTTGCAGAGGAGAACCTCGCCCCCTCTGATGGGTTCTACATAGACGTTGACGTCGACGAGTAGCTTGCTACCCAAACGGTGATCTTGGACTTGTGAAGGGCCTTGTAGATAGTCAGGCTACACCAAGCCTGTTTTCTTTCCAAGTTGTCTATACTCAAACAAGTTAGCTTCCGCTTGTGCTTGTATGCTTGTATGACTTGAGTTTTGGGTCATGTGACCCCTACCTGTATGGATATGTTATGTATGGCTCTTCGGAGCCTCTTAAATAAAGTACTTTGAGTCATAGAGTTCTGTTGTGATGCAATGTTGTATTTGCACATATTGAGCATATTGTGTGTATGTTATTGGAATGCTTGGTATGTGTGGGATCCGACACCTAGTTGTTTACCTTTGGTAGCCTATCTTACAGGGAAATGCCTCCTAGTGCTTCCACTGAGCCTTGGTAGCTTGCTACTGCTCCGGAACACGTAGGCTGGCCGGCATGTGTCCTTCTTCGTTCCTTTGTCTGTCCCTTATGGGAAATGTCACGGTTGTTCCTTTAAGTCCATGTAGCTTGCTACGAATTGGGTTCATACGTTGATGACCGACACGTTCGTTGCTGGGTCATGGATGCATGTCTCTGTAATTTAGTGCCACTTTTGGTTTATAACTAGCCATGTCGGCCCGGGTTCTCTGTCATATGGATGCTAGCGACACTATGATATACGTGTGCCAAAATGCGCAAACAGTCCCGGGCCAGGTAAGGTGGCACCCATGGGGATACCGTGCATGAGGCCGCAAAGTGATATGATGTGTTACGTGCTAGATCGGTGTGACATAGGATCGGGGTCCTGACATCGTGTCCCCAGTCTTCTATTACCATCGATCTTCAGACGCATAGTTAGGGAGCCCCTACCCGAGATCCGCTGGTTTTGACACCGACATTGGTGCTTTCATTGAGAGTTCCACAATGTCGTCGACCGAAGGACTAGTGGATCACTTTGACAACAACGACGGCACTGCCGAGGGAACTTTTTCTCCTGGCCAGCTTTTTGTGTTCGTCGGCTTCATGCTCTATGCCAACACAGAGGGCCACCTCGAGTAGGCTGAGACCTACGCCCCTAGCCACCAGGTGAGGTTTGGAGGCTTGAACTACGTTGCTGATATCCGTGGAGACTTGATCTTTGACGGATTCTAGCCCACGACGATCGCTCCCTGCCACCACGATGAACATGACCTAATTCTGTCATCGAACCACCTCTAAGGAATAGCACCTGTAACCGTTCTGGTACTAGATCCGGAAGAGGTCGTGTCACCCGAGGACGGGAAGCTCAACCCCGTCGCAGAAGCTGCAGACTCAGCGGCACTGAAGCCGCACACAGACCCTACTCTAAGCGGGATCTGATGGTCACCGAGTGCAGGGAATCATCATAGCAATTCCCAATGGTGGAAGTGATAAGTATGGATTGTCGAACCCAAAAGGAGCTAAAGGTAAGATCAATATTCTCTCAAGTCCTATCTCCCACTAATACGACTCTACGTACACCGAATGTTTGCTTCCAACTAGAAACGAGAAATAAACCTATGTTGTGGGTATGAAGAGGATAACTTTGCATGATATCAGAGAGCTAAAATATGAAAGTAGGTGTTGTTATCGTAAAGTTAGAATATATTACTAAATATTATAGATAGTGAGTGTGGAATAATGATGGATGGTGTGCGGAATTGTCCTAGGCAATTGGTAACAAGACCGGTAGTCGTCATTGCAATTTCATATGAGGGAGAGGCATAAGCTAACATACTTTCTCATATTGGATCATATGCACTTATGATTGGAACTCTAGCAAGCATCCGCAACTACTAAAGATCATTAAGGTAAAACCCAACCATAGCATTAAAGCATCAAGTCCCCTTTATCCCATACACAACAATCTCCTTACTCGGGTTTATGCTTCAGTCAATCAAGAAACCCACTATAAACAAATCATGAACGTATTGCAACACCCTACAGCGAGAATCCCTCACGGTTGCTCGACATGGAGGGCACCATAGGACATCACTAAGATAAAACATACAACTCATACCAATCTAGATCATCAATCAACCCAAATACAAAGCATATCTACTAAAAAAATCATAGGATGGCAACACATCATTGGATCATAAAATGTGCCATAAAGCACCATGTTCAAGTAGGGATTACAAGGGGTGCGGGAGAGTGGACCGCGTAAAAGAGATGAGGATGGTGACAATGATGGTGATGTTGATGAAGACGATCACCGCGGCGATGATCCCCTCCCGATGGCACTCCGGCGCCAGCGAGAGAGAGGAGAAGAGGTTATCCCCCTTGTGCTTCCTCCTCCATGGCCTCCCCCCTAGATGGGGAGAGGTTCTCCCTCTGGTCCTTGGCCTTCAGGGCGATGATGGCCCCTCCAGGATCCTCCTCCATGGCCTCCGATGATGATGGCCCCCACCGGCAGGGTGCCAGAGAGGGCCTAGATTGAGTTCTCGTGGTTACAGAGGCTTGCGGCGGCGGAACTTCCGATCTAGGTTATTGTCTGGTAGTTTCTGTATTTATAGGAATTTTTGGCGTCGGTCTCACGTCCAGGGGGCCTCCGAGTCATCCACGAGATAGGGGCCCATGCCCAGGGGAGTGGGCGCGCCCCCACCCTTGTGGACAGCCCGAGACTCTTCAGGCCCAACTCTTTTACTCCAGGGGCTTCTTTTGGTCCATAAAAAATCTTCAAAAGTTGGCACGTCAATTGGACTCCGTTTGGTATTCGTTTTCTCTAAAGCTCAAAAACAAGGAAAAATAGAAACTAGCATTGGGCTCTAGGTTAATAGGTTAGTCCCAAAAATCTTATAAAATATCATACAAATGTATATAAAACATCTAATATGGATAATATAATAACATGAATAATTCATAAATTATAGGTACGTTGGAGACGTATCAGCATCCCCAAGCTTAATTCCTACTCGTCCTCGAGTAGGTAAATGATAAAATAAATAATTTATGAAGTGTGAATTCTAGCAGGTGCACAATTTTGATCAATGATAATTTCAATCACCTTTTCTAGCATCATTATGTGTCATAACAGTGGCTCATCTCATGAAACTTTTCATGATCATGTAACAAGCTATTCACATGTTAAAGTATAGATCATAAACTTTCTTGAAAACTAACAAACAGTGCTCTTAGTCATCAAACAATTGCAATTCATCTTATTTTCGGGAAGGGTCAATGTAAGAGCTTTGATTCAGCAAACTCCACATACTCAACTATGATTTAATATTTCACAATTGCTAACACTCATGTGATATTTATGGGTTCAAAGTTTTAATCGGACACAGAGAAAGATAGGGGCTTATAGTTTTGCCTCCCAACCTTTTACCTCAAGGGTAATGTCAACAATAATAATTTATGAAAACCTACATCCAAGTGGATATATATATCCGGATCGCTCCAACACAAAGTGCTTGCCAAAGAAAAAAGTGTAAAAAGGAAAGGTGATGATCGCCATGACTCTTGTATAAGGGTAGAAGATAAAAGTAAAAGATAGGCCCTTCACAGAGGGAAGCAGAGGTTGTCATGCGCTTTTATGGTTGGATGCACAAAATCTTAATGCAAAAGAACGTCACTTTATATTGCCGCTTGTGATAAAGACCTTTATTATGCAGTCCATCGCTTTTATTTCTTCCCTATCAAAAGTTCGTATAAAGCTTATTTTCTTCGCACTAATAGATCATACATATTTAGAAAGCAATTTTTATTGCATGCACCAATGACAACTTACTTGAAGGATCTTACTCAATCCTTAGGCAGGTATGATGGACTCTCATGGCAAAACTGGTTTAAGGGATGTTTGGAAGCACAAGTAGTATTTCTACTTGGTGCAAAGAATTTGGCTAGCATGAGAGGGAAAGGCAAGCCCAACATGTTGGATGATCCAAGACAATATAACGTTTTGGATATAGGAAAACATAACCCATTAAGTTGTCTTCCTTGTCCAACATCAACCTTTTAGCATGTCATATTTTAGTGAGCGCTCACAATTACAAAAGATAGTATATTTATATGTGAAATCTCACTTCCTTCAATATTCTTTCATGAATTGTTCAAGTGACCAATTCTGCGTTTGCTAACTTTCAATAAGTTTACTACCTATACTTATTCTGTGTGAAGTCATTACTCGCCAAGGTATAAGCATATGAAACATATATAAATTTAGGTTTATGATATTCAATTCATTCAACCATTTACTCATAGGATGTACGTGAAGCATGTGAGTAAATGACAAACTACTCCAAAAGATATAAGTGAAGGACACTGAGTAGTCAAATAATTAACTAGCCATGGGAGGATTCTTTTTCATTCATGATTTCAGATCCAATGATTTTATTCAAACAGCAAGTAAAATTAAAAATACGCTCCAAGGAAAACACATATCATGTGACGAATAAAAATATATCTCCGGGTAAGGTATACCGATAATTTTGAAGACGAAAGAGGGGATGCCTGCCGAGGCATCCCCAAGCTTAGGCGCTTGAGTCTTTCTTGAATATTACCTTGGGGTGCCTTGGGCATCCCCCAGCTTAGGTTCTTTCCACTCCTTATTCTCCTCATATCGATATCTCACCCGAAGCTTGAAAACTTCAACCACACAAAACTTAGTGTAACTTCATGAGATAGGTTAGTATGATAAAGAGTAAACCATTCACCTTGGTACTGTCAAAGACAAGGTTCATAATTTTTCTCACACAATTCCTACTGTACCGTATCATTTCTACAATTTATATTGAGAAATATAAGCCATAGAAACTAGAAAATAAGCAAACTATGCAATGAAAATAGAATATGTCAGAAACAGAACAGTCTTTAATGATCTGAACAACAACCATACTTTTGCTACTCTTAAACTTATGAAATAAATTGGCGGACGTGAGAAATTTGTCTATTAATCTTTGGCAAAAAGAATCAACTCAAAAGCACTCTTCTGCAAAAAAGGCAGCTAATCCCGTGAGCGCAAAGTTTCTGTCTTTTTTACAACAAGATCACATTAACTTTCACCCAAGTCTTCCCAAAGGTCTTACTTGGCACTTTATTGAAACAAAAGCTATAAAACATGATTATTACAGTAGCTTAATCATGTAAACGCACAAAAACAGTAAGGGTAAATATTGGGTTGTCTCCCAACAAGCGCTTTTCTTTAATGCATTTTAGCTAGGCATGATGATTTCAATGATGCTCACATAAAAGATAAGAATTAAAACATAGAGAGCATCATGAAGAATATGACTAGCATATTTAAATCTAACCCACTTACTATGCCTAGTAATTTTGTGAGCATATAATTTATAGGAACAAGAATCAACTAGCATAGGAAGGCAAGACCAGTATAACTTCAAAACTTTAAGCACATAGAGAGGAAACTTGATATTATTGCAACTTCTACAAGCATGTATTCCTCCCTCATAAAAAAATTCAGTAGCATCATGAATGGGTTCAATCAATATAACCATCACATAAATAATTCTTTTCATGATCTACAAACATAGAAATTTTACTACTCTCCACATAAGCAAAATTCTTCTCATTCGAAATAGTGGGAGCAAACTCGAAATAGTGGAATCATTACTAACTAAAGTTGACACTCTTCCAAATCCACTTTAGATGATAGTATTATTCATACTCCAAAAGATATAAGTGAAGTTCATGGAGTATTCTAGGATTAATATCGACTAGCAAATATCCAGGGTCAAAATATATAAGTGAAGCACATGAAGCATTATATAAAACCATACTCAAAAGATTTAAGTGAAGCACAAAGATCATTCTATAAGATCATACTCAAAAGATATATGCGAAGCACATGAAGAATTCTATAAATCAAGGAAGGGCTATCTAATACTAGCATGGTTCTTAAAGAAAAAAAGGAAAAACACAAGGGACACAAATCATGTGAACAAAACAAAAACTAAGGTATATCGATAATAGTTGAAGAAGAAAGATGGGATGCCAACCGGGGCATCCCCAAGCTTAGATGCTTGAGTATCCTTGAAATATTTACTTGGGGTGCCTTGGGCATCCCCAAGCTTGAACTCTTGCCTCTCTTTATTCTTCTCATATTGATAGCTCCTCGATCTTTGAACACTTGATCCACACGAAACTTTAGCAAAAAAATTGTGAGATCCGTTAGTATAATAAAGCAAATCACTACCTTTAGGTACTGTTGCAAACTTATTCCAATTTCATATTAGCACTTTACCTACTGTATTCCAACTTCACCATGGTTCATAGCCCCCGATACTACCCATAGATTCATCAAAATAAGCTATCAACACATAGAAAACAGAATCTGTCAAAAACTGGACAGTTGTGTAGTAATCTGGAAGTTTAGTAAACTTTTGTAACTCTAAAAAATTCTAAAAAATATGAAAATTTTAAAATTTTGTACAGAAGTGATGTACAAAAAGTTTTAGACCCATTTGACCTTCCAGTAAAAAAAATGTAAAATCACGCACTACAGCCAAAGTTTTTGTTTTTTGTTCTGCACATAGAAAACAAGCAATCTAATCATCCTAAAACCAAAGCTTGGCACATTATTTTTATAATACAATGGATATATACAAGGGGATAATTATTTACAGAGAAACTTCCATGAAAAATTATACATTGTTTCCGTGAGCATGAACACAAGTGCTCAAGGTTGACCTTCACTTCTTCAATGCATAACTTTCCAGTCACTTCTCTTTTTGAAAAACTTTTTAGGCATAAGAGGCAAGTATTTTTTTTGTATTTTCATTCTTTTAAATTTTTTGTATGTTTCACCCACAACTAAACAGAAACAAAAAGGAAAAACAAAATCTACTTAGTGAAGAAAGCAAACAAGCACACATGAGAATATCAACCCCACACTATTGCTCCCGACAACGACGCTAGAAAAGAGCTTGATGGTCCCCAAGTGCAGGGAATCATCGTAGCAATTCCCAATGGTGGAAGTGATAAGTATGGAGTGTCGAACCCAAAAGGAGCTAAAGGTAAGATCAATATTCTCTCAAGTCCTATCTGCCACTGATACGACTCTACGTACACCGAACGTTTGCTTCCAACTAGAAATGAGAAATAAAACTACGTTGTGGGTATGAAGATGATAACTTTGCATGATATCGGAGAGCTAAAATATAAAAGTAGGTGCTGTTATCATAAAGTTAGAATATATTACTAAATATTATAGATAGCGAGTGTGGAATAATGGTGGATCGGCATGTGGAATTGTCATAGGCAATTGTTAACAAGACCGGTAGTCGTCATTGCAATTTCATATGAGGGAGAGGCATAAGCTAACATACTTTCTCCTCTTGGATCATATGCACTTATGATTGGACCTCTAGCAAGCATAAGATCATTAAGGTAAAACCCAACCATAGCATTAAAGCATCAAGTCCCCTTTATCCCATACGCAACAATCCCCTTACTCGGGTTTATGCTTCAGTCACTCAATAAACCCGCTATAAGCAAATCATGAACGTATTGCAATACCCTACAGTGGAAATCCCTCACACTTGCGCGACATGGAGGGGACCATAGGACAGCACCAAAATAAAACATACAACTCGTACCAATCTAGATCATCAATCAACCCAAAGACAAAGGATATCTACTCAAAACATCATAGGATGGCAACACATCATTGGATCATAATATGTGGCATAAAGCACCATGTTCAAGTAGGGATTACAGCGGGGTGCGGGAGAGTGGACCGCGTAAAAGAGATGATGATGGTGATGATGATGGTGATGTTGATGAAGACGATCACCGCGGCGATGATTCCCCTCCTGATGGTACTCCGGCGCCACCGAGAGAGAGGAGGAGAGGTCCCCCCCCCCCTTGTGCTTCCTCCTGCATGGCCTACCCCCCAGATGGGGAGAGGTTCTGCCTCTGGTCCTTTGCCTTCATAGCGATGATGGCCCCTCCGAGATCCTCCTCCATGGCCTCCGGTGATGATGGCCCCCTCTGGTAGGGTGCCAGAGAGGGCCTAGATTGATTCCTCATGGTTATAGAGGCTTGCGACGGCGGAACTTCTCATCTAGGTTATTTTCTTGAGGTTTATGTATTTACATCAATTTTTGGCGTCGGTCTCACGTCCAGGGGGTCTTTGAGTCGTCCACGAGATAGGGGCCCATGCCCAGGGGGTGGGCATGCCTCCCACCCTCGTGGACAGCCCGATACTCTTCTGTCCCAACTCTTTTACTCCGGGGGCTTCTTTTGGTCCATAAAAAACCAACAAAAATTGGCACATCAATTGGACTCCATTTGGTATACCTTTTCTGTAAAACTCAAAAACAAGGAAAAAACAGAAACTGGTACTGGGCTCTAGGTTATTAGGTTAGTCCCAAAAATAATATAAAATAGCATATAAATGTATATAAAACATCAAAGATGGATAATAAAATGGCATGAATACTTCATAAATTATAGATACGTTGGAGACATATCAGGATCTGTGTTATCGGAACTCCGGACTCGTTTTCGGCTGCAGGTTCCGAACCATATGCATCTGCGCCCTTCGAGCTTGATCATGCCTCTATCACCGAATTCAGCGCTACAGATATCTTCTGGCATTCACCTTTTGGCGATGTGCTAAATTTATTAAAATCTCTCTCCTTACCTGGGGTCGCACAGCCAAATTATATCCGGTTCAAACTGGAGAATTTCACTTCCCACGCACCACCCACTTGGTAGCCACGGTCGAAGATCTAACTTATATACTTGACTACGCTTCCGAAGACTTCGAAGGGATGGACCTCGAAGCCGAAGTAGATCTAGACAAAAACCCGCCCGTAATCGGGCGGTGGACAGCTACATCTTCATACGACGTGTATATGGTGGATACACCTAAGGAGAAGGAGGGCAACGGCGAAAACGGTCCCACAAAGGACAAGCCTATCGATGAACCTCCCAAGCATTGGCATCCGAAGCGCCGAACTAAATCCCGCAACGGGAAAGATAGCAACACTGTCACTAACGATGGTGATAGTACGGAGCAAGCCGAAGACCCCGCGGATCCAGCAATGGAGCAAGACGAGCGAGAGGACGGCGAACATAGTCCAAGACCGCTGTCTGATAACAGCGATACATTGTCCCAGAAGAACCCTTAGAACAAAAGCGCTTCCATCGGAGGCTTATTGCCACCGCAAGGAGCCTGAAAAAGTAGCAGTGATGGCTTCGAGCCGCACAAGATACGCCCAATGATAGATGGAACGAAGTGCTGGACGCTGAGCAAAAATATGGCTGCAATCGCCAAACCAAAGGCTATCCTAAGCGTAAACTGCTTCCCGAATTCAACAATGAGGTTACTGCACTTATACCGCCGAAGAATAACACCGTCGACAAGTCGGACTGACCACCTCGTCAACGGAACAGGGTGGCTAGCAACGGCGTACACAAACCCGCACCCCCGCCCCGTAAAGGAAAGGAGGATGCGGCTCAGGGCCGGAAACACGATCTCTGTGAGGACCTAAACAAAAAGGATGGCAAGACCAGATCCATCTACGGATCCAGGGACCGTGCTCCCGCACGGGATGGCGGCTATCTGGCCAATCATGCTGGTCATATACCAGTTTGATGTCAATACCGAACATTACAACCGTCGGACATACACCATGATATCGCAAAATACAGGGGCGCCGCACACCCTCTATGCTTCACCGATGAGGTGCCGGATCACGAATTTCTAGAAGGGTTTAAACCCATAAATATCGAGGCGTATGATGGAACGACGGATCCTGTTGTTCGGATAGAGGACTTTATTCTTCACATCCACATGGCTCGCGGAGATGATCTCCACGCCATCAAATACTTACCCCTCAAGTTGAAAGGACCAGCTCGGCACTGGCTAAACAGCCTCCTAGAAAACTCCATTCGAAGTTGGGAAGAACTTGAGGATGCTTTGCGGGCCAATTTCAAGGGACCTATGTCCGGCCCCCGGAAGATGACGATCTTAGTCACATCATCCAACAACCCGGGGAGTCAGCCCGCAAGCTTTGGAATCGGTTTCTCACTAAGAAGAACCAAATCGTCGACTGTTCGGATGCCGAAGCCTTGGCGGCCTTCAAACATTGTGTCCGGGACGAACGGCTAGCTAGACACCTCGGACAGGAAAAGCCGAGGACAATGGCAGCCCTAACTGCACTCATGACCCGTTTTTCCGCGGGCGAGGACAACTGGCTAGCTCGTAGCAGCACCAGCGACTCTAGAGCATCTGAAGTCAGGGACGGCAATGGAAAGCCACGACATAATAAAAACATATTTCAAAATAATGTTGGAAGCCTAGATGATACAGCGGTAAACGCCGGATTCAGTGGCTCTAGACCCGGTCAACGGAAGAAGCCATTTAAAGGCAACAAAGATGGTCCATCTAGCCTGGACAAAATATTAGATAGGCCCTGCCAGATCCATGGCACCCCAGATAAACCTACAAACCATACCAACCGTAATTGTTGTTTCTTCAAGTAGGCTGGCAAGCTCAACGCCGAACACAAGGCATTATCTGTAAACATACGGCTCGCCGTACTATAACGGGATATTATAGAAACAACTTGGTTTATATTATATTTTGAGTTTTATTCTCTCACCACGAGTGTTCTCTCCCCACGTCAGATTGCCACATGTGCCTTGACAACATGGTCCATTACCAGGGGCTGTATCCAGCCCGGTATATGTCGAAAAGCCCGAACACCTATACGGAGTGTTCGGCGTCCTGGATATTTGCTTTATATGCATCAGATCCAAATCATGTGTTGGGTCAATAGTTGGGTTGCCCGGCTCCTGTGCTTACCCCTACGTTCCTGATTGTTCGGCTAGGGTGTAAAGGGAGAACTACTGCGATTGTACTTCTGGCTCGTCCGGTCAAGTACCTCAGTAGAGAAAGCCAAAAACCGACTATCATGATATGCGAGAACCTGGTCCGCGATCGGTGACTAAGTGGTATACTACGACAGATGGAAATCTACCCCGTGTTATACGAAGGGTTGGTTTTTGCCCAGCCGCGTACAAATGGATACCTTAATTTGGAAATACCATATACGCACCTGGGGCTAGTACCTAGCCCCACTTGTCAAAATCCTATGGCTAAGTGAAAGCAATAACGCCGCATAGTCTGATTGCCTGGTTCGCTCGGCATACCTCCTACACGGACCAAGACGTTGGATAAAGAGTGTCTATGCATATGACTGAACACCCCAGTACTATTCACACTGGGGAAGAAGCCGACGACTGGAAACTTTCAGAGTTAAATGAACGACAGCACAGGAGGTAATAGTCGCTCACATTATAATAGCGCAAGAGTTATATACATCGGTTCATAAGCTCAAGTCTTTACAACTGGATACAATTACTCAAATATAATATCTTTTGAGCACTGGCCTTCTACAAGGCGGGTGCCTTCAATGACGTCCTCGAAGTATCTCTCCGGCTTGCGGTGCACTTGCCTTCGGGCGGGCCAGCAGTAGCTATATCCCGCGCCTTCATCTTTGCCCAGTGCACTTTTACACGGGCAAAGTGATACGTCTCGAACGTATCTATAATTTTTGATTGTTCCATGCTATTATATATTCTGATTTGGATGTTTAATGGGCTTTATTATACACTTTTATATTATTTTTGGGACTAACCTACTAACCCAAGGCCCAGTGCAAATTGCAGTTTTATTTGCCTATTTCAGTGTTTCGCAGAAAAGGAATATTAAACGGAGTCCAAACGGAAAGAAACCTTCGGGAGAATTATTTTTGGAACTGTATCTACCCAGAAGACTTGGAGTACACGCGAGGGAACGAGAGAGGCAGCCATGAGTCCAGGGCGCGCCCAGGGGGGCAGGCGCGCCCCCATCCTCGTGGGCCCCCTCTGGCTCCCCCGATGCCCTCCTTCCCCCTATATATATCCACGTACCCTAAAAACATCGAGGCAACAGAGAAAACCCTAATTCCACTGCTGCAACCTTCTGTTCCCGTGATATCCCATCTTGGGTCCTGTTCCGGAGCTCCACCGAAGGGGGGATCTACCACGGAGTGCTTCTACATCAACACCATAGCCTCACCAATGAGTAGTGAGTAGTTTACCACCGACCTTCGGGTCCATAGTTATTAGCTAGATGTCTTCTTCTCTCTTTTTGGATCTCAATACAAAGTTCTCCTCGATCTTCGAGGAGATCTATTCGATGTAATATTTTTGCAGTGTGTTTGTCGAGATCCACTGAATTGTGGGTTTATTATCAAGATTATCTATGAACAATATTTGATTCTTTTCTAAAATCTTTTATGTATGATTATAATATCCTAGCAAGTCTCTTCGAATTATTGGTTTGGTTTGGCCTACTAGATCTATAGTTCTTGCAATGGGGGAAGTGCTTGGCTTTGGGTTCAATCTTGCGGTGTCCTTTCCCAGTGACTGCAGGGGCAGCATGGCATGTATTGTATTGTTGCCATCGAGGATAAAAAGATGGGGTTTATATCATATTGCTTGAGTTTATCCCTCTACATCATGTTGTCGGATTACGGGCTCCGCACACCCAAGAAGTTCGAACACATGGGCGTGAACGAAGATCTGTCCCGCTCACGTCTACCTAGCGCCTCGCCCTCGCCCGGTGGTGAGATTCAAGCAAGCAACAAGTAAAGCACACACAAGTTTACCCAGGTTCAGGCCACCTTGCGGTGTGAAACCCTATGTCCTGCTTTAGTGGATTAGCCTCAGGAGGGCTTGAGTATGAACAGGTATAGTGGTTCCAGTGCTCAGGAGGGTCAGGAGGCAAGTGTTCTTGCTCCTTGGTGTGAAGTCGGGGTCGATCCAGATCAGATGAGAATAGCTCCACAGTGGAGACCCTAGCTACTTATATAGGCGGCTAGGGTCCTCTTCCCTCGAAATATTTAGGCGGGAAGGGATCCCACAACGGCCATTTTGAGCGAGAACACAAGGACGTTCCTATCCTGACAAAAGCGGTCTTCGCCTGCAAAAGGATCAGACAATGCCGCGGTGGTGGGCTCGGTGGTGACATCCTCCCTGTCGTCCTTGCGGTCTTCGGTCTTGTTGCAGCAAAGGGGAAACCTTTGTCTCGCCCCTCGGGAACCTGCGCCTGCGCTGTCTCCTTTGCACCAAAACGGCAACTGCGCCACTAGCACACGCTGGCACCTGCTGGCGTGGTGCGTCACTGCTTGCGTCATTGCCTCCTCCTGAGGCAGGCTTGGCCTTGGGTTCTTCGCCCCTCCGGAGCAGCCTAGCCGGGGCCGCTCCTGAGGGGGTCTTGGTGTCGTTCTCCTCGCGAGGCCTAGCCCCCTCGCGAGGGTCTTGAGCAGCTGGTCAATCAGCTGGGACGTATCCGGTCGTAGTAGGAGCACGTCGTGGCCCGCAGGCAGGCAAGTCTAGGTACCCTGGTTCCCAGGACGCCGACAGTAGCCCCCGGGCCCAAGGCGCGCTCGGAGTTGGCTTCGGAGCGAAGCCTTAGTCGAGGACGAAGCGCCGCGGGCCCCAAAGGACTACGGGCCAGGCTGGCGCGTGACGGTTGGATGGGACGTGGGCGACTCCGCTCCCCACACAGTCTTGGTGACCGTGCGACTTGACATCTCCTTAGCATGGATGGCAGGGTCATTATGGCCTTGCGCGAGTGGCTGGCGATTGATCTTCTCAGCCTATAAACAGGGGGTGAATCGCCACCCCTGTTCGCTTGACCATTGCAGATCAAACCCCAACTCTTCTTTTCATTCTCAAGGGTTTTTCCACGGTGCCGATACATAGGTTCTCGGCTGCACAGAAAGGGAAGGCTCCGATGGTGGAGCCCGAGCAGCTCCCGCCGAAGAAGAGACGCTGCGACTCTGCAAGGGTGCCCCTGAGGCTGGCGGACGCCCATACGTGGTGCACGCGGGCGCCACCAGGGTTCCCGCTTCACCTGGGAGCCCCGGCGACAGGCATGCGATGCACGGGCGGCGGCGACGGGGGCGGTGCGGCTAGTCGCCCGGAGAGGCGAGTGGTTTCACGCCTCTCGTCGCTGTCGCATACTGAAGATGACGTCCATGAGTTTATCGTGTGGGCGGGAGCCCCTCCGCACTCTTGGATCCTCTTTCCCCCATTCTTGAAGGAGGTGCTCCTGGCTCGCGGACGGGTAACGATGCGGATGCGGCATGAAGGGTGCCACCTTCCCCCTTCATACGCCGACGTGGAGGTGATCTCCTCCGGTAAGGTCTTCATGACCTGGGATTGGGGCGTGGTGCGCCACGCCTGCGCCCCCACCGGGAGGCACATTCTTCATTTCACGCTGGACTTGCTGGCCATGCTAAACTTCAAGGTCTTCGGGGAGGACGGCCAGCGGCTGGTGTGGAGTGCGGAGGATGGGCCCGCCAGCGACCATCTCCCATGCTGCCAAGGCGACAAGGCTCGGAGCGAAGCGTTCGCCGTCGGCTTTGCCTCCGACTCCTCCAACAGCAGCTATGCTTCTCCTGAGACGGCCTCGAGCTCTAGCGAGAGCTACGAGCCGCCGAATCGCCACTCTCGCCGCCGGAGGGGAGCAGCGTCCTCCAGCTGTCGTCACCGCTGAAGGAGCCCGGGCTGTGTCCCTCTGGAATCGGCCTTCTTTTGATTGGTCACTGTGAGGCAACCATGGAGGGCCCCATGAGGGCATGTAAAATTTTTGTGACACTCTTGCTATTATCCAATGTTATGAACTTATGTTCCTCATGAGATCCTTTGCTAGAGCGAGATTTTCCCTTTCCTCCATCCCCACGATAGCTTAGGGCCCTACGCCTGCGAGACCCAGTCCCTAGGTAGGCTTCAGCCGTCGCTAGTATCACAGGTCGTGATGTCGTGTTCAAGACCAGGAGGTGAGCGGCCCAGGGTCCGGTAAGAGCCCCCGAGGCGTGATTCTCGGGAGGTCCCCCTTGGTGTGCAGGAAGCGACCGCGAGAACCGGCGAGAGGGGCCTTCGTGCTATAGCGAATTCACAATTACGGTGGGTGGAGGCATAGGTACGTGAGTGAATGTGGGCGTTGAACACTTATCTTAGTGGTCCTTTGCGATCGGGCAGTAGTGGTGCTTGATCCCGCTCTGTCCTGCAAACCGCCTATGGCCACGGGGCCGCGCCTGCCGCGTTCCCCTCGGGGCGGGACTCTGCGCTCTCGTGACCCGCCCCCTGAGGTGCCTAGGCCGCCGAGTATAGAGGGCGCGGCTGCTGAGGCCCTGGAAGAGATGGTCAAAGAGCTGGTCGAGGCGTTCCTCCGGGTCGCTGTTGCCGCGGCCGAGGAGGCGGAGCCTGGTGATGGTGCGCTCAGCGAAGCATGACCTGTCCCTGACAAGATGAGAGAAATGTAAGTGCCTCGGGGATGCGTGTGGACTCGCTTGAATTTGGTGAACTTGATGTTATTGTAATAACTAGACTTGAACTTGGTGATTTCCGTGCTTGCTTCCTTTCATGTTTGCTTAGGTGCTCTGCATCGGCAGGGCCCAACCCCGCGCATACCTCGATCACCATTGAGCCCTCCGGGTGACCGGGGTTATCGTAATAACTAGACTCAAGGAATGAGGGGCTACGTGGCTAGTGAGGCCCCTGGGTTGCGATGCCCAGAGGTCCCCCTTGACGATCAAGCGACCCCGTTTGTGTTCCGCGTCGGCAGGGCCCAGCCCCGCGCATACCTCGACCGCCGTTGAGCACCGGGCTCAAGGAGTGAGGGGCTACGTGACTAGTGAGGCCCCTGGGTCGCGATGCCCAAGGGCCCCCTTGACGTACGAACGACTCTCATGAGGGAGAACGAGCACCATAATTTGCTCACGAGCCTTCGCCTAGGATGGGGGCGAGAGAGAGCCAGGTGTCTGGGCACCTGGTAGGGTGGCGTCTGCCGGGCGTGACCTGAGCATAGCCCCCGTGCCTAGCCCCCCTCGTGACACCCATCCAAGGAGAAGCTGTGAGTGCCGTGAGCTGGAAAGCTCCGTGAGGTTGGTGCGACTGCTGGGGTCCGCCCTCAGTTTTTTAAAACTAGCGCGGAGCATAGAGCTGCCACACCTGCGTGGAGTGTGGGCATAACCGCGCCTCGATCATAGCGGCCAGCGCAGAGCTTGGTGATTCCACTTGTTCGTGGGCAAAACCGCTCCTCGGTTGGTTCTACCAGTGCGGAGCATGGTACTTCCACTGGACCGTGGGAGGGAGCCTCCAACTGGGAGAGACTCCGGGGCATGTACAGCCCCGTCCTGACATGTGGTTTGCACGGTAGGACAGCCAAGGTGTATATGGGCCCTCCTCAGGACGAGCTGAACCACTCTGAGGAAGTTCTCGCGAGCTTACACATCACTCACGAGACCCTACCCTGAGGCGGGTTGCGCGTGAGTCTTCTTCTGCAAAATGTGAAAAGAGATGCGTTGCGTCGACCTGCGCCGAGTGCATCTCTAGAGGGCATCGCATGGGAAGGCCGCAACACCAATGACCCCAGGAGGTGACGTTAGCGGGACCGGCCCGTAAGACAGAGCTCAGCCGCTAGATTTATCGACGCTGAAGGGACGGACCCGAGCATAGACGCCGTGCCCAGTCTTCTCATGCAACAGTTCAAAAGAAAAACAACCGGCATGCGGTTCCCGCGTGAGCGAGGCACCTGCCACGAGCCCCCACTTACCCATCCACGATTATCCCATGCGAGAACAAGGCACCAAGGACCACGGGAGGTGACGTCACGAGAATGGCTCGCGAGACAGAGCTCAGCTCTTGGATTTAGCGACGCTGCAGGGACGGACCCGAGCACAAACGCTGTGCCAGTCCTTAATCATGGGGCGGTCGCAGGCGGGCTTGCAAGGGCTCATGACCTTAGCGGCGGTGAGAATGCCAAGCATATAGATAATGCAAGTAGGAAGAAACAACTAGCCTTGATTTATGCGCAAAAGAGACAGCTGTGGGGGGTGAGCCCCCAGCAGCTCGAGGATGATGGAGCCCGGGGGGCGCCCTCAGTTGAATACCTGAGACATCACATGATACTTGTTGTCGAAGAAGAGTTTGGGTAGCTAAAGACGCAAGTCATGCGGGTCGCTCCTGAGGATCGCCGAGCTCCTGAGGCCCAGGGGCTCCGGAGGCCCTAAGTGGTCACGGGGTTCCGGCTCTAGCTCCGTCAGGATGCCCGCCACTGAGCCTCCTGAGCCCCCAAAGCCTTCCGCGTGAGGCACTGGAACATGGCAGCTGCGTTGTGGAAGTCGAAGAGCATGCGAATGTAACTGCAGGGGAGAGTCCTCCTCCAGCCGACAGCCGTCGGCTAGAAGGGATCCAGAGAAGCGGCTCGGTTGAGGCCTGCGATGTCCACGCAGACGCGGAATTGGTTGCTTGAATTGCGGGCAGGTGATCTTGGCGCCGTGCGGTTGCGCCCACCGCGTATGAGCCTTGCGTACTGAAGTTCCTCGGTAACCTGGTTGATGAAGTCTTGAGCCCCCAGCGCTGTATGGCTCACGCTGGGCTCACAAAAACGCGCGTCGAGACACGCCTGCAGGTGGTGCCTGAACACCTCCCTCGTGACGCTGGTCAGACCAGAGGCACTCCAGAGGAGAGCCCCCGAGCCCGTCCTGAGAGGGGCGTCGGGCGCGCCTCCCTATGCGAGGGTGGAGGGCGCCTCGTTGGCAGGCGCGGTTGTCAGGACCCCGATCCTAAGTCACACCGATCTAGCTTGTAACACATCATATTACTTTGCAGCCTCACGCACGGTATCCCCATGGGTGCCACCTTACCTGGCCCGGGACCGTTTGCGCATTTTGGCACACGTATATGATAGTGTCGCTAGCATCCATATGACAGAGAATCCCGGTCGACATGGCTAGTTATAAACCAAAAGTGGCACTAAATTACAAAGACAGGAATGCATGACCCAGCAACGAACGTGTCGGTCATCAACGTATGAACCCAAGTCGTAGCAAGCTACATGGACTTAAAGGAACAACACGTGACATTTCTCCTAAGGGATAGACACAGGAACGAAGAAGGACACATGCCGGCCAGCCTACGTGTTCCGGAGCAGTAGCAAGCTACCTAGGCTCAGTGGAAGCACTAGGAGGCATTTCCCTGTAAGATAGGCTACCAAAGGTAAACAACTAGGTGTCGGATCCCACAGATACCAAGCAGTTCAATCATACACACAATATGCTCAATATGTGCAAATACAACATTGCATCACAACAGAACTCTATAACTCAAAGTACTTTATTTAAGAGGCTCCGAAGAGCCATACATAACATATCCATACAGGTAGGGGTCACATGACCCAACAGTCAAGTCATACAATCATACAAGCACAAGCGGAAGCTAACATTTCTGAGTACAGACAACTTGGAAATAAAACAGGCTTGGTGTAGCCTGACTATCTACAAGGCCCTTTACAAGCTCAGGATCTCCGGCTGGGTAGCAAGCTACTCGTCGACGTCAACGTCTATGTAAAATCCATCAGAAGGGGCAGGGTTCTCCTCTGCAACAGTTATTAAGCAAACATGAGTACAAAGGTACTCAACAAGACTTACAACATAACCTATCATATATGCATCATTATCAACAAGGGGTAGTGGGGTTCATAGCAGCAAGCTAGCTTTGACTCTTGGCTAACCTATTCTACAACTCTCAGCAGACTGCAAGATGAGACTATGTACACGAGCCCTCTACTCACCACAACAATACACTACCGTCGATCCTCTTCCGTCATCCTATGGAAGGGCCATCCATGGCACTCACACTTGTCTTGAAGCTTTTAGTAGTATCCATCAACTTGTCTATGAACTGTATAAGCAACCAAGTGGTCTGTACCGCGAACAACGGCTATTCGAATAGATTGGTAACCCTGCAGGGGTGTACTTCTTCACACATGTTTCCACCACTTAGCGTCTGCACACGACATGTGCTCGGCAGACTTCAAGCGAAAGCCGACGTGGGTGTAGACCACGACCTAACCAACCACTCAAGTCTCTCGTCCAGGTTTATCGCGTATTTGGGTTCCATCCGTGGGGAGATCCGGCCGGGGTGTCGCTCACGG
The DNA here is from genome assembly GCA_902687465.1 of Secale cereale. Classification (NCBI taxonomy): domain Eukaryota; kingdom Viridiplantae; phylum Streptophyta; class Magnoliopsida; order Poales; family Poaceae; genus Secale; species Secale cereale. The sequence continues at coordinate 152,312,809 of LR738713.1, read as the reverse complement.
CCCCAACCGATGTGTACAGGGTTCCCGAGTCACCAAACGGGTGACCGGTACACCGTGCCACGTACCTGCCGCATCACAGACCACCCCGAGGGTCAGCACTGCCCACGACCACCAGTAAACTACAAACACCAGAAACTAGTTGCAACTCCTGGACTGAGAACAAGGGCAGTCAATAAGTCGAGCGGGGTCATATTTCAGGGCCCAATGTGTGGTAGTAGCTGTAACTTGAACCACACATACAGATCTCAGGTCCTATGGACGGTTCCAATGAAACAACCCACCATGTACTCCTACATGGCCTTTCATTTATACCTTTACCAAGCATATTCCACACTTCACTCTCTTTACCAGACATGACAGTTTCACTCTGATCCATCACCCAGATGAACCAGACCTGACACAACTCTAATCATAGCAGGCAACATAAACAAATAGCATGGTAGAACACACATCACATGGGTCAATCAACTCCTACACATGCTAGTGGGTTTCAACTATTTACTGTGGCAATGACATGTCATGCAAGGAATAGGGTTCAACTACCGCAGCAAGTAGCAGTTCATACGTTGTTGCCTTAATGCAGTAAAAGAGAGCAGGAGCGAGAAGATGGGTTTGTATCGGAATGATCAATGGGTTGCTTGTCTGACAGATTGGTTGTCGGGTACTGCTCTTCAGTTGGATACGCAGAAGTATCCTCGGGAGCAGGACCTACCACGGAGAACACCGGCGATACAATCAATATACAAACAAGTGCAACAATATGATGCATGCTCATGACATGGCAAGATGAATGTGTTTTGGGCTAATGCAATTATAAGCAGAAAGGTTTGAGCTCATTTGAATCAAAGATTCAAATTTATACCCAAACTATTATTTATTAAAGTTCATTATCATGTTTTGATATGAACATCAAGGTTAACTTGCTCAAACATGCATGAAACCAGTTCCATTGGAAAGATTGGATTTTTCTGATCAATTTTCATATATAAATCTTTTCCATCTGAGCTACTGTTGAATTTATATGATTTTTTGAAGTTTAAAGCATTTTCTGGAATTTCCTGAATTGTTTTAAATCAAATAATGCCAGAAAAGCATTTACTGCGTCAGCATGACATCATGCTGACGTCAGCAGGTCAACAGACCTGGTCCAGGTCAAACCTGACTAGTGGGTCCCGCGTGTTAGTGTCATTAGGTTAACTAATTAAATTAAACTTCTAATCCTAATTAACTTAGCCGCCTGGGCCCACATGTCATTGACTCTAGGGGGTCAACCTGGGCCCACCCGTGGTCAAACGGGGTCAAAGAGACCGGCGTTTAGCCACCGGCGAGGCCAAACGCGACGGTGGGGTGCGGGATTCGTGCTCCGGCGACCAAATCGACGGCGGAGCACATCTACGTGATGCTGGGGAAGTGCCGCAAAGAGTGGTGGTGGTGGTTGGCCTCGAGGTCGCCGGAAAAGGCGCCGGCGACGACCCTGGCGGCTGCCGGAGCTCGGGCTAGCCGCTAGAGGGCACGTCGAGGCTCGTGGTGAGGTGCTCTAGGCTCCTAGGGGTGCAGTGAAGCTGATGGACAGGGTGGCGCAGCCGTTGGGTGGCCAGAGCCTCGTCGACGACGAGCTCTGCGGCGGCGCGTGCGGGTGAGCTTCGTGCAGTCGTTACAGAGCTCGAGGGGGGAAACAGAGAGGATGGGAGGTAGCTAGGCTCACGGCGGTCGCGTAGGAACTGACGGCGAGGTCGGGGACGAGCTGCTGCGACAGTGAGGTCGCCGACGATCTCGACGGCCGAACGGGGGAGAAGTGCTCGGGGACGGCGAGTTGGAGCTTCTGGCGTTGCGTGGCTCGTTGGGGAGGCGTAGAAGACGGTGGCGGAGCTCGGGGACACGAAGGCGAGGCGAGAGGAGCTCGGTGCTTGCGACTACGGTGGCAGGACGGCGGCGGCTGCGTCGTCTATGGCGCGGGGAGGGCGAGGGAGAGAGGCAGGAGGAAAGTGCAGACATCCAACGGCTTCGAGGCGCGACGTAGAGGTCGTCCAGGCCGTTCCCACGGCGAGGCGGCGGCCAGGGCGGCAAGTAGCTGCCGCGGTGGCGCGCGGCCGTGTGCCGTCGTCACCTGCCTGCCTGGCTGCCGAAGCAGCTGGCTGGCTCGGGCCAGCACAGTGCTGGGCCGCCAGGTGGGCCGGCTGGTCCAGGTAAGTGGGTTGTGCCCTCTTTCTCTCTCTTTTCTATTTTTCTTTCTGTTTTGTTTTCTTTGTCAACTTTGTTGAATTAATAAAAATGCTAGAACATTTTTATAAATCATGAAACTAGTCATGCCCACTGTATATAATATGAACATCACGGAACATTTTAGTTTATGATTATTTGGGCACCTAAAATATTTTATAGTATTTAAATGCCCAAATGAAAATATAATATGAATTAATCCAGAGACCTTTGGATGCCCTAGAAAATTGTGCACCATTTTTGTCAGAGGTTTAAGACCAAGGCAAAGATGATGAACATTTTCGAAGGGCATTTTGGGTACATTGGAAAAGATTTTATTAAACCCTAGTTGTTAGAAGAGGGGTGCTGGGGTTTCTGTCATTCCCATTTCAAGTTTCTGTAGAAAGTAAACATGATGCACACTCTAGCTAGTCCTAAAGCAAGCACTGACTAGGGTTGTGACAGCGGTTCCTGAGACGGGGCCGTCAGGAGCCCCTACGTCCTGAGGTCCGTTTGCGGGTAGGTTCTTCTTCTTCTTGGGTGGGGTCTGCAGGGCGAAGACGGCTCCATCTTCGTTGGAGCTCTCGACCACCGCAGTCTGGTATGCGCGCTCCAGGGAACGCACTGCTTCCTTCACGTCGCAGGCAACCGTGATGACCCCGCCACTCCTCGGCATCTTGAGGATGTTGTAGCCGTGGTGGGTCGCCGCCATGAATTTGGCGGGGGGCGGATACCCTAGGATGGCGTTGTACGGGAGGTGAATGTTGGCGACGTCGAAGTCGATGAGCTCGGTGTGATAGTTGTCGCGATCACCGAAGGTGACCTGGAGGCGGACCTGCCCTATCGGGAGTGTGGATCCGTCTGTGGCTTCGTAGAACAGCTTGGTTGGGTGGAGCTGATCGAAGGGGACCTGGAGCATCTCGAAGGTCTGGACGGAGAGGACGTTGAGCCCTGCTCCGCCGTCGATGAGGGTATTGGTCATGAGGACGTTGCTGATGGTCGGAGTGTAGAGCATCGGGAGAGTGCCTGGGGCTGCGGTGCACTTGAGATGGTCCTTGTGGTCGAAGGCGATGACCTGCTTGGTCCACCCGAGGTTGCGCGCGGCGTCAGGCCTGGGGAGCACCTCGTTCACCTCACGAGCGAACTTTTTGAAGATGCGGTGGGAAACCGGAGCGTGGGCTCCTCCCAAGATGCATGCAACCACGCGTGGCTCCTGAAAGCCCCCTGCTTCGTCTCCCTAGCGGTCGTCGTCGTTCCTTCTTGGAGGTGGTGGCAGCGGAGGCAGGCCCGCGTTGCCCTGAGGGCGACCCTCACGAGGCTGGTCACGCCGGGGGGCGTCACGAGGCTGCTCCTGCCAGTGGTCTTCACGAGGTTGGTCACGCCATCCTTGGCGTGAGTTCCTGCCGTCCCAGCGTCCTCCACCACGGCCCCCTCCGCGGCCGTAGCCGCGGTTGTCTTGCTCAGGACACTGCCCGTCGCGCCCGCCGCGCATCGCTATGAGCTCTTGGCATTCGTTGGTGTTGTGGCTGTGAACATCGTGGAAGATGCAGTACGGATGGTTGACTCTGGGGGGGCTCATTGTAGCCGCAACCACGCTTCACTTCTGGCTCCGCAGCCAGCACGGTGGGACCCTTGCGCTTTGCTTCCTTGGCCTTGGCCTACTTGTCGTCAGCCTCCGCTTCAGACAGCTACATAAGAGAGAGGCGGCCTTCGTCTGCCCTGGCGCACTTCGCCGCGAGGTTGAACATCTCGAGGGCCGTGCATAGGTCCTCGTGGACGGCGAGCTCCTCCTTCATCCTGACGTCACAGACACCGTCGGAGAACGCCGAGATGATGTTGATACGTCCAAAACGTATCTATAATTTCTGCTTGCTCCATGCTTTTTTTGTGTGATATTGCTATGATATTTATGCACTTCCATACACTTTTGATCATATTTGGACTAACCTACTAATGGTTGCAAAAGTGCACAATGTTCTTGTTTTACACTTTATTGTGTAGGAATTACATGGAAATTGACAAAAACGCAAAAGGAGTCGTATTGGAGTAGGACTCTGACTTTCCTGAAATCTGTCTGAGAACGTTTTTTAAAGATGGTCACGTTCCGGCCTGAAGACGACGTCAAACGGAAAAAGTCTAGTTGCAAAAGTTGTGGGGAATTTCGAGGCGATGCTTCTGGATATAAAATTCGTCCAAATCGGAGTCCGGTCGGCCGAGTAAAGCCCGTTTTACTGAGGCCCAAAATCTGATGACGGGAATGCGAGAGTCTATATAAAGAGAGGAAACCTAGGTCACCAAGGGCCACGAATATTCCTCCTCCCGAGCCGCCGTCTTGGAGGGGAGGATCAGCACCATTGCAGCACCATCCACAAGGAAGAAGAGGGGGCCAAGGAGCCGCTGCCCCCTAGGGCCGCCGCCGCCGCCTCCGTGGCTGTCGCCGGCCGTCTCCTCCTCGCGGGGCTGCACCTCTCCATCAACACCATCATCAACCTCCTCCTCACCATGTCCATGCGTGAGTAGTTTCCTCCGGGGCTGAGGGCTCGTACGTGTAGCTATGTGGTTATCTTTCTCTCCCATGATGTGATCTTCGTTGTGACCATAGGCTATGTTAATCTAGGGTGATCCCATGATATTTCCCCTTCCTCTATGTATTGGATTGATGTACTCACTTCTCTTTATCTAGTATAATCCCCGAGACCAAGGTGACAGAGGTCTATTGGACATGGATTAGAAAATATTTTCATGAGTGATTTTCTCTCTTGTGTGTTGATTGAAGATTGAGAGTCTCTTGGTGCTTGTCTTTGACTATCCTTTAGATATGTTGTGGTGATTGTGCGACTCTCTTTGGATGGCCGCGGTGACATTGGGAAATCCTTAGATTGAGAACTACGAACTTTGAGGTGTGCTTTTGTAGCCCTACATAATTCTCGTCTTCTCTTGACCACGAAGGAATGACCTCCGGGTGCGTCTCCATTGCATGTTTTATGGGAAATATCATGTGATTCGATTATGTTAATGTTGTTGGGAGTTGCCACTAGTGAAAGTATGATCCCTAGGCCTTGTTTCCGCCATTGCAATACCATTTGTGCTCACGTTTACCGCTTGTTTGCTTGCTGCACTTTTTATTACAGATTTATATTACTTTGTTTTGTCATCCATATCACTTGCCATTTAACATCTCTTCCCCGAACTAGTGCACCTATACATCTGACAAGTGTATTAGGTGTGTTGGGGACACAAGAGACTTCTTGTATTTTAGTTGTAGGGTTGCTTGAGAGAGACCATCTTCAACCTCTACTTCCCTGAGTTCGATAAACCTTAGGTCATCCACTTGAGGGAAATTGCTGCTGTCCTACAAACCTCTGCGCTTGGAGGCCCAACATAGTCTACAAGAGTAGAAGCGTGTGTGGACATCAAGCTATTTCTGGCGCCGTTGCCGGGGAAGTGAGTGCTTTAAGGTATATCTTTAGATCTTGCAATTAAATCTTTTTGTTTCTTGTTTTTATTTCACTAGTTATGTTTATGGAAAACCGCATTCTTAGTTCGTTGCTTGTGGGAAGACACCCAACACCTGTGGTGGTTGCTCCTCCTCCTACTGAAATTGTGCCCTATAAAATACCGGCTGGTATTATCGATTATATTTTGGCTAATCGTTATGCAGGAGACAGACATCCCGGTGAACACTTGCTATATCTGTCATAACTATGTTCATTATTTAAGCTTGCAGGTGTATCAAGGGAGTTTGTCATGAGGAAATTGTTCGCCGTATCACTTATAGATAAAGCTTCAGATTGGTATAAGCTTCTCGATAACCCGCACTTGCTTGATTGGCAAGAGCTTATGTCTCTCTTTTATACTAAGTTTTATCCTCTTCATGAAATTCATCAAGACAGGAACTATATCTATAACTTTAGGTCTCGTGACGGAGAAAGCGTAGCTCAAGCTTGGGGGAGACTGAAAACGTTAATGCTAAAAAGTCCTAACCATGGGCTCCCCAAAGATGCTTATGTGGAGAGTAAGAGTACATTTTTGCATGTGGATCATGGTAACAATGCTTTATGTGATGCTTATATTGTTGAGTTTATTCGTGATCCCACTGAAAATTATTATGAGAAGGGAACATATGCTTATAGATATTTCAATAATATCAAGTTCCCTCTCTTTATGTTGAAGGTTTTGAAGCTGCACTTGTTTTGTCTTCCTATGCTTATTGCTTTGTGGTTCAATGAATTATTCTATTGCAATATTCCTATGCATAGGAAGCATGTTAGGCTTAAATGTGTTTGGTATTTGCTTCTTGATGCTCTCTTTTGTTCTTCAACTCTTATTCCTACGAGAGCATCATTAAAGTCTTATGCCTAGCTTAAAGGCATAAAAGAAAGCGCTTTTGGGAGGCAGCCCACAATGAATAAAATTTTATTTTGCTTTTGTTGTGTCTTGATGTTGTTACTACAGTAGCATCATCATTGTATCTTTACTTTTCAGCTTTGTGCCAAGTGTAGCCTCTGATTGCAAGAAAGTTCAAAAGTTGTGACATGCTGTCCAGGAAACAGATTCTGTCCTTGGACAGAAAAATTCGTATAAAATCACCAGTTCATCTTTTTGGTCTGAATTTTTTCGACAGCGTGCTCTATACAATTGGCTTTCGGGCGTCTGTTCTGAGTTTTTTGATTTGAGTTGCAGAAGTGCCCCGAAAAAATTATTTACTACATGTTGGTCTGTTTTTCACAGATTCTGTCCTGTTTTGCCTTTCCTTCGTTTTGCAAACCTTGAGCTTGCTTTTTCTTTGCAAAAACCTTTTGGAAATCTTGAGAAACAGTAGACCTTCAATAATATCCTTATTTCCAGCAAGGAAAAATTATTTTATTAAGGGTACTAACCTCGCTAATCAGATTATGATGAGTTATGTATGAAGGGAGTTTTCAAGTGTGCGAGGGAAGATGATGAAAAGATTCAGGAGTGTCAAACGCTCAAGCTTGGGGATGCCCCCATGCACCACCAAGAAATATTCAAGAAGACTCAAGCGTCTAAGCTTGGCGATGCCCCCGTGCATCCCCTTCTCCATCAACATTATCAGTTCGTCTTTCGTTCCACTATATTTTTATCACTTCATGTCGGGACCCCGATCCTAAGTCACACCGATCTAGCATGTAACACACCATATCACTTTGCGGCCTCACGCACGGTATCCCCACGGGTGCCACTTTACCTGGCCCGGGACCGTTTGCGCATTTTGGCTCACGTATATGATAGTGTCGCTAGCATCCATATGACAGAGAACCCGGGCCGACATGACCGGTTATAAACCAAAAGTGGCACTAAATTACAGAGACAAGCATTCATGACCCAGCAACGAACGTGTCGGTCATCAACGTATGAACCCAAGTCGTAGCAAGCTACAAGGACTTAAAGGAACAACGCGTGACATTTCCCCTAAGGGACAGACACAGGAACGAAGGACATATGCTGGTCAGCCTAAGTGATCCGGAGCAGTAGCAAGCTACCAAGGCTCAGTGGAAGCACTAGGAGACATTTCCCTGTAAGATAGGCTACCAAGGGTAAACAACTAGGTGTCGGATCCCACACATACCAAGCATTTCAATAACATACACACAATATGCTCAATATGTGCAAGTACAACATGGCATCACAACAAGACTCTAATAAACAAAGTATTTATTCATTAGGCTCCGAGGAGCCAAGTATTACAAACATGGGTCTCACGACCCAACATTCAGAGCATACAAGCAACAAGCGGAAACACTACATGTCTGAGTACAGACATCTACAAATGAAAAAGGCTGAAGAGCCTGACTATCTACAACACTCGTCCAAGATCGTAGCTGAGGTACAAGCTACTTGTCGAAGTCCAAGCGGAACTACTAGTGAGACATCAATCCTATCTGCAAAACATAAATTAAGCAAACATGAGTACAAAGGTACTCAGCAAGACTTACATCAGATCCTATCATACATGCACTTGTATCAAGAAGGCAAAGTGGGGTTTAGTTGCAGCAAGCCAGCTTTGACTCAGTGGCTATCCTATTCTACGATTGCTGGTAACTCTTTTGAGGTGGCGCACACGAGTCCACTAAGCACCACACAATACACCACTATGGAATCATTCCCGTCTCCCTACGAGAAGGCCATCCATAGCACTCACACTTGTCTTGAGTATTTTAGAGTATCCACTTCAAGTTATCTATGTACCACGTAAGCATCCAAGAAGTCCATATCCGCGGACCCGGCTATTCGAATAGATCATGTTAACCCTGCAGGGGTGTACTTCTTCACACACGCTCTCGCCACTTACCGCCAGGTACATCTCGTGTATCTCAGCAACCTTCAAGCGGAAGCCTGGCGAGGGTGTCGGCCACGACCTGACTAACCACACAAGTCTCTCGTCCAGGTTTATCGCCTATTCGGGTTCCATCCGTGGGGAGATCCGGCCGGGGTGTCGCTCACGGCCCCAAATGATGTGCGCAGGGTTCCCAAGCCCACCTCGCCGAGTGGATCTACGCTTGGTACACCGTGCCACGGTGCCTAGTCTGTCCCAAGCCCACTGGCCTAGTGCCACTTGGTAGACTACTAACACTTACTACAAACACCAGAAACTAGTTGCAACTCCTGGACAGAGACCATGTTGATTAATAAGTCGAGAGGGGTCGAGTTACCGGAACCCAATGTGTGGTAGTAACTAGTCATTGGACAACATACACAGAACTCAGTTCTTAGGGACGGTTCCAGTGAGACAACCCACCATGTACTCCTACATGGCCTCTCACCGCTACCTTTACCAAATCGTGTTCACACGTTTAACCCTCAGCATCAGAACATATCATTTCACTCCAATTCATTCCCGATGAATCAGACCTGACACACTCTAAGCAATAGCAAGCAAGGCATGGTAAGATCACAACATGGCTTCAATCAACTCCTACACATGCTAGTGGGTTTCAACTATTTACTGTGGAAAGACAGGTCATGCAGAGGAATGGGTTTAACTACCGCAGCATAAAGTAGCAGTTGAGACCGTTGTTGTCCTAATGCAATAACAGGGAGCAGGAGCGAGAAAGGGGTTGTATCGGAATGAACAAGGGGGTTTGCTTGCCTGGTGAAACAACGTGCAGGGCACTGCTCCTCTGACAGGTACTCTGGATCGGTCTCCGGAGCTGGACCTATCGAGAAGAACGGTGCCGACAATCAAACACAAGCATATGCAACAATATGATGCATGAATATGGCATGAAAATATGATGTTGTTGAGTTAATGCAACTATCATTCAATTGAAAGAAGTCCATTTGAACCAAAGGCTCAAATGCAACTTTAAATTAAGTATTTCTAAATGCCATATATGTGCTTTCATATAAACAGTAGGTTTAACTTCATTTGTCATGCATGAAAATGGTACAGATGGATAGATTGAATTTTTCTGATAATTTTTCATATATAAATTATTTCATTCTGAGCTACGGTTGAATTTCTGTGATTTTTTGAAGTTTAAGCCAATTTCTGAATTAAATAAATCATTTAAGATTTATTTAAAAACCAGAACTGAAATACTGCGTCAGCATGACACAGGCATGACGTCAGCAGGTCAAAAGGGGCTGTTCTAGAGTCAAACCTGACAGTGGGGTCCACTGGTCAGTGACTCAGTTAATTAACTGAGTTAATTAACTCTAAATTAATCCTAACAGAAATAATCAGCAGGGCTGGGCCCACATGTCAGTGTCTAAACTAATTAACCAAAAGTAATTAAATTAACTAAACAGACATCTAACTAAAAGGGGTGGGGCCCACCTGTCACTGACCCAGGGGGTCAAATCCTGGTCAAACTACGGCTAGCACGCCGGTGTTTAGCCGCCGGCGGCAGCAAACGCGGCGGAGGGCTTCGGGAATCCTGCTCCGGGGGTCTTTTGAGCGGCTGAGACCACGGGCGAGCTGCTGGAGCTCGTCCGCGTCCATTCCCGCAAGCAGCAGCAGCTGGAACGGCCGGAGCTCGCCGGAAACGAGCTCGCGGCGGCGCCGGAGTTCGGCCGAGCTCGGGCTCGAGGCTGTGGTGGCCTAGGCGGGGCAGCGCTAGCAGCTACGGCCTCTACGCGACGCGGGGAGCGTGTTGGTCGCACGCCCGGGACCAAAAGGTCATCGGAGCACCACCGGCGACGAGCGTGGGCGGCGGCGCGTGCGGGTGAACGTGGAGCGGCAGCTACGGCCTGCGAGGGGAGGAACGGAGAGGGGAAGGAGGGACAGAAGCGTACGGCGATCGCAGCGGTGCAGGCGGAGGGCTCGGAGGAGGGCCGGAGCAAGCAGGGCGGCGGAGGGGATCTCCGGCGGCCGGCGATGAAGAAGAGGTCGAGGTCGAGGCCTCAGGGCGTTCGGGGTCGTGTGACTCGTCGGAGAGGTCGGGGGTGAAGTGGCAGAGCTCTTGGGCACCTTGGCTGGGCGTGGGGTGGTCTGTGGCCACGGCAGCGGCGAGCGACGGTGACGGCGGCGTTCGGGGGTGCGGGGAAAAGCAAGGGAGAGGAGGGGAGAGGCGACGGGGAAGGGCCAGAGTGGTCTGGAAGGTGCGCGTGGCTCGTCCAGAGGCCATCAGGCGGCGAGGGGGAGGACAGGCAGGCAGGAGGCGTGGCGCTCCCGCCGTGCGTGCGCGCCGACCACACGCTCGGCCTCCTGTCGTCGGGGAAGACGACAGGGGAAGGCTCGGTGGGCTGGGCTGCCAGCTGGGCCGGCCAGGCAGTTGGGCTGCAGGAAGCCAGGTAAGCTCTCCCTTTTAATTCTTTATGTTTTCTAATTTTCTGAAATTTGTTTTGATTTAATATCTAAATTAAATCAATTATTTTCTTCTGACATATTTATTTTACAGGGACCTAGAGATTAACCCAAGCCCCTAAAAATAAACAACCAGAATTTTGGACATATATAAAATATATAATATATATATATATATATCCAATGCAAATAACTATTGCATTAATTCCAAATGCCCAAAATAAATACTTATGAGCTTCTAATAATATTGGCTTGATTTTTATCTCTGGCCAATATTTTTTGAGGGCCACATGAACATTTTCTTGGACCTTTTTGGAGCAACTTTTATTTGGGTCATTTTCAAAAGGGTTTCTGAGGGTTTCACAAGTCCTCATTTCAATTTCATTTGAAAATTTAAACATGATGCAACAACAAGGCTAACCTAGTGCATACCAGAACTAGGGTTGTGACAACTCGCCTCCACTCGAAAGAATCTCGTCCCGAGATTCAGGAGTAGGCGGAAAGAAGGTGGGGTACTCCAGTCGGAGACGATCTTCTCGCTCCCAAGTAGCTTCTCTCTCGGAATGATGAGACCATTGAACTTTGAGAAACTTGATGTTATGACGTCGAGTGACACGCTCTGCTTGATCCAAAATGCGAACGGGATACTCTCGATAAGTGAGGTTATCTTGGAGATCAAGCGTTTCGTGGTCCACTTCGCGGATGGGATCCGAGAAGCAACGCCTGAGTTGAGAGACGTGGAAGACATCATGAACTCGAGAAAGATGTGGGGGTAGTTCCAATTGGTAGGCAACCTCTCCTCGTTTAGCGAGAATGCGAAAAGGACCAATGTAACGAGGAGCCAATTTTCCCTTGATACCGAAATGATGGGTACCCTTCAAAGGAGTAACCCGAAGATAAGCTTTTTCACCAACTTCATAAGCCACTTCCTTATGATGACGATCATATTGGCTCTTTTGAAGAGACTGGGCTGTTTTCAAATTCTCACGAATGATGCGAACTTGCTCTTCTGCTTCCTGGATCATATCCGGTCCAAAGAATTGTCTTTCACTGGTTTCTAACCAGTTCAAAGGTGTTCGACATCTTCGTCCATAAAGAATCTCAAAAGGAGCTTGCTTAAGACTGGATTGATAGCTATTGTTATAAGCAAATTCGGCGAAAGGAAGACATTTCTCCCAATCCATACCGAATGAGATAACACAAGCTCTAAGCATGTCTTCGAGAATTTGATTAACCCGTTCCACCTGACCACTTGACTGAGGGTGGAAAGCGGTACTGAAGGAAAGATGGGTGCCCATGGCAGTCTGGAAACTCTCCCAAAAATGAGAAGTGAAAAGACTACCACGGTCTGAATTGATCTCTAGTGGGACACCATGAAGTGACACTATTCGAGAAATATACAAGTCAGCAAGCTGACTAGCAGTGATACTCTCTCGAACAGGTAGGAAGTGAGCCACTTTGGAGAGACGATCAATGACTACGAAGATAGCATTATTCCCTCTCTTGGTCCTGGGAAAGCCGGTGATGAAGTCCATACCAACCTTATCCCATTTCCACTCAGGAATAGCTAAAGACTGAAGGGTGCCAGCAGGTCTTTGATGTTCTGCCTTAACTCGACGACAAACGTCACATTTAGCAATGAACTCAGCAATTTCTCTCTTCATCCTAGTCCACCAGAATCTCTGGCGTAGATCCTGATACATCTTAGTACTACCGGGATGAATCGTGAGAGGAGATTCATGAGCCTCTTTAAGAATCAATTGCCGAAGATGTTGCTTCTTGGGAACTACCAAGCGGTTATCAAAGAAAACAACACCTTGATCATCCATAGAGAAACTACCAGCAATACCCTTGGCAATGTTTCTCTTTATCCGGGTAATTCCGGTATCATGCTTCTGGGCTTCTATGATATGATCCATAAGAGTAGGTTTCGCCACCAACGTTGAAAGGAATCCGTGAGGAGCAATGTGAAGGTTAAGCTTACATAATTCCTCATGGAGAAGTGGTTGGCCCTGCTGCAACATGAGATTGTTGCAATAGGATTTACGACTTAGTGCATCAGCCATGACATTGCCCTTGCCCGGGGTGTAGGTAATCCCTAAGTCGTAATCGGAGATCAACTCCAACCAACGTCTTTGCCTAAGGTTCAAATCTGGTTGGGTGAAGATATACTTGAGACTCTGGTGATCGGTGTAGATCTCGCAACGATTACCAAGGAGGTAATGTCGCCAGGTCTTAACTGCATAGACTACGACTGCAAGTTCTAAATCATGTGTAGGATAGTTCTCCTCATGTGGATGCAACTGTCGAGATGCATAGGCAATCACACGACGATCCTGCATAAGAATGCAACCTAGTCCCTGTCGTGAGGCATCACAGTAGATAACAAAGTCCTTAGTGAAATCCGGTGGCACAAGTATGGGAGCAGAAGTCAGGCGTCTTTTCAGTTCCTGAAAACTGTGCTCACACTATGGGGACCACTCAAACTTTTTATCCTTCTTGAGAAGTTCTGTGAGAGGTTTGGCCACTTTAGAGAAGTTCTCAACAAAGTGGCGACAATAACTGGCTAGACCAAGGAAACTCCTAACTTGTTTAACTGTTTCAGGCGGAGTCCAATCAAGAACAGCCTGAACTCTCTCGGGGTTGACAGCAATGCCCTTACCAGAGATTACATGGCCGAGATAGGTCACTTCTAGCAACCAAAATTCGCACTAGGAGAACTTGGCATAAAGGCGGTGCTCTCTGAGTTTTTCTAGAACAAGTCTAAGATGTTCGGCATGCTCTTCCTCGTTCTTCGAGTAAATAAGAATATCATCGAGGTAAACCACGACGAACTTATCTAGGTACTCCATGAAGATCGAGTTCATTAAGTGGGAGAAGGTGGCTGGAGCATTAGTTAGACCGAAGGACATGACGGTGTACTCGTACTGACCATAACGAGTGACGAAAGCCGTCTTGGGTATGTCCCCATTTCTAATCTTGATTTGATGGTATCCTAACCTCAAATCCATCTTGGAGAAGACTGAGGATCCAGCGAGCTGATCATACAGGTCGTTGATCCTGGGAAGCGGATACTTGTTCTTTACCGTGACCAAATTAACGGGACGATAATCTACAACCATCCGATCCGTACCATCCTTCTTCTTAACGAAGAGGACGGGGCAAGCCCAAGGAGAAGAACTAGGACGGATGAAACCCTTTTGCAAGGACTCATCAAGTTGTTTCTTAAGCTCGGCTAGTTCTAAGGGTGCCATTTTGTAGGGTCTCCTAGAGATTGGAGCGGTTCCTGGGATCAGATCTATAACAAACTCTACATCTCGGTCGGGTGGAACACCTGGCAGTTCCTCTGGAAAGACATCCGGAAAGTCACGGACTACCGGAACATCTTTAAGATCTGGGAGAGGGCTGGCATTAAGAGAATAGAGTTGACGCTTTGCAACTCTAGTGTTGACAGTGACTATCTTGCCAGATGGGTGTGTAAGCTGAACAGACCTAGTGAAACAATCAATCTTGGCATGATGAGCTGTCATCCAGTCCATACCCAAGATGATATTAATATCTGAAGACTTGAGGGCTACAAGTGATGCAAGGAACACAAGTCTGTCGACAAGGATTTCATTACCATGGCTTACACTAGAAGTTTGCCATTTGGATCCAGGAGTTTGAATAAGTAGTGGGGAAGGCATATCACAAAATGACATGTCGTGCAAACGGGCATAACTTTCGGAAATGAAAGAATGAGACGCTCCAGTATCGAATAGAACCGATGCCGGGTGACAATTAACAAGGAGTGTACCAAGAACGACATCTGGATCATCATGAGCGTTCTTGGCTGAGACGTGATGCACACGTCCATGTTCGATGGGAGCTGACTTAACACTGATCATCTTGCATGATGATTTATCACGTCTAACAGACTTCTTGGACTGGGATGGAGCAACACGGGTCTGCGTGCAAATACGAGCAATGTGGCCCGGCTCTCCGCACTTGTAACAAATCCTGGGATTAGGACGTGGACCCGTATTGACAAACGGTCCACCAAAAGACCTGGGTGGAGCATACTGCTGAACTGGAGGAGGTACCACACGAGGTGGTCTCGGAGGATAAATGGGTGGAAGAACAGAGTTCGGAACCCAAATCCGGCGCTTCTGAGAACTAGAACCGGAGAAAGTTCCCAATTCAAGGGTGTGCTTATGAGACTCATCGTAAGTGAGCTGAGCTGTCTCTGCAATGATGGCCTTGTTCACAACAGCCTGGAATGTGTTGCAATGATGCAAGTGGAGATCACGACGCTGTTTGGGGTTGAGACCCTTTCGGAACCTAGCCTGCTTCTTGGCGTCCGTGGACACTTCTTCTGTAGCATAGCGGGCGAGGTTCTCAAACTCTCGACTATAAGCATCAACAGCCATCTTAGCCTATGTAAGACTACAGAACTCTTCTTTCTTGCGATCGGTAAGGGCTTGAGGGATATGATGCTCACGAAAAGCCTCGGTGAAATCTTTCCAGGTAGGAATCTGGTCAGCTGGAATCATGGCCTCATAGTTCTGCCACCAAAAACTAGCAGGACCTTGCAGGTGATAAGTGGCATAGATGACCTTGTCCTCTTCAGCTACATTCGCAGAACGCAGCTTGTGAGTGATACTACGGAGCCAGTCACCTGCATCGAGTGGCTCAATGGAATGATGAAAGGTGGGTGGTTTCAGACGAATGAAGTCATGGATGGTTGTTGATTCCTTGCACTGTTGTGCGGTGTTCTCCTCAATACGTGCCAACAAGCGGTTAGACTCACGCTTGTTTCTCTCCATCTCTATCATTAACTCTGCCAACGAAGGCTGGTCGGGAGGATCCTCCTCATCCCTACCATCTCCATGGTTCTGTCTACGAGTAGCTGAGCTTCGCTTAACTGAAGACATCCTGAGAAGCGAAACCGAAGACGGAAACATCAACAACTATAGAACGCATAAGGTAGAATAAGAAATTAGTATCTCTCGAACTACTAGGACAATTCCGGCAGCATAACGGCAGTAAAAGCTCAGAATGAGACATCCTGCTAACAAAGGGTAGTTCAACATCTCAACATCATCACTCAAGGTACTGTGATAGTACTAAAACTACTTCACCGGAAGAGCTTGAAACAAGAGTAGAACTCTGATCAACCAATCTTAAGGGACTACGGAGTAGTAACTCGTGATCCTGATAGACGGAAGAGAAAGCCTAGTTCCTTAACCCCGTAGGAAAGGTAAGATGACTCAGATCAGAAGACATGAGGTATAAGGAGTAAAAAGAGCCTTACGTTCCCTTCCACAATCAATTCCCTTATATAACTAAAGAATTTCTAGACTCAACTTCGACTAGTTTGGCTTGGTAATCCTACAGGCAGTCAAGCTCTGATACCAACGCTGTCGGGACCCCGATCTTAAGTCACACCGATCTAGCATGTAACACACCATATCACTTTGCGGCCTCACGCACGGTATCCCCACGGGTGCCACTTTACCTGGCCCGGGACCGTTTGCGCATTTTGGCTCACGTATATGATAGTGTCGCTAGCATCCATATGACAGAGAACCCGGGCCGACATGATCAGTTATAAACCAAAAGTGGCACTAAATTACAGAGACAGGCATTCATGACCCAGAAACGAACGTGTCGGTCATCAACGTATGAACCCAAGTCGTAGCAAGCTACAAGGACTTAAAGGAACAACGCGTGACATTTCCCCTAAGGGACAGACACAGGAACGAAGAAGGACATATGCCAGTCAGCCTAAGTGATCCGGAGCAGTAGCAAGCTAC
This sequence comes from Secale cereale, assembly GCA_902687465.1. Lineage (NCBI taxonomy): Eukaryota > Viridiplantae > Streptophyta > Magnoliopsida > Poales > Poaceae > Secale > Secale cereale. The sequence goes on along the minus strand of LR738713.1, from coordinate 152,296,045 downwards.
CAAGGCTCAGTGGAAGCACTAGGAGACATTTCCCTGTAAGATAGGCTACCAAGGGTAAACAACTAGGTGTCGGATCCCACACATACCAAGCATTTCAATAACATACACACAATATGCTCAATATGTGCAAGTACAACATGGCATCACAACAAGACTCTAATAAACAAAGTATTTATTCATTAGGCTCCGAGGAGCCAAGTATTACAAACATGGGTCTCACGACCCAACATTCAGAGCATACAAGCAACAAGCGGAAACACTACATGTCTGAGTACAGACATCTACAAATGAAAAAGGCTGAAGAGCCTGACTATCTACAACATTCGTCCAAGATCGTAGCTGAGGTACAAGCTACTTGTCGAAGTCCGAGCGGAACTACTAGTGAGACATCAATCCTATCTGCAAAACATAAATTAAGCAAACATGAGTACAAAGGTACTCAGCAAGACTTACATCAGATCCTATCATACATGCACTTGTATCAAGAAGGCAAAGTGGGGTTTAGTTGCAGCAAGCCAGCTTTGACTCAGTGGCTATCCTATTCTACGATTGCTAGTAACTCTTTTGAGGTGGCGCACACGAGTCCACTAAGCACCACACAATACACCACTATGGAATCATTCCCGTCTCCCTACGAGAAGGCCATCCATAGCACTCACACTTGTCTTGAGTATTTTAGAGTATCCACTTCAAGTTATCTATGTACCATGTAAGCATCCAAGAAGTCCATATCCGCGGACCCGGCTATTCGAATAGATCATGTTAACCCTGCAGGGGTGTACTTCTTCACACACGCTCTCGCCACTTACCGCCAGGTACATCTCGTGTATCTCGGCAACCTTCAAGCGGAAGCCTGGCGAGGGTGTCGGCCACGACCTGACTAACCACACAAGTCTCTCGTCCAGGTTTATCGCCTATTCGGGTTCCATCCGTGGGGAGATCCGGCCGGGGTGTCGCTCACGGCCCCAAATGATGTGCGCAGGGTTCCCAAGCCCACCTCGCCGAGTGGATCTATGCTTGGTACACCGTGCCACGGTGCCTAGTCTGTCCCAAGCCCACTGGCCGAGTGCCACTTGGTAGACTACTAACACTAACTACAAACACCAGAAACTAGTTGCAACTCCTGGACAGAGATCATGTTGATTAATAAGTCGAGAGGGGTCGAGTTACCGGAACCCAATGTGTGGTAGTAACTAGTCATTGGACAACATACACAGAACTCAGTTCTTAGGGACGGTTCCAGTGAGACAACCCACCATGTACTCCTACATGGCCTCTCACCGCTACCTTTACCAAATCGTGTTCACACGTTTAACCCTCAGCATCAGAACATATCATTTCACTCCAATTCATTCCCGATGAATCATACCTGACACACTCTAAGAAATAGCAAGCAAGGCATGGTAAGATCACAACATGGCTTCAATCAACTCCTACACATGCTAGTGGGTTTCAACTATTTACTGTGGAAAGACAGGTCATGCAGAGGAATGGGTTCAACTACCGCAGCATAAAGTAGCAGTTGAGACCGTTGTTGTCCTAATGCAATAACAGGGAGCAGGAGCGAGAAAGGGGTTGTATCGGAATGAACAAGGGGGTTTGCTTGCCTGGTGAAACAACGTGCAGAGCACTGCTCCTCTGACAGGTACTCTGGATCGGTCTTCGGAGCTGGACCTATCGAGAAGAACGGTGCCGACAATCATACACAAGCATATGCAACAATATGATGCATGAATATGGCATGAAAATATGATGTTGTTGAGTTAATGCAACTATCATTCAATTGAAAGAAGTCCATTTGAACCAAAGGCTCAAATGCAACTTTAAATTAAGTATTTCTAAATGCCATATATGTGCTTTCAAATAAACAGTAGGTTTAACTTCATTTGTCATGCATGAAAATGGTACAGATGGATAGTTTGAATTTTTCTGATAATTTTTCATATATAAATTATTTCATTCTGAGCTACGGTTGAATTTCTGTGATTTTTTGAAGTTTAAGCCAATTTCTGAATTAAATAAATCATTTAAGATTTATTTAAAAACCAGAACTGAAATACTGCGTCAGCATGACACAGGCATGACGTCAGCAGGTCAAAAGGGGCTGTTCCAGAGTCAAACCTGACAGTGGGGTCCACTGGTCAGTGACTCAGTTAATTAACTGAGTTAATTAACTCTAAATTAATCCTAACAGAAATAATCAGCAGGGCTGGGCCCACATGTCAGTGTCTAAACTAATTAACCAAAAGTAATTAAATTAACTAAACAGACATCTAACTAAAAGGGGTGGGGCCCACCTGTCACTGACCCAGGGGGTCAAATCCTGGTCAAACTACGGCTAGCACGCCGGCGTTTAGCCGCCGGCGGCAGCAAACGCGGAGGGCTTCGGGAATCCTGCTCCGGGGGTCTTTTGAGCGGCTGAGACCACGGGCGAGCTGCTGGAGCTCGTCCGCGTCCATTCCCGCAAGCAGCAGCAGTTGGGACGGCCGGAGCTCGCCAGAAACGAGCTCGCGGCGGCGCCGGAGTTCGGCCGAGCTCGGGCTCGAGGCTGTGGTGGCCTAGGCGGGGCAGCGCTAGCAGCTACGGCCTCTACGCGACGCGGGGAGCGTGTTGGTCGCACGCCCGGGACCAAAAGGTCACCGGAGCACCACCGGCGACGAGCGCGGGCGGCGGCGCGTGCGGGTGAACGTGGAGCGGCAGCTACGGCCTGCGAGGGGAGGAACGGAGAGGGGAAGCAGGGACAGAAGCGTACGGCGATCGCAGCGGTGCAGGCGGAGGGCTCGGAGGAGGGCCGGAGCAAGCAGGGCGGCGGAGGGGATCTCCGGCGGCCGACGATGAAGAAGAGGTCGAGGTCGAGGCCTCAGGGCGTTCGGGGTCGTGTGACTCGTCGGAGAGGTCGGGGGTGAAGTGGCGGAGCTCTTGGGCACCTTGGCTGGGCGTGGGGTGGTCTGTGGCCACGGCAGCGGCGAGCGACGGCGACGGCGGCGTTCGGGGGTGCGGGGAAAAGCAAGGGAGAGGAGGGGAGAGGCGACGGGGAAGAGCCAGAGGGGTCTGGAAGGTGCGCGTGGCTCGTCCAGAGGCCATCAGGCGGCGAGGGGGAGAACAGGCAGGCAGGAGGCGTGGCGCTCCCGCCGTGCGCGCGCGCCGGCCACACGCTCGGCCTCCTGTCGTCGGGGAAGACGACAGGGGAAGGCTCGGTGGGCTGGGCTGCCAGCTGGGCCGGCTAGGCAGTTGGGCTGCAGGAAGCCAGGTAAGCTCTCCCTTTTAATTCTTTCTGTTTTCTAATTTTCTGAAATTTGTTTTGATTTAATATCTAAATTAAATCAATTATTTTCTTCTGACATATTTATTTTACAGGGACCTAGAGATTAACCCAAGCCCCTAAAAATAAACAACCAGAATTTTGGACATATATAAAATATATAATATATATATATATATATCCAATGCAAATAACTATTGCATTAATTCCAAATGCCCAAAATAAATACTTATGAGCTTCTAATAATATTGGCTTGATTTTTATCTCTGACCAATATTTTTAGAGGGCCACATGAACATTTTCTTGGACCTTTTTGGAGCAACTTTTATTTGGGTCATTTTCAAAAGGGTTTCTGAGGGTTTCACAAGTCCTCATTTCAATTTCATTTGAAAATTTAAACATGATGCAACAACGAGGCTAACCTAGTGCGTACCAGAACTAGGGTTGTGACACTTCATGTGTTATGTGCTATGCTTGGAGCGTCTTGCTTTTAGTTTCCTTTTAAGTTTTCTTTAGCTTTGCTTGCTGTTCATAACGAGTTGGAACTCAGCTTTGTTTGTGTGGGAGAGAAACACGCTCCACTTCAACCTAGAACATAACATAGAATTTTCATGTCTATCCTTGCTGTGTGTGTTCTTTGTCTTTCATAGCTACTATCATGTTCAGCTCTTAGTTTTCATGCTTTACTTTTTAAGAGCTTTTGTTTAGTTGGTCGTTGGAACTCTCTTTAGTTATAATGCTTATCTTGTTAAGAGAGTTGGCTTCTGTTGCACTGGTTGATATGTCTATGATAAAAATGCTATGTGCATAATGGTGCTTAGTAGTTCATGTTTTCTTATGGTTAGTCTCAAATAGCTGGGGGGTTCTCAATGTGTTATTGGAGTACCAACATGATTTGTTTGCCTATGATGTGGTATGATTTAGTGATATCTTTCTCCAGGAATTTATTTTGATTGACTTGGCATATGCTCACGCATATTTAAGACTGTAAAGAAAGTCCATCAAGCCTTGATGATCTTTAATTTCTGAGTAGCGATATAACTTCCATGCCCGATTCAATGTTGCTTTGTCGCTCTGCATGATTATGACCGTCATTGCTCTCTTAGTTGGTCGCTCCCAGTCTTTTGCTAACCTTCGCCTGTACTAAGCGGACTGACTGCTTGTGCATCCAAAATCCTTTAAACCAGTTATGCCATATGAGTCCACCATACCTTCCAATACATGGTATTTACCTGCCATTCCTAACGAAGTCTTTCATGTACCATCTCGAAATTATTCAAAAAAGCATTTCTCTTTTGTGCCTCTGTTTTAGCTCATGAGGAAGTAGTAGTTAATTCATGATATTTTTAAGTTGGACAAGCTTCACCCCGGGATTGCATGTCTAATGTGCAAACCCATAATACGAGAAGGAACTGGCATAGAGTGCGCCCGGCTCATTAAAAAAATTATACAACAAACAAACCCTCCTTCACGCTTTGTTCATCAGAAATCAGAAAACTTTGGCAGTAATAAACAAAGGAGATTAAGAGGATGTGATCGTCCTCATTCGGGAGCCATTCCTCGAAACTTGTCCAGCTCAAGAAGTAATTGAGTTATCTGCTAGCATTCGTTGACGAAACATGCATATTCAAAATAATAATAATTATTACCTCTATTTTTAAAACCAAGAGCTCTGGTACATGTTTAGTTTTTGTTTCCGACCACGGGTTTTCAACCTTGCCATCAAAAGCCACGGTTCGAGAGTCTCCACCTTCTTTCTTTAAAGCACCAACTATTGAGAGCATGATTGTCATTCTGAGTGTAATGTGCATTGTCCCAAAGTACCATTGTCTTTTGCATGATTTGATATCGTTTGTTCTGAAATCATGGTATCTAGTCGTCACTTAAACTTTGGAGGTGCCCCTGCATTTATGTTTTGCTTCACTAAAGGGGGCAAGCGAGGTATTACTTTGTCATGTTTGCACACCATGCTCACTACAAATCTATTGAGTGTTTCAGTATCATATTGAAAAATTTTCAGTTCTTTGTGATATTCTCATGAGGAAACTTAATTACTACATATTCATTATCTCAGTAAGCATTTGTCATGTGACTGTGAAAAGTTCTTATATGGTTAATAGCATGTCACCACAGAAATTATGCTTGTTATCATTTACCTACTCGAGGACGAGCAGGAATTAAGCTTGGTGATGTTGATACGTCCAAAACGTATCTATAATTTCTACTTGCTCCATGCCTTTTTTGTGTGATATTGCTATGATATTTATGCACTTCCATACACTTTTGATCATATTTGGACTAACCTACTAATGGTTGCAAAAGTGCACAATGTTCTTGTTTTACACTTTATTGTGTAGGAATTACTTGGAAATTGACAAAAACGCAAAAGGAGTCGTATTGGAGTAAGACTCTGACTTTCCTGAAATTTGTCTGAGAACATTTCTTAAAGATGGTCACGTTCCGGCCCGAAGACGACGTCAAACGGAAAAAGTCTAGTTGCGAAAGTTGTGGGGAATTTCGAGGCGATGCTTCTGGATATAAAATTCGTCCAAATCGGAGTCCGGACGGCCGAGTAAAGCCCGTTTTACTGAGGCCCAAAATCTGATGACGGGAATGCGAGAGTCTATATAAAAAGAGGAAACCTAGGTCACCAAGGGCCACGAATTTTCCTCCTCCCGAGCCGCCGTCTTGGAGGGGAGGACCAGCACCATTGCAGCACCATCCACAAGGAAGAAGGGGGGCCAAGGAGCCGCTGCCCCTAGGGCCGCCGCCGCCCCCTAGGGCCGCCGCCGCCGCCTCCGTGGCTGCCGTCGGCCGTCTTCTCCTCGCGGGGCTGCACCTCTCCATCAACACCATCATCAACCTCCTCCTCACCATGTCCATGCGTGAGTAGTTTCCTCCGGGGCTTAGGGCTCGTACGTGTAGCTATGTGGTTATCTCTCTCTCCCATGATGTGATCTTCGTTGTGATCATAGGCTATGTTAATCTAGGGTGATCCCATGATATTTCCCCTTCCTCTATGTATTGGATTGATGTACTCACTTGTCTTTATCTAGTATAATCCCCGAGACCAAGGTGACAGAGGTCTATTGGACATGGATTAGAAAAATATTTTCATGAGTGATTTCCTATCTTGTGTGTTGATTGAAGATTGAGAGTCTCTTGGTGCTTGTCTTTGACTATCCTTTAGATATGTTGTGGTGATTGTGGGACTCTCTTTGGATGGCCGCGGTGACATTGGGAAATCCTTAGATTGAGAACTACGAACTTTGAGGTGTGCTTTTGTAGCCCTACATAATTCTCGTCCTCTCTTGACCACGAAGGAATGACCTCCGGGTGCGTCTCCATTGCATGTTTTATGGGAAATATCATGTGATTCGATTATGTTAATGTTGTTGGGAGTTGCCACTAGTGAAAGTATGATCCCTAGGCCTTGTTTCCACCATTGCAATACCATTTGTGCTCACGTTTACCGCTTGTTTGCTTGCTGCACTTTTTATTACAGATTTATATTACTTTGTTTTGCCATCCATATCACTTGCCATTTAACATCTCTTCGCCGAACTAGTGCACCTATACATCTGACAAGTGTATTAGGTGTGTTGGGGACACAAGAGACTTCTTGTATTTTAGTTGCAGGGTTGCTTGAGAGAGACCATCTTCAACCTCTACTTCCCTGAGTTCGATAAACCTTTGGTCATCCACTTGAGGGAAATTGCTGCTGTCCTACAAACCTCTGCGCTTGGAGGCCCAACATAGTCTACAAGAGTAGAAGCGTGTGTAGACATCAGATGTCCTCGTCCGAGACCCTGGGGATCCTGAGGCGCACGATGTTGAAACGCTGGATGTACTTCTGCAGGGTCTCCCCAGGTTGCTACTTCACGCGGCGCAGATCTGCGGCTGCCGGGGCTCGATCGCGGGTACCCTGGAAGTTGGCGACGAAACGCTCACGAAGCTCTCCCTAGGAGGAGATGGATCCAACTGGGAGGTTCAGGAGCCAGGAGCGAGCGCCGTCCTTGAGGGCCATAGGGAATCTGTTCGCCATGACTTGCTCGGTGCCGTTGGACGCCTCGATGCTCAGCTCGTAAAGCTGAAGGAACTCTGCGGGGTCGGCGGTGCCATCGTAGCACGGGGGCAGATCCAGCTTGAACTTGCTGGGCCAGACGAGGCGCCGCAGCTCTGGAGCTAGGGCGTGACATCCAGGCATGCTCATGATTGCACGCGCCCCCTGCGCCTGCGGTGCTCGTTCCTAGGGTACGGGCACTACCACCTCCTATGGTGCGAAGTTCTGGTGCTATAAGACGGGAGCCCGCGAGCTTCTGCCTAGGGATGCGGGACCACCTGGCAGCTCTCCTCGTCGTGCGCAAGGTCCCTGAGGGGCTGCTCACGCCGTGGAGCCTCTCCTCTGAGCCCCTGGCCGGCGTCGTGCAGTGGAGGTGGAGCCGGGACGCCGTTGTCCACGTTCCCCGCCAAGAGCGATGGAGGACGGGAGGAGTGGGTCGGTATAGGTACCTCCCCGGCGGCGTTGACGAGCTCGGTGATGCGGTGGAGCCACTCGTCGTAGAGGTCGTTTGCCAGACGGTAGTGTAGGAGCTCCCGCGCCATCAGTAGCGCAGGCTGCTGGTAGACCGGCCCGCGGCGGATCAGCGAGGACGACGCCGCGGCCGGCGAGGGTGATGGTGTCGCCGTGCGGCCGTCGCGCCGCACAGACAGCGGCAGCGACGAGTCCTGCTGCTCGTGGACGGCCGGGTCGGTGGCTGCGTTGGCGACCGGCGAGTTGGGGCGGAGCGGCGCACCATTGCCCGCGAGTGCCGTCTCAGCGACATTGGTGGCGCGGCGGGTGGCGCGTGCTTTGCGTGTGTCCACCATGGCGGTGAAGCAAGGTCGACGAATGAGAGTGGGACGAGGTCGTCGAAGAGGCGAGATTTCGACACGCCCCCTACCTGGCGCGCAAAATGCCGGATTATGGGCTCTACAAACCCAAGAAGTTCGAACACAGGGGCATGAACGAAGATCTCTCCCCCTCATGTCTACCTAGCGCCTCGCCCTTGCCCGGTGGTGAGATTCAAGCAAGCAACAAGTAAAGCACACACAAGATTACCCAGGTTCAGGCCACCTTGCGGTGTAAAACCCTACGTCCTGCTTTGGTGGATTAGCCTCGGGAGGGCTTGAGTATGAATAGGTACAGTGGTTCCTGAGCTCAGGAGGGGAGCTCAGGAGGGTCAGGAGGCAAGTGTTCTTGCTCCTTGGTGTGAAGGCGGGGTCGATCTAGATCAGGTGAGAATGCCTCCACAGTGGAGACCCTAGCTACTTATATAGGCGGCCAGGTTCCTCTTCCCCCGAAATGTATAGGCGGGAAGGGATCCCACAACGGCCATTTTGAGCGGGAACACAAGGACATTCCTATCTTGACAAAAGCGGTCTTCAACTGCAAAGGGATCAGACGATGACGCGGTGGTGGGCTCGGTGGTGACATCCACCCTGTCGTCCTTGCGGTCTTCGGTCTTGTTGCACCAATGGGGAAACCTTTGTCTCGCCCCTCGGGGACCTGCGCCTGCGTTGTCTCCTTCGCACCAAAACGGCAACTGCGCCGCTGGCTCGCGCTGGCACCCGCTGGCACGGTGCGTCCCTGCCTCCTCCTGAGGCAGGCTTGGCCTTGGGTTCTCCGCCCCTCCGGAGCAGCCTAGCCGGGGCCGCTCCTGAGGGGGTCTTGGTGTCGTTCTCCTCGCGAGGCCTAGCCCCCTCGCGAGGGTCTTGAGCAGCTGGTCGATCAGCTAGGACGTACCAGGCCGTAGTAGGAGTGCGTCGCGGCCCACAGGCAGGCAAGTCTGGGTACCCTGGTTCCCAGGACGCCGACACATGTCATCTTGCTTAAAGCATTACTCTGTTCTTATGAACTTAATACTCTAGATGCATGCTGGATAGCGGTCGATGTGTGGAGTAATAGTAGTAGATGCAGAATCATTTCGGTCTTCTTGTCACGGACGTGATGCCTATATATAATGATCATGCCTAGATATTCTCATAACTATGCGCTTTTCTATCAATTGCTCGACAGTAATTTGTTCACCCACCATAGAATTCTGCTATCATGAGAGAAACCACTAGTGAAACCTATGGCCCCCGGGTCTATTCTCAACATATTAATCTTCCGTCTACTTTACTTTGCTTTATTTACTTTCTATTCTTATACCAAAAATACCAAAAATATCATACTATCCTATCTATCAGATCTAACTTTCGTAAGTGACCGTAAAGGGATTGACAACCCCTTATCGCATTTGCTGCGAAGTTCTTATTTGTTTTTTGCAGGTGCGAGCGTGGTGTCCTTCTGGATTGATACCTTGGTTCTCAAAAACTGAGGGAAATACTTACGAACCTGTGCTGCATCATCCTTTCCTCTTCGCGGGAATACAACGCAAGCTCGAGAAGTACCACGAAGGCCATCCGAGCACCTCTATGCAGGCCGAACACTTAAACGCGTTGACCCGCGGGCTCGCTTTGACGAGCCGCTTCACCAATACGAAGTAGGTACTTGGGATTGGCTCAACAGGCCATAGCCAAACTATCAAGTCCTTCATGGCCGAACCAGCCATATTGTGCAGCTCGACCAGCTACTTCATCTGGTTATTAAGGGGCACAGGATGTTTTGGCGCATAGAACTGCGACCAGAACATCTTCTCCGTGTCGTTCCCCTCCTGGGCTCAGAAGTATTCGGCGGCATCAGCACTGCTCCTCGGAAGATCAGCAAACACGCTTGGAGAACTCCATAACCATGTCAGCCCAAGGTACTTCCGCCCTCCGAAGATGCTCTATAAGAGAAAAGTCTTACCATATGCTATCTCCCGCACCTGCTTGATTTCTTCACACGCGCTACGCGACTTACTTCGCGCATCCTGGGGAGCCTTAACTGCCGCAGTAAGCTCGGATGCTTGTTCCGAAGCCTTCAACTCCAATGCATCGTAGTTGTGAATAATATATTTGAGTTCATCCTCGACTTCGGACACCCGAGCCACGTGCTATTGCACGCGGCCTTTTCAGCTTCTAGATTGGAAACCGCTTTGTCAGCGATTGCCTTGCACGCCTCGGCCTCCTTCTTGGCCTTCGCGAGTTCGCCCTTGAGGGCCTCGAGCTCAGTGGCACCTACTATTTAAATATAGAATATCATAAAGAGTTTATACTCATACTCAATTAATTAGTCGTCTTGACATCTCAATTTTTCAAATCTGCATACCATGCGTTTCATCTAAACGCTGGTTGAGGCGGTCGAGGTCCGTGTTGGCCAACTAAAGCTTATGATTTAGTTCGGCAACTTCAGCATCTTGTGAAGTTGCCGCAACTAGTGAAACCTGTTCAAATACAAAAGCGTACAGTTCAGCTCTATAATATGCTATACTATGGATACTTCATCCGATTCTGGTCAGAATCACACAAAGCATCAGGGGCTACTGGCTATATATGTGCATATAAAACAAATAAAGTTCCATAAAGAACATTACATTGCTTACCTCAAAGCCTGTAAGCAGGCTGTTGAAGGCTTCATTCAGTCCACCTTTGACGGACTAAATCTTCTTCATGACTGCACCCATCATGGTTTGGTGCTCCTCCATGACGGAAGCACTCTGTTGTGCTCCCTCCAGAGGGTCCTATGCCTCCGGATTGACCCCGGGCGCCGTCGTATCCTCCCGCGCCTTGGGGGTATGGTCTTCGGATCACGGAGCCGCGGTAGGCTCCAGATTAGTATTCGGTGGGGCCCCGGATTGTTTGGGCCCCCCGAATTCGGTCTCCATGGGGATTGTTTCCCCATGGTCAGCGGCAGCCGAGGTGTTACCCTCGGTCGCCCTGTCACTTGCCCCGCCCCATCTCCTTGAACGAAAGAGACACGCTGGGAGGACACTTCGGTCTCCCCGCAGGCCATGGGCGACGGAGCACGGACCAGCGGGTCACTCTCCGTCTGTCTAGGCGCTAGAGAGTTCCCCTCCGATAAGGAGGCGTCGGGGTGTGCTCGGGTAGGGCTGTAGGTCAGCAGGTGAGAAATACTTAGAAATCATTAAAATGCTAAATAAACAAGGTGCACCAATTAATATATCTGCACAAGCTTACGTTTCGGTTGGGGGCTTCTCCATAGGCTTCACCACAAAGCTATGTTCGGACGATGAGTCCGAACGAACGGGGAGGTTCAGCCTCCTCCAGGGTGCGGCCTTGCTTGCATCAGCAGCGATCGCCCTCTTCTCCCCCTGCCTTGCACAGGGGACTCTTCTTGTTCGTCATCCTCCTCCTCTTCAGAGGAGAGGATGTTGATCTCCTGGGACTTCGCGTCCGCAGGGCGGGGGCCGCTCTCGGCGTCATTGCTCTTCTTCTTGGACTTCTTGTCTGGCGCCTTGTACGGTGCTGGAACCAGCATCACCGTTAGTTGAGGCATCTCTGGGTCATCTGGCAAAGGCGCCGGACACTTAATCCATATTGCCTTCTTCGTTCAGCCCTGTATATCACGCAAAAACTCAAATTCCTATTATTGTTAAAATAAGAAGGGGATATATGTTTGGCGGAATCTTTTGATTACCTCTTGTGCGGTAAACGCAGCGATGTAGCCTGCGTCCTCTGTTTCCATTGGCCACGCCTGCTGGCTCTTGAATAGATGCTTCCAGATCTCTTTGTGCGTGAAGCCGAAGAGATGCTTCAGGGGCCAGTCTCCATCCCGATCAAACTCCCATAGGGGGGAGCCCCGATGCTGGCAGGGAAGAACGAGTCGGGCTAGCATTACCTGAACCATGGTTGTGAGTTGGTAGCACGTGGAGATCATGTCGGACACATGGCCTTGGAGTGCCATTACCTCAGTCTGGGACACCAAGTTCGGACCCTTATTGGTTCAAGAGGTTAGCCTCTCCGGGGGTCCAGTTCTGAAGGCAGGCGCCACCGCCCATTTGGCGTTGTGGGGCTTAGTGATGTAGAACCACTCCTGCTGCCAAACCTTGTTCGTCTCCATGAACGACCCCTTTGGCCAGATTGTATTCGGGAGCTTGCTTATCACAACACGCCCGCACTCCACGTGTTTCTCGTCCACCACCTTCAGCTTCACGTTGAAGGTCTTGAGCCATAGGCCAAAGTGTGGGGGAACACGGAGGTAATCTTCACACACCACTATGAAAGTGGAGATGTGAAGAATCGAATTCGGGGCTAGATCATGGAAATCTAGCCCGTAGAAAAACAGCAAACCCCATACAAAGGGGTGAAGAGGAAATCCTAGCCCCCTAACGAAGTGGGGGAGGAACACGACTCTCTCACCCGCCTCCGGGACGAGAAACACCTGGTCCTGGGCGTGGACTCGGTGCGCAACATTGGCATCCAGATAGCCCACACTCCAGAGATCCTCCACGGCCTTCTCAGTAACCGTGGAGGCCTCCCACTTGCCCTTGGCGCCGGATCCGGCCATTGCTGGGGAAGGAAGTGGTGATTGAGGAACGGAGAACTGCGGGCGCAAGATATGAGGATGCTAGGGCTAGGAAGATTGGAGAGCTCAAGCTTGAGGAAAGTGTGGGGCTAATGGAAGGATTGGTATCCTTCTATAACACGGTGGATATAGAACGTCTCCCCACTTTAGCCGCAAACCTCGCCGGTTCCCAAAGCGGTCATGTGTAATGCGCGGTTTGGATGCTCACGTCACATTGATAAGGATCCCCTAATAAGCGGGCACGGTCTCTGCATTGATAGGACGTGCCAAGGGGGGTTATGCCTCGAAGTGCAAAACTAGGACCAAATAAAAATGGTCTCGTATATTAGTGGGATCGACGCGACGCTTCACCAAAAAGTTGTCAGTAAAGACACATTATTTATTTTCTCTCAATGCCTTGCCTTCAAGGCTAAGGGTTGTACTACCCATGCAGAGCCGGACACAGTACACTTTTTGCAGAGAATAATGCCTTGATATGTTCGGAAGAGGGAACCCGCCTTGCAATGCCTGTCGGCGTTCTAGGAACGGGGGTACCCAGACTTGCCTGCCTGCGGCCCAGGGCGTGGCTCACCAGGCGGCCTGGTACAGCCCAACATCTTCAGCGACAACTTAAGACCCTCGCGAGGGGCCAAGCCTCGCGAGGCGGACGACAGAAGGCATCCCATGAGGCGGCCCCACCAGGCCGGCTCGTGAGGATCGAAGATATCGAGGCGAGGGACTCCTCGCGAGGTCCTCGTGACGAGAGCAGTGACGACAAAGGCCGGGCGGGCGCCAGCGGGCGCAGAGTGCCAGTTTCCCCTTTGGTGCTAAAGGAGCGGGTGCAGACGAAGAGTCCCGAGGCGTCAGGCAAAGGTTTCCATATCAGTGCAATGAGACCAAGACCAGCAGGACAGCAGGACGGAGGTCATCACGGAGCCCACGACGGCGTCACCACCAGAGCCTTTGGCAGGAAAAGGCCACCTTTTGTGAGGATAGCTTGTACTAGCTGTCCCCCTTTAAATTTGGCCGTTGTGGGATTCCTTTCCGCTCAATATTTGGGAAGAGGACCCAGGCCACTATAAATAGGACTAGCCACCACCTTAGAAAGGGATCGGATCATCAAGATCACCCACACACCCACAAGCTCGCCCGAGCTCAAGAACACCTCTCCTCAGGTGGTAGTTCACCCATGTATTAGTTCTCCCTCAGCCTACAAGGCAATCCACCACACCACACTGGATTAGGGTATTACACCACAACGGTGGCCTGAACCTGTATAAATCTTGTGTCCCTTGTTCTTCGGATCTGACGAGCTCGGCCTAGGGTCATTGAGTAGACGTGCTAGGGCGGAAGGAGAGATCTTCGTGTGCACCCCAGAGTTCGAAACTTAAGGGTTTTTCCAGAACCCTAGATCCAACATTTGGCGCGCTAGGTAGGGGTGCGTCGTATATGTTCTTCCGTCGTCCGCACCGTCACCGCCCCACGATTTCGATGGCCGACGATCAGGGGGCTCATGCCGACTCTTGGGCGACTTAGCATGCGCGGGCGGCACCGCCCAATCACGGAGACCTCAACCCCGCGCTCCAAGCTGCTCCAGCACCACCCGGCGCCGCCGGCCGCGGGCGGCGCGGGCTCGCAACCACCGCCTCGGCGTCCCGACGCGCGCGCTCCGCCGCGCGCTCTGCAAACCACACCACGGTGACATCACCTTACACCCGACGGGTGCATGCGAACATGAGGGTTGCGCTCATCGTGGCACGGGAGTTGCTACAATGCAGGCTGGCCGACAGCGGCCGCGACGTGCTGCTGGAGTGCATTGCTGAACTACTGGGCTGCGTTTGCGGAGGCGCGCCGCCGTTCTGCTCCTCACCCCCGCCCCAGGTCGTAGGTGGGCTGTTTGTGAGGCCCCGACCGGCTTTCGCGTCCTCTGGGGCGATTGGAAGACCCAATGACACCAGCAGGCACGCTGGTGTCATCCTCACGACTGCAACAACTTCGTCACCAACAAGAACGAATGCCGGCGGCCTCTCGCAAGGGTACGTCAGGATTCAGCACAGCTGATACCAGGGCCAGATGCTGCAGCCGGGGGCTCAAGGCGCGGGGCACGCAGGCGGTGCCCTTGGTGGGGCTGCCGATGAAGCTTATGTGCCCCGCATGGTGCACCTGGCGTACGTGTTTGGGGAGGGCCCCGATGCTTTCCACGGGCCGGGATGGAACGGCGAGGATCATCAGGAAGAAGATTACAATGAGTCACCCAGGGACACCATGGACCCCTTCAGCGACGATGATAGAGCACTACAGGTATCACAGCAGCAGGCGTACGCTAACAATGGACTGCACGTGACTCAGACCACGGCGATGGTAGAAGACTCGAGAGCGACCGCTCCGCCCTCAACCGGAGCGGAACGCTGGGGGCTACACGTAGAAGGCCTAGAGCCGCGGCCTCCCCAGCGCCGCGAGGAGCATGGAAGTATGCGAAAGTAGGTCCTCTGTCGAGGCGAGCCTCGCCAAGCTTCCCCCCGGCAGAGGGCCCATGGTCGCTGAGGGCACCGCTGGCGTTGCCTTTCTGCCTCCTTGGTCCTGTCCTGGTTTCTGGTCGCCCCAACGGAGGTCGAGGGTGGCGCAAGGCGGGGCCCTCGTCTAGCGATATGAAGTAAGGCTCGCGCGTGTGAAGATCTCCGCCCGTGACACTCTCACGAATAATGACTGGGGTTGTACACGCCTCGGAGTCTCCGGACAGCCGCCCTCGAGCATCGGGGGTTCCCTCCCACGTCCTAGTGGCAGCACTTAGCTCCGCGCTGGTGAGAACACTGAAGACTAGATAGGAGCCGGACCTGGATATTTGCTTTCCTTGCCTTCCCTTTTGTAATTGGATTCGCCGTGTCTTTCGAGTTGAATTTGAAGTCTCGCTTGCTTCCAAAATGTGTGTGTGTGTGTGGGGGGG
>LR738713.1:152233468-152273060 GCA_902687465.1 Secale cereale | reverse complement strand
CCAGGCACCCTGGCGACGCCCCCCCTGGGCCGCGCCGGGGGGGCGCCTGGGCCCCACGAGCCCCGTCTGGTGCCCCCCTCCGGCATATATTTAGAGCGTCCTTCGAAACCCTCGGGACGGGAACTCTTTTTCGCGATCTCATCTCTGTTCTACCGCCGCCGCCGCTTCCAAGATCGGAAGCACCAGGAGAACTCTTCCCGGCACCCTGCCGGAGGGGAGGATCATCATCGGGAGCCTCTCCACCACCATGGACGCCTCCCGGATGAGTTGTGAGTAGTCTCCCTTGGACCATGAGTCCATGACCAGTAGCTATGTGATGTTCTCCTCCCGTTCTTGTGCTTCACTAATTAGTCCTCGTGAGCTGCCCTACATGATCGAGGCACATATGTAATCCTTATGCTGTTGCTATGATGAGTTTGCTGGGATCCGATGGATTACGAGATTATGTTCAGATTGATCTTGAGTAATATATTTGATCTACCTCTTTTATATTTATGTTCATAAGTAATTCTTGCATGTTCTCCGTTGTTATTTATTGCTTTGGCCAAGTAATACGTAGTGACTCCAAGAGGGAACGTTATGCTCGATTGTGGGTTCATGCCCCTCGATGACTAGCTTGAGTGACAGAAACATGAGTCTAGGGGATGTGCTGTTGCCACAAGGGGGAAAACAACGGTGCTTGTGCCCGCGGGTGCAAGTATTGTTTACTTTACGCAAAGTTCTTTTAATGCACTTGTCTGTTGCATTGAGTTTACACTATGGGTGGGACTCGCAACTTAATACCAGCGAGATGTTCTGGATAGATATCTCAAGGTGGATGATTAGTAGTAGATATTGATGGATTTCGGTCTACTTACTTTGGCGTACCGCCCATGCTTTGAACCTCAACCTTTCTTGCAATGTAATCAGCATTGGTTTGCGTTCGTGGTCCTGTCAATTGCCCAGCTGTAATTTGTTTACCTCACATAGCTGTTTTATCGTCTTTTGGGAGAGAGACATCACTAGTGAACATCATGAGACTCCGGTCCATATTACCATCATTGATCACATCCGCTATTTACTTTTCACTTTTATTTACTATTGCAAACATTATTTATCACTACTATCATTTGCGTTTAATCCTTTGTGAACTACAAGGCCGGAGGGATTGACAACCTCTCTGTACTCGTTGGGAGCAAAGTTATTTGTATCTGTGTGTAGGTCCACGTTGATTGCTAATCCGCGCCGTTAGCAGTTGACACCTACTTGTTGAACCTAGGAGTCTCTGGGGATTCGATCCTTGGCATCTTTGCTAAGGGAAAACACTTCCACAACACTGCATCTTTCACCTTCCACTTGGGGTAACCAACGAGGGGTTCGAGGCCCATCATCTATGCGTGCAGGATTAGGACAAATGAACACAAGCTCAACTGGACACATCGCTCGCCGCGCCGTCCGAGTCACTCTCGTATGCGGTGTCCCCGCTGTCGCTGGACACGTCTCCATCGTCTTCAACCACGCCGCCTTCGTCCGCCACGACCACGGCCTCGTCATCATCAGTGGCAAATGCCTGGACTAGGGTGTCCACGTGGTCATCCACCCAGTGCGCCAGTTTGTCTTGGACAACCCCAGGAACGGGGGCGATGGCGGCGTCGAAATCAAAGTCAGGATCGATGCTCTGGAGGTAGCTGAAGACTCGGGAGAATGCATGCCCCAGGAGGCTCCGGCTCTTTTCCTCAACAAGGCGGCGGGCCCTCACGGCCCGATTCTCTAGGCGGGTCGCGATCTCGGTGAAGAAAACAAGGTGACCAGTGTAATCCTCCACGTGGGGGTCGGGGCGTTCTCCTCACAAATAGATCCCAGCGCCCGGTTCGCCCTCGCCCGAAGAGCCCGCAGCATGGGGCCATGCTAGTGCTGCAGCACGAGTCGACGGCTGGCCTCGTCCTCGCTCTGTCGCGCAAGGCCTGCGGCCTCATCAACCTGTCGCTGGAGCAAGGCCAACTCTGCCTGCGCGGAGGCCAACTCAGACTGGATGGAAGCCTGGGCTGTCGCGGCGTCCATCTCGCGCAGCTCTGCGCCTCTCAGCCTCGTCCTAAGGGCAGCAGTCCTCCCGTCGGCCTCCGCTCGCTGGAACTCCAACATCAAGTTATACCCCTCAGCGAGGTCCTCGCGGGCCTCTACCACCCTCCGGTTTATTTCCTCCTGGACCCTGGCCTCGCGAGCAGAGACGGTGTCCTCGGCCAGGGTCACGTGGCGTTCCCTCGCCTCCAGCCGCTCAAGCTCGAGGCTGCGCTCCGCGGCTTCTAGCATCAGCACCTCCTCGCGCCTCAAGACCTCTGCCTCCTCGAGGGGCATCCCCCGCATCGACGCCAAGGCGGCCCTGCGTACCTCAACATGCTCCTCTAAGTCAGCGTTCAAGACCTGAAGCTCCAGGAGGCACCTCTCTGCGGCCTCGCGACGGGCGTCGGCTTCCCGGGCCTCCTCCATGGCTTGGGCGTAAGCCTCTTGCGAGGCTGTGAGGGATGCATCTGCCTTCCCATTGGCGCCCTCTTGCTGGAGGCGCCCGAGATTGATGACCACCCTTAGCCAGCGCCACTCTTCCAGCAGTTGAAGACCCTCAGCCTCAAGACAAGCGTCGGCCCCATCAAGCTCTTTCCCAAGCCGGCCCAACGCGTTCATCGCCTCCCGGAGAAGCTCACGGCGGGCGGCCCTGCGCCTGCACACCGACTCAAGCAGGAAGCCAGGGCCCTCTTCGGCGCCAGGAGCAGTTGAAGAAGTCTGAGGAGACCCGTCTTCCCCCAGAGGCGGAACCGGTTCTCCTCCGCCCCAAACGTCTCTTGGGCCTCGGCAGGTGGCCGGAGGGGCTAGGACCCACCACCTGAAGAAGACACTAGGAACGAGGCAGCCCTGGTGCGTTCAACGACCATGGGGGGAGCCCTTCGCACGCTCCCTAGCCCCCAGGTAGGGCTGCGGAGAAGGAACGACAGGAATGCGGGATCAAGGCGCCAGGCCGGCGCATCCGACCTCTTGTATGGCCTCACGGCCAAGGTGGCGCAATGACCAAAGGCGCTCCGGGATGGCGAAGAGCTCGGGGCCTCAGGGGCCGGCTTCTCAGCAGGCGTCGTCGTCTTAGCAAGAGGGACCCTAAAGAATCATGGTCAGGAAGGAAGGAAACACACAAGAAGTTACAGGGCAAGCTACTCACTCGTCTATGGCAATGAATTTCCTCAGCTTCAGCAGTCGGGAGGCGGCGTCACCGCCACTGGGGGCCCTCCCCCTCTTGCGAAGAGCTTCGAAGTTTGGCCGGAGCCGACCGAAGCCCCGGAAACGATCGGCGACATCAGGCACAACCCGGGCATCTCCAGACAAGGCGCCCTCGGAGGTGCCAACCCCCTCCTCAGGACGATGCGAAGAGGCCACGAGGGCTTTGGCATCAGGAGCATCCAGTGGCACTTGCACTCCAGTCACCCCCTCCGAGCGACTCCCTTAAGCTCCGGATGGCAGCACTTCAGGAACTTCAGGAGATGCCAGTGCGGAGGCTACAGTACCACCAGCACTCGGCAGTAGTCGTCCCCCAGCACCCGCTTCTGGGATGAGCACCTCAGCAGCAGCAGGCAAGGGAGCCACACAGACCGGGTTCTCGCGATACCTAGCAAGGCCGGGCGGACAGAGCCCCCTCTCATCTAAGGAGGGCATCTGCCTCACAAACTGCACCTTGTTCGAGCAGTAGTATAGGAGGCTACACTCCTCCGGCAAGCGAGCTGGTGCCGGATCACCCGTCAGTACCTTGAGCACCGTGCGCCATACCTCGCGAGGGATTAACGACACTTGGAGCCACATGCGGTCCCCATGGCCAGAGAAGGCCCACATCGTCCGAGAGTGGCACTGAAGCGGAGCAATGCGGCGTTGGATGAACTCCCTCACCACCATGGGCGCCGTCACCCCGAGCTTCTGTAGTCCGGCTAACCGGAGCCAAACAGGAGCCAGCTTCTGGTCGACGAGCTTCACGTGGCTCCAACCGGAGCTTGGAGCGTCCGGAGTCCATGGTGGAAGCAGCAGGGGGCTGCGCACCCCGACGTGGACGAACACCCATCGCTTCCTGAAGCCACCAGCAATCGTAGCAAGGTCGAAGGCAATGCCCACGCCGGCCGTCACCGTGATGTCCTGGAAGGACACGTATCCGGAGCATTGGAACACATCCGTCAGATGCAGCGAGAAGAAGTGACGAAGCAAGGCCACGGAGGGAGCAATGCCCACCATGGCCTCGCAGACAAAGGCAAAAACATCAAGAAGGACGATGGACTGAGGATCAAGATGCAGCGCACTAATCTGATAGTGCGAAAGCACCGCATTGAAGAAGTCAGAGAAAGGAGGAATCAGACAAGCCCAAAGGGTATGAAGACAAAGGGGGACCTCGTTAGCCGACCTGTCGACCCCGGCGCGGGAAGCGGGCCAGGACGCCGTCGCCCCCCACTTATTGGAGACGGTGGCGAGCGCTGGGCGCACCTTATCCATCATCTCTTTGTTGATTACCTCCGACCGCTCGATGGCGGGCCCGAAGACCGGTGGCAGGGGAGCCGCAGCGCAAGGTTCCGCCCTTCTTCCCTTCTTCGACTGGAGGCCATGTTGATGATGGAAGTTGGTGCTGAATCAATCTGGAGGCGGAGATTCAGAGGACAAGGAAACTGTCGGGGACGCCGCTGGCGAAGGGGGCGGAACTGAGCGAGTAACAGTGGTCGTCTGGCCGGGCAAAAATCGAGGCTATATGGGGAAGTGGAGACGCCCACGTCCCATCAATCGCCACGCGTCAGTCAGGGCCGCAGGCTTTTGGGACCGCGGCACTCCGGACTTGACCCTTGGCTTTGCCGCGAAGCCAAGCCCGAGTGCACCTTGGGCCTGGGGGCTACTGTCGGTGTTCTGGGAACGGGGGTACCCAGACTTGCCTGCCTGCGGCCCAGGGCGTGGCTCACCAGGCGGCCTGGTACGGCCCAGCATCTTTAGCGACCACTCAAGACCCTCGCGAGGGGCCAAGCCTCGCGAGGTGGACGACACAAGGCATCCCCTGAGGCAGCCTCACCAGGCTGACTCGTGAGGATCGGAGATATAGAGGCGAGGGACTCCTCGCGAGGTCCTCGTGATGAGAGAAGTGACGACCAAGGCCAGGCGGGCGCAGAGTGCCAGTTTCCCGTTTGGTGCTAAAGGAGCGGGTGCAGACGAAGAGTCCCGAGGCGTCAGGCAAAGGTTTCCATATCGGTGCAACGAGACCAAGACCAGCAGGACAGCAGGACGGAGGTCATCGTGGAGCCCACGGCGGTGTCACCACCATAGCCTTTGGTAGGCGAATACCACCTTTTGTCTGGATAGCTTGTACTAGTTGTCCCCCTTCAAATTTGGCCGTTGTGGGATTCCTTCCCGCTCAATATTTGGGAAGAGGACCCAAGCCACTATAAATAGGACTAGCCACCACCTTAGAAAGGGATCGGATCATCAAGATCACCCACACACCCACAAGCTCGCCCAAGCTCAAGAACACCTCTCCTCAGGAGGCAGTTCACCCATGTATTAGTTCTCCCTCAGCCTACAAGGCAATCCACCACACCACACTAGATTAGGGTATTACACCACAACGGTGGCCCGAACGAGTATAAATCTTGTGTCCCTTGTTCTTCGGATCTGACGAGCTAGGCCTAGAGTTGTTGAGTAGACGTTCTAGGGCGGAAGGAGAGATCTTCGTGCGCACCGCAGAGTTTGAACCTTAAGGGTTTTTCCGGAACCCTAGACCCGACAATGCCGAAGACAATACGGAAGCTGAACTCATCGTCATCGAAGACAGGTTCAGGGGCTACTGAGGGAGTCCTGGATCGAGGGGTCCTCATGCGGCCGGATAACTCGTGATGGGCCGGACTGGTGGGCCATGAAGATCATTGCTGAAGATCGTCTCTTGTATCTGAATAGGACTCCTGTATACGTATAATGGCAGGTTTTAGGTTCGGGTGTAAGCTTTCCTTCCTCTGCAAGATGGTTATGTACAAACCCTAGGGCCCTCCGGTACATACATAAACCGGAGGGTTTAGTCCGTAGAGGCGAAGGTAGAAGAGAAACAACAGAATCATAGGCTAGACTCCTAGGGTTTAGCCATTACGATTTCGAGGTAGATCAACTCTTGTAATCATATTCAGCAAGATCAATCTAGTAGGAAGTAGGGCATTACCTCGATCGAGAGGGCCTGAACATGGGTAAACATCGTGTCCCTATTCTCCTGTTACCATTGATCCTCAGACTCATAATTCGGGACCCCCTACCCGAGATCCGCCGATTTTGACACCGACAGTGATCGTCACCAAGTTTGCGTGTGCAAGTTCAAGTGGAGCATCACGAAGAGATCAAGTGCTTGAAGCTTGCCGTCCATTGTGGTGACAATGGACTTGTGAAGATGTGCTGAAGAGTGGCTCACCCATAGTGGAGTATGGGGGAGCAATGTACTAGTCTTCACCGAGCCAATACAATCAAGAAAGGTGGTCCAGCTTGAGGGAGTCAAGATCGTCATCATCCAGCTCAAGTGGACTATGTGCAAGGGAAAGGTTTGCCCTTGATAGGTTTTCTATTTTACCGATCTCATGGTGGTAGTTGGGAGACCGGGTTATATGATCTATTGCCGTACTATCAAGGGGGGCTCTCGATGAGTAGCTTGATCGTATCGTTCGTAAAGGGCTCAAACCATTGCATTCTTGCATCATCTTTATTGGTTCATGTTTGGGTCTTCTCCATGTGAGATTTGGAGCTTATGGTCATCTTGATGACAAGCTCGAGTTCATCGAAAACGGAGTTCACTCATGCATCTTTCTATTATGTTTTCGATGTTGGAGGTTATGCCGGTTCTTCTCTGATGAAGGGTTCACTCCTCTATATCCTAGGCATACCTCCACTGCCTCTTGTTACTATAACCACTTATGGCTACATGCGGTAGTTAGGCTTCGGTTCCGCGCTAGTACCACCTCGATTCGAGTCTGTCACTTCTCGTGTCATGTTGGGCAGCAATAGGAGCGGCAGTGGGTGCGGTAGTACCGCCCTACTGCCGCTACTAGTGCCGCTCGGGGGCTCTCTCTCTTGTTCTTTATCTCGTTGGTGTTATGCGAGGTCCCAGTGGTACCGAGCGGCAGTATCGTTGCAACCAGCGGTAGTACCGCTCCCTGCAGGCTGGTTGGTGGGGATAATGGTTGGATTTTCCCCCTCCTATAAAAGGGGGTCTTCTTCCCCATTGAGCCTTATCCCTTTAGCTCATTTTCTTCCCCCATTGTTGACCTTCTTCGGGCTTGCTATATCTCAATCCCTCCATGGATTCTTTCTAGTTTTTGGGGGAAAAGAGAGAGAGAGAGAGAGGAGATCTAGATCCACATTTCCACCAATCACTTTCTCCTCTATGTGAGGGGAACCCTTTGGATCTAGATCTTCGTGTTCTCTTCTTCGTTCTTCCTCTCATTTTCCTCCCTAGCATTTGTTGCTTTGGTGGGATTTGGGAGAGAAGGACTTGGGCACTCTGTGTACCCTTGCCATTGCATTTGGTACATAGGTTTGAGTTCTCCACAGTGATATGTGGAAGTGAAGTTGAGAAGCTTATTACTCTTGGGTGCTTGGTACCCTTGAGCTTGTTCCTCTTGGGTGCTTGGGCACCCCAGACGGTTGAGGTCACTTTGGAGCCATATTCCATTGTGGTGAAGCTTCATGGTGTTGATGGGGGTCTCCAATTAAGTTGTGGAGATAGCCCCAACCTTTGTGGTGTTCAGAGCTCAATCATTGTGGTGTAAAGCTCCGGGCAAGCATGGGGGTCTCCAATTAGGTTGTGGAGATCGCCCCGAGCTTTTTGACTGGTTCGGTGACCGCCCAAAGGGTTGCCATTTGTACGGGTTCGGTGACCACCCTCAAGGGTCCCTTAGTGAAATCACAGCATCTTGCATGGTGTGAGGGCGTGAGGAGATTACGATGTCCCTAGTGGTTTCTTGGGGAGCATTGTGCCTCCACACCGCTCCAAACGGAGATTAGCATCCGCAAGGGTGTGAACTTCGGGATACATCATCGTCTCAGCGTGCCTCGGTTATCTTTTACCCAAGCCCTTTACTTATGCACTTTACTTTGTGATAGCCATATTGTTTCTTGTCATATATCTTGCTATCACCTAGTTGTTTATCTTGCTTAGCATAAGTTGTTGGTGCACATAGGTGAGCCTAGTTGTTGTAGATTTTGTGCTTGACAAATTAACCACTAGGTTTATTCCGCATTTGTTCAAGCCTAAACCGTAATTGTTTTAAAGCGGCTATTCACCCCCCCCCCTCTAGGCGACATCCACTGTCTTTCACCAACAACTCTACCATCTCGGGGAGGGAAATTTCCATCAAAATCTTCAACAACACCATATCCTCTTAAACCCTAGTATCAAATTATTAGTAGGAGGTTTATTCAAGTAAGAATAGCACCTAAGCACTGATCAAATTATCAAAGTAGTGAACATAATCAAGCCAATATGGTGAAAGTGACTAGATGAGATTCCTGTGTGCCCTCAAGAACACTTTGCTTATTATAAGAAACCATTTTGGCCTATCCTTTGTGTTGGGGAACGTAGTATTTCAAAAAAAATATCATACGAACACGCAAGGTCTATCTAGGAGAAACATAGCAACGAGCGGGAGAGTGTGTCTACGTACCCTCGTGGACCGAAAGCGGAAGCATTTAGTAACGCGGTTGATGTAGTCGAACGTCTTCGTGATCCAACTGATCACGTACCGAACGCACGGCACCTCCGCGAACTACACACGCTCAGCTCGGTGACGTCCCTCGAACTCTTGATCCAGATGAGGCCGAGGGAGAGTTTCATCAGCACGACGGCGTGGTGACGGTGTTGATGAAGTTACCGACGCAGGGCTTTGCCTAAGCACTGCGACAATATGACCGAGGTGTGTAACTGTGGAGGGGGGCACCGCACATGGCTCAGAAATCAACTTGTGTGTCTATGGGGTGCCCCTGCTCACGTATATAAAGGAGGGAGAGGAGAGGCCGACCGGCCAAGCTAGGCACGCCGGGAGAAGGGGAATCCTACTAGGACTCCAAGTCCTAGTAGGTTTCCACCTAAAGGAGAAGGGGGAAGGAAGGGAGAGGGGGGTCGCGCCCCAAACCCCAGTCCAATTCGTACTGGGCTTGGGAGGAGCGTGCGCCACCTCCTGGCTGTTGCCTCTCCTTCCCACGAAGGCCCATTAAGGCCCATTGACTCCCCGGACAAATTCTCTTAACTCCCCGGTACTCCGAAAAATACCTGAATCACTCGGAACCATTCTGATGTCCAAATATAGTCTTGCAATATATCAATCTTTACCTCTCGAACATTTCGTGACTCCTCCTGATGTCCATGATCTCATCCGGGCTTTCGAAAAACCATACGTACATCAAAACACCTAAACTCATAATACAAATCGTCATCAGACGTTAAGCGTGCGGACCCTATGGGTTTGAGAACTATGTAGACATGACCGAGACACATCTCCGGTCAATAACCAATAGCGGAATCTGGATGCTCATGTTGGCTCCTACATATTCTACGAAGATTTTTATCGGTATGGTACTACCGCATAACAACATACGTTGTTCCCTTTGTCATCGGTATGTTACTTGCCTGAGATTCGATCGTCGGTATCATCATACCTAGTTCAATCTCGTTACTGGCAAGTCTCTTTACTTGTTCCGTAATACATCATCTCGTGACTAACTCATTAGTCATTTGCTTGCAAGGCTTATAATGATGTGTATTACCGAAAGGGCCCAAAGATACCTCTCCGACATTCGGAGTGACAAATCCTATTCTCGATCTATGCCAACACCCCAAACACCTTCGGAAACACCTGTAGAACATCTTTATAATCACCCAGATACATTGTGACGTTTGATAGCACACAAGGTGTTCATCTGGTATTCGGGAGTTGCATAATCTCATAGTTAGAGGAACATGTATAAGTCATGAAGAAAGCAATAGCAATAAAACTAAACAATCATTATGCTAAGCTAACAGATGGGTCTTGTCCATCACATCATTCTCTAATGATGAGACACCGTTCATCAATGAAAACACATGTCTATGGTTAGGAAACATAACCATCTTTGATCAACGAGCTAGTCAAGTAGAGGCATACCAGGGATACTATGTTTTGTCTATGTATTCACACATGTACTAAGTTTCCGGCTAATACAATTCTAGCATGAATAATAAACATTTATCATGATATAAGGAAATATAAATAACAACTCTATTATTGCCTCTAGGGCATATTTCCTTCACTTTGCCACAAAAGGATTGGGCTACCTTGATGCATACTATTTGCCGTTACCGTTACTTGCTTGTCACAAATTATCTTGCTATCAAACTATCTGCTACTTACAATTTCAATGCCTGCAGACATTACCTTGCTGAAACCACTTGCCATTTCCTTCTACTCCTCGTTGGGTTCGACACTCGTACTTATCAAAAGGACTATGATTGATCCGCTATATTTGTGGGTCATCAAGACTCTTTTTTGGCGCCGTTGGTGGGGAGTGAAGTGCTTTTGGTAAGTTGAAATTGGTAAGGAAAATTTATCACTATGTGCTGAAATTTGTTATCACTTGTTACTATGGATAACAATCCTTTGAGGGGTTTGTTCGGGTTATGTTCAGCTCGAGTGGAAGCACAATTAATTGCACCTCAACTTGCTGCACCTACTAAAAATACTGAATAAGAAATTCCTTCGGGTATGACAGAACAAATCCTAGATAATCCTTATGCAGGAGATGGAACCACACATCTTGATATGCATTTGATATATGTGGATGAAATTTGTTGATTATTTGAGCTTGCAAGTTTACCCGGAGATGAAGCTAAGAAGAAGGTTTTCCCTTTATGTTTGAAGGGAAAAACATTGACATGGTATGGGCTATGTGATGATATTGGATCTTGGAACCGGAATCGTTGGAAACTAGAATATCATCAAAAAAATATCCTATGCATCTAGTTCATCGTGATCAGAATTATATATATAATTTTTGGCCTCGTGAAGGAGAAAGTACCGCTCTAGCTTGGGGGAGTCTTAAGTCAATGTTATATTCATTCCCCAATGATGAGCTCTCGAGAGAAATTATCATTCAGAACTTCTATGCTCGGCTTTCTATAATGATCGATCCATGCTTGATACTTCTTGTGCCGGTTCTTTTATGAAGAAGACTATTGAATTCAGGTGGGATTTCTTAGAAAGAATTAAATGCTACTCTGAAGATTGGGAACTCGACAAAGGTAAAGAGTCAGGTATTAAGCTTAAGTTTGATTGTGTTAAATCTTTTATGAATACCGATGCTTTTCAAAAGTTTAGCACTAGATATGGAATTGATTCTAAGATAGTAGCCTATTTTTTTGAACCTTTTTCTACTCATATTGATCTCCCTAAAGAGTAGTGGTTTAAATATCACCCCCCTATTAAAAAAGAAATCAAAGAACCGGTAGTTGCTAAGGAAGAAACTATCATTTACAATGTTGATCCAGTTGTTCCCACTACTTACATTGAGAAACCACCTTTCCCTGTTAAGATAAAGGAGCATGCTAAGGTTTCAATTGTGGTCCGTAGAAGTAATATTAAAGCACCTAAACCCCGTGAGCAAGTCAAATTAGAACCTAGTGTTTCTATGGTTAAGGATTTCTTGGTCGATAGTATTGATGGTCATGTTATTTACTTCATTGGTGAAGCTACTAGAATTGCCAAACCCGATGGGAAAGATAAACATAGACCTGTTGTTGGTATGCCTATTATCTGAGTTGAAATAGGAGATCACTGCTATCATGGTTTATGTGATATAGGTGCTAGCGTAAGTGCTATTCATTTTACTTTGTACCAAGAAATTATGAATGACATAGCACCCGCTGAAATAGAAGACGTAGATGTTACTATTAAACTTGCCAATAGAGACACCATCACACCACTTGGTATTGTTAGAGATGTTGAAGTCCTGTGTGGGAAAACAAAATACCCTGATTTTCTAGTCCTTGGTTCCTCACAAGATGACTTTTGTCCCATAATTTTGGTAGACCTTTCTTGTGCACCGTCAATGCTACTATAGATTGTACTAAGCAAATTGTCGGTGTTAGCTTCGGTGATGAGTCTCATGAGTTCAATTTTTCCAAGTTTAGTAGAAAACCTCATAAAAAAGAATTGCGTAGTAAGGATGAAATAATTGGGCTTGCTTCTATTGCTATACCCCCTACTGATCCTTTAGAGAAATATTTGCTAGACCATGAAAATGATTTCCTTATGCACGAGAGAAATGAAATAGATAGAATCTTGTTTGAATAACAACCTCCTCTTAAGCACAACTTACCTATTGAAACTCTAGGAGGTCCTCCTCCGCCTAAAGGTGATCATGTGTTTGAATTAAAGCAACTACCCGACACTTTGAAATATGCTTATCTTGATGAGAAAAAGATATATCCTATTATTATTAGTGCTAACCTTTCAGAACATGAAGAAGAAAGATTATTGAAAATCTTGAGGAAGCATCGAGTTGTTATTGGATATACTCTTGATGATATTAAGGGCATTAGTCCCACTCTATGTCAGCACAAGATTAATATGGAGCCTGATGCTAAACCAGTTGTTGCTCACCAATGTTGGTTTAATCCGAAGATGAAAGAAGTGGTAAGGATAGAAATATTAAAACTTCTGGAAGCAGGTATAGTCTATCCTATAGCTGATAGTAGATGGGTAAGTCATGTTCATTGTGTTCCTAAGAAAGGATGTATTACTATTGTTCCTAATAATAAAAATGAACTTATTCCACAAAGAATTGTTACAGGCTATAGAATGGTAATTGATTTTATAAAATTAAACAAAGCAACTAGAAAAGATCATTACCCTTTGCCTTTTATTGATCAAACACTAGAAAGATTATCTAAGCACACACACTTTTGTTTCCTTGATGGATATTCTGGTTTCCCACATATACCTGTTTCACAATCTGACCAAGAAAAGACCACTTTCACTTGTCCCTTTTGAACTTATGCTTTATAGACGTATGCCTTTTGTTTTATGCAATGCACTGCTACCTTTCAAAGATGTATGACTGCTATATTCTTTGATTTTTGTGAAAAGATTGTTGAGGTTTTGATGGATGACTTTTATGTTTATGGGAAGTCTTTTGATGATTTTTTAAGCAGTCTTGATCGAGTTTTACAGAGATGTGAGCAAACTAATCTTGTCTTGAAATGGGGAAGTGCCACTTTATGGTTAATAGAGGTATTGTTTTGGGCCATAAAATTTCTGAAAGAGGTATTGAGGTGGATAAAGCTAAGGTTGATGCAATTGAGAAAATGCCATGTCGTAAATACATCAAAGGTATTCATAGTTTCCTTGGTCATGCTGGTTTCTATAGGAGATTTATCAAAGAATTTTCTATAATTATTAGACCTCTTACAATTTTTTTGCAAAAGGATATTCCTTTTGTTTTTAATGATGATTGTGTAGAAGCCTTTGAAACACCCAAGAAAGCCTTAATTTCTGCACCTATTGTTCAACCACCTAATTGGAACTTGCCTTCTGAAATTATGTGTGATGCTAGTGATTATGCTCTTGGTGCTGTTCTAGGGTAAAGAGTTAAAAAACTGAATGTTATTCACTATGCAAGTAAAACTCTAGACAATGCACAAAGAAATTATGCTACTACTGAAAAGTAATTTCTAGCAGTCGTATTTGCTAGTGATAAATTTAGATCCTATATTGTGGACTCAAAAGTAATTGTTCACACTGATCATGCTGCAATAAAATATCTTATGGAAAAGAAAGATGCTAAACCTAGGCTCATTAGATGGGTTCTCTTGCTACAAGAATTTGATTCTCATATCACTGATAGGAAAGGAGCTGAGAACCCTGTAGCTGATAACTTGTCTAGGTTGGAGAATGTTCTTGATGACCCACTACCTACTGATGATAGTTTTCCTGATGAGCAATTAGCTGCAATAGATGTTTCTAATAGCACACCTTGGTATGCTGACTATGATAATTATATTGTTGCTAAATACATACCTCCTAGTTTTACTTACCAACAAAAGAAAAAATTCTTCTATGATTTGAGACATTACTTTTGGGATGACCCACATCTTTATAAAGAAGGATTAGATGGTATTATTAGACGTTGTGTACCTGAGCATGAACATGAACAAATCCTATAGAAATGTGACTCCGAATCTTATGGAGGACATCATGCGGGAGACAGAACTTCTCACAAGGTATTAAAATCTAGTTTTTATTGGCCTACTCTCTTCAAGGATGCTCGTAAGTTTGTCTTATCTTGTGATGAATGCCAAAGAATAGGTAATATCGGTAAGCGTTAAGAAATGCTTATGAATTATTCACTTGTTGTTGAACCATTTGATGTTTGGGATTTGATTACATGGGACCTTTTCCTTCCTCTAATGGGTATACTCATATTTTGGTTGTTGTTGATTATGTTACTAAGTGGGTACATGCTATTCCAACTAATAGTGTTGATTAGAACACCTCTATTAAAATGCTTAAATAAGTTATTTTCCCAAGGTTTGGAGTCCCTAGATACTTAATGATTGATGGTGGCTCACACTTTATTCATGGTGCTTTTCGTAAAATGCTTGCCAAGTAATGTTAACCATAGAATTGCATCACCCTATCGTCCTCAGTCTAGTGGCCAAGTTGAACTTAGTAATAGAGAAACATAACTAATATTTCTGAAGATTGTCAATAGGTCTCGAAAGAATTGGTCCAAGAAATTGGATGATGCACTTTGGGCGTACAGAACATCTTATAATAATCCTATGGGTATGTCTCCCTATAAAATGGTTTATGGAAAGGCTTGTCATTTACCTCTTGAGTTAGAACATAAAGCATATTGGGAAATTAAAGAACTCAAGTATGATTTAAAACTTGCTGGTGAAAAGAGGTTATTTGATATTAGCTCACTAGATGAATGGAGAACCCAAGCTTATTAAAAGCCAAGCTATTCACAGAAAAGTTAAAAGATGGCATGATAAAAGAATCCAAAAGTGGGAATTCAAAGTGGGTGAATATGTTTTATTGTACAACTCTCGTTTTAGATTCTTTACAGGAAAACTCCTCTCTAAATGGGAAGGACCTTATGTTATCGAAGAAGTTTACCGTTCTGGAGCCATCAAAATAAATAATGTCGAACGTACGAATGCGAAGGTGGTCAATGGTTAAAGAATCAAGCATTATATCTCAGGTACGCCTATTAATGTTGAAAGCAATATTATGCAACACTGACACTGGGGAACACATAAAACAAAACTTCTAGAATGCTCCAGCATCCTAAAATAAGGGAGGTACGTGATACGGTAAGTAAACGGACTCAGAAAAATCCATAAAAATATTTTTTGTCAGTTCTAGAATATTAGAAAAATTAGGAAAATAAAAAGCAGCCAGGAAGGCACCCCTGGTGGGCACAAGACATCAGGGCGCGTCTGGCTTGCCAGGCACGCCCAGGTGGGTTGTGCCCACCTCGGATACCTTCCGGACTCCACTTTTGTCCCGTTTTCTTGTTTCCCAAGATAAAAAATCTTTATATACCCCCCAAACCTATTGACCTCTGTATCGCAAAGAAATATTAATGTTTTCTTTTCTTGCTGTTTTCCGATAGATCTGTCAGGCTAGGCATCATGTCTTCTTCCTCCTCCAACAACATAGAAGATGACGGTTGGCTGATGAAGATAGAATTGAAGAGGGGGGAACCAAAGGAAGCTAGCAAGGTGACAAGAGCAAGCAAACTGTTGGAGATCAAGTTCTGGCAGTAGAGCAAGATTTGCCTGCGGAGGAAGAAGAGGATATCATCCAACCATATTATGAACATCTTACCCCCACTAAAATTGAAGCTTTTAGGGTCATTGAAACGGTTTGTGTTCAAAACAAGTATCTCACTTGTGCAAATATTCTTTTGCAAGAGGACATCATTTCCCTTCGGAGCATCATCCATAAACTGGAGAATCTCTTGATCCTGAAGGACAAGCTCGCTACTACTTCATCACCACCACCAACACCTTCTTCACCACCAAAGGAAAATTGATTATCGGGTATGGGCACTCCCCTTGGCTTGAGCCAAGCTTGGGGGAGGTGCCCCGGTATTGTATCACATCACTGTCTTTGCCTTTATCTACCTTAGTTCAATCTATAGTTATCTTTTGAATTAGTTGAATAAAAGTCTAGTTTGATCATTCTTTGAGAGTTTTCTTAGTTATCTATCTATCTATGTAATCCTGTGCAAGATTATATAATTAAGTTAGTCTGAGTTTTGTTTTCTTCACCTTCTTTGTTTCAATAAAAAAGGAAATAAATGAAAAAGATCATATGCTAATTGTATGGTAAGTAATGACACCACATAAGGAAAAGTATAAGTAGTAAAATTTATTGGAGATTGACAAACATAGCATTGGTCAATGATGCAATTCATGAAATAATTAATAAAGGAAGAGAAGCTTCACATGCAAATATAATATCTTGGACATCTTTTGTGATTGTGAGCCCCCATCAAATATTATATGCCAAAATGGTTGACGTTGGACAAGGAAAACAATGTAATGACTTATGTTTGTTCATATTCACATAGAAGTTATATTGTCAAAGATCCTTTAACATGTGGTGCTTGCTCAATATCTTTTCTAGCAAAAAAATCGCACTAAGTAGAGATACTACTTGTGCAACCAAAAACCCTTAAACCCAAATCTTTTTCGAGACTCTTCCATACCTATGTATGGATTGAGTAAGATCCTTCAAGTAGGTTGTCATTGGTGCATAAAGGCAATAAAAATTGCTTCTAAATATGTAAGACCATTAAGTGTCAGAGAAAATTGAGCGTTGTACGAACTTGTGATGGCAAATAATAAAAGCGACATACTGCATAATAAAGGTTGCTATCATAAGGGGCAATATAACATGATGTTCTTTTGCACTAAGAGATTGAGCATATGACCAAAAGGTGCACGTCACCCTCTGCGAAGGGCCTATATTTTACATTTATGTATTTACTTTTATGCAAAGAGTCAAAGTATTTCTCTCTTTCCCTTTTTATTTTATCTTTTATCAAGCATCATGCGGTGAGGAAAGATCTTGGCACATATATCCAGTTGAATGTCGATGAGCATGAATTATTATTGTTGACATCACCCTTGAGGTGAGTACGTTAGGTGGCGATACCATACACCCATATCTTTCTATGTGTCCGGTTGAAACTTTTTGCTCATGTGTATGCGGTGAGTGTTAGCAATCATAGAAGACTATATAATGGTTGAGTATGTGGACTTGCATGAAGGCTCTGATACGTGACCCTTCCCGAAAAGATGATGAATTGTAATTGCAAAGTTCACCGAGAACATAGTTTGTTGGTTTTCAATAGAGTTTATGCTTTATACTTCAATAGTGTGATGAATTTTTAATTGTTCATGAGAAGTTATATGATAGAGCTATGTGTATTATTTTTAATGAAGTTTTTTGTTGTTACCATTATATGCATGATTCTTCTATGTCTGTAATTTGTCTTTGTCGACACCTCTCTCTGTAAGCACGTGGACATGTTTTTTGATTTTGATTTTTGCTTGAGGACAAGCGAGGTCTTAGCTTGGGGGAATTGATACGTCCATTTTGCATCATGTTTTTCTACTGTTATTTATGATGTTTTCATGCATAATAATGCCTTTTGGAGTAATTCTAATGCCTTTTCTCTCATAATATGCAAGGTTTATATCAAGAGGGAGAATACCAGCAGCTTGAAAGCTGGACCTAAAAAAGCAACATCAGGCTACCTATTCTGCACAACTCCAAATGAGCTGAAACTTCACAAGGATTTTTTATGGAATATATAAGAATTATTGGAGCAAATAACTACCAGAGGGGGCCCACCAGGTGGGCACAACCCACCTGGGCACGCCAGGGAGCCCAAGCGCGCCCCTGTGGGTTGTGCCCTCCTCGGCCCACCTTCGGTGCCCATCTTCTGGTATATAAGTCATTTTGACCTAAATAATTGGGGGTAGGAATTTTGGGATGGAGCGCCGCCATCTCGAGGCGGAACTTGGGCAGGAGCACTTTTGCCCTCCGGCGGAGCGATTCCGCCAGGGGAACTTCCCTCCTGGAGGGCGAAATCATCATTATCATCATCACCAACAACTCTCCCATCGAGGGGAGGGCAATATCCATCAACATATTCAACATCACCATCTCCTCTCAAACCCTAGTTCATCTCTTGTGTTCAATCTTTGTACCAGAACCTTAGATTGGTGCTTGTGGGTAACTAGTAGCGTTGATTACATCTTGTAGATGATTACTATATGGTTTATTTGATGGAAGATTATATGTTCAGATCCATTATGCTATTCAACACCCCTCTGATCATGAACATGTTTATCACTTGTGAGTAGTTACTTTTGTTCTTGAGGTCACGGGAGAAATCTTGTTGCAAGTAATCATGTGAACTTGATATGTGTTGGATATTTTGATGATATGTATGTTGTGATTCCCTTAGTGGTGTCATGTGAACGTCGACTACATGAAACTTCACCATGTTTGGGCCTAAGGGATGCATTGTGGAGTAGTTTTTAGATGCTGGGTCGCTAGAGTGATAGAAGCTTAAACCCTAGTTTATGCGGTACTTCGTAAGGGACCGATTTGGATCCAAATGTTTAATCTTAGGGTTAGATTCTATCTTAATACTTTTCTCATAGTTGCGGATGCTTGCATGGGAGTTAGTCAAAAGTAGGAGGTTTGTTCAAGTAAGAACAACACCTAAGCACCGATCCACCCACATATCAAATTATTAAAGTAGTGAACACAAATCAAGCCAATATGGTGAAAGTGACTAGATGAAATTCCCGTGTGCCCTCAAGAACACTTTGCTTATTATAAGAAACCGTTTTGGCCTGTCCTTTGCCGCAAAAGAATTGGTCTACCTTGCTGCATACTATTTTCCATTACCGTTACTTGCTCGTCACAAATTATCTTGCTATCAAACTATCTGCTACTTACAATTTCAATGCCCGTAGACATTACCTTGCAGAAAACCACTTGTCATTTCCTTCTGCTCCTCGTTGGGTTCGACACTCTTACTTATCGAAAGGACTAAAATTCATCCCCTATACTTGTGGGTCATCAGCACCCGAGGGAGATTCCTAGTCGGACTCGACCACGACAGCTGCACCTGAAGAGGCTGCGGAGGGAGTCGCAACCGATGGTGGAGGAGGGAGCAATCGCAGCCATGACAGGTCACCCGCACCATGCTGGGGGACGTGGCGAGCGGCTCCGCTTAAGGAGATGTAGACATGTGTCGTCTGGTGTGCACATGGTGGGAGATAGGGTCATTGCACCGGTAACCTTTAGTGTTGGAAGGGTAGCCAAGGAAGAAGCAAGGGAGTGATCGTGATGCGAGTTTGTAGGGAGGGGGGTACACGCGATTCTAGGATAGCAGAGACACCCGAATGTGCGAAGGCCATCATATGATGGAGGCGCACCAAAGAGGAGTTGGTGAGGGGCATAGTTCCAACGGGGACGACGCGGTCTAATGTTAAGAAGAAGAGTGGCGGTGGCGAGAGCATTAGGCCAGAACATGGGAGGTACATTTGAGTGAAAGAGTAATGTATGAACGCGATCATTGAGAGCGCGTAAGATGCGCTAAGCATGGCCATTATGCGATGAAGTGTAGGGGCAGGTTAGTCAAAAATGGTGCCGTGAGAAGCAAGAAGATCTCGAACAGTGACATTGTCAAATTCTTATGGAAAACTCTTAAGAATTTGACGCAAAACGGTGGACTTGGGGTGTCCGAAACGAGATTCCAAAGGTTGACACCGGCATCGAAGGCGACTAGAGTGGTGGAGGCGGTGGTGGAGGAGTGCATCGAGTAGAGCTCGTCGGGACTATCACATCGGTGGGAATCATCCGGGTATGGGTTTCCTTCACAGAAAAACCAACACCATCAAACTCAATGGTAATAGGATTCTCACGAGCAAGATGACGAACAGAAACAAGGTTCATGACTAAATCAAGGGAAACAGGTATATTAGACATGGTGAGTGGCATAGATGTGGAAGGAAAAGAAGTACGACCAACATGTGTAATAGGTAATGTTGAGCCATTAGGGACGGTGATGCGAGTCGAAGAATGAACCGAAGTGGAGGAAGTTAGGTTACAGGGATGATATGTCTTCTGGATGGTGGTGTAGAAGTCCATGTACCAATCCACCATAGTTGTTTTGTGATGGGGCCGAGTGCAGCGCAGCCAAAAGAGCAGGGTCCCATGGCGGGGGAACCTGCGGCATGGTGAGGCGGTCGTAGGGTTGAACAGGGGTGGGCGGACCGTAGCCGCCGGCGATCGGCTACGCGGGCAGAGCGACGTAGCCGCTGGCGATCGGCTATGCAGGCAGAGCCGCATAGCCGGCACCAGTCGACTGCAGTGGTGTGGCGAGGTAGGCCTGATGACCCGCCGGTCGTGGCCCGAGTAGACTCGGCACCGGAGCCCTCGGGGTGGCCATGTGGTACGCATGGACGACGCCCATCCAAGGGTTCTGGCTGACCGACAGGGTGAGGTGGCCTACTGTTGGTGTGGCACCCCAGAGTCCCGCTGTTGCTAATGTTGGCGGCGGCCGCCCCCGCCGTGCCGATTGTGTCGTCCCCAGCCATTTTGATGCTAAGGCACAGGGGCACGAGCGGCGACGGGAAGTAGCCCGGTGATGCGGGTCCGCCGTGAGAGGTACCCGCGACAAGGGCGGTGTGATGCACCCTCTTCTTCACCTTTTGCATCTGTTGTTCCTCCAGTTTGTAGTATGCGACGATGGTCTGAAAGGCAGGCTGAGGCAACAAAGCGAGATTAGAAGTGACGTTGCTGAAATATTCATTAATACCAGCGGTGAGAGTGCTAAGCATGAGGTTGTCGGAAACTTTCGCTCCAATGTCGCGAAGTTCATCGACGAGCATCTTGAGGCACATGCAATAGTCAATAATGGTGGAGTCATCTTGATGGCACCCGAAGAACTCTTGCTGCAAGAAAATAAGGCGATGAAGTTTGTTGTCGGTGAAGAGCTCGTTGATCTTGTTCCACATGGTGCAAGCATTGTCGTCCTCAGCGACAACCCTGTGGAATATGTCCTTCAAGATGGTTTGGTAGAACCATCAGATGAGAGTGGCCTCGACAGCAGACTACTCCAGGGCGACCTTCATGACCGTGCTGTCGACGGAGC
This sequence comes from Secale cereale, assembly GCA_902687465.1. Lineage (NCBI taxonomy): Eukaryota > Viridiplantae > Streptophyta > Magnoliopsida > Poales > Poaceae > Secale > Secale cereale. The sequence goes on along the minus strand of LR738713.1, from coordinate 152,251,820 downwards.
CGTCTATGTGCTCAGTGAGGTAGTACTCACAGAAGACAAGGCTGAAGTAGGTCTTCCACGTGTAGTAGGAGGAGCTTGATAGATCAATGCAGATGGGAACACGGGCCTCTATGTTGAGATCGCGGATGTCAGCGGTGGAGGGTTCAGGTTTGGTGAATGGGTTAGAGGCGCCGAAGAAGGAGGACATGGGGGAGTCCATGGCAGCGGTGTGAGGAGAGGGTTTGGTGGCAGCAGGGGCTAGGGTAGATGGCGGTCGCGTCTCGGGTGGGTGGCAGCTGTGGCTAGGGTAGATGGCATCGACTAGGGTTTAGGCAATATGGCGGCTAGGGCTTAGGGTAGGGAGAGTAGAAGGCAGTGGCAGGAGAGGGAGGGGCGGCTGTGGGGTGGGGAAAGAGATGCAGCGGCGTCAGGTTGCGGAGGCGATAGGAGGTGGGCGGAAGCGATGAGGATCGCATGCTAAATCGATACCATGTTAGATGGGAAAGTAGGGATTGCATGTGAAAATGCAACTAATCCCCGTTTGGTTTTCGTAATTCATAACAACATATAGCTCATTTAACTAATATCCATTCAAGATTAATGTTTCAGAAAGTTCAATGATTGGCATGGCATGGACTAGAGATGTGGACCCCTCAAAATGCTAAGTGTTGGGGTTCGTTGCAGAAAATCAAAAAAATTCCTACGCATCACCAAGATCTATCTATGGAGATTACTAGCAACGAGAGGGGAGTGCATCTTCATACCTTTGAAGATCGTGACGCGAAAGCGTTGCAAGAACGCGGTCAGTGGAGTCGTACACGAAGCGATTCAGATCGTGGCCGAATCCGATCTAAGCACCGAACAACGGTGCCTCCGCGTTCAACACACATGCAGTTCGGTGACGTCTCCCATGCCTTGATCTAGCAAGGAGAGAGGAAGAGGTTGGGGAAGACTCCGTCCAGCAGCAGCACGACGGCGTGGTGTTGATGGAGGAGCGTGGCACTCCAGCCGGGCTTTGCCAAGCACTACGAGAGACGAGGAGGGAGAGGGGTAGGGCCGCGCAAAGAGAGAGGGGGACTCGCGTGTCTGGCAGACCCCAAACCCCCACTATATATAGGAGGAGGGGAGGGGCTGCGCCCCCATCTAGGGTTCTCCCCTAGGGGTGGCGGCAGCCCTAGATTGGTCTAGGGGCGGCCAGAGGGGGGAGAGAGGGGGGCACACCTAGGGTGGGCCTTAAGGCCCATCTGCCCCTATGGTTTGCCCCCTCCCCTCTTCCCTGCGCCTTGGGCCTTGGTGGGAGGCGCACCAGCCCACCTAGGGGCTGGTTCCTTCCCACTCTTGGCCCGCGCAGGCCTCTGGGGCTGGTGGCCCCTCCCGGTGGACCCTCGGAACCCTTCCGGTGGTCCTGGTACGTTACTGATAATGCCTAGAACAATTCCGGTGACCAAAATGGGACTTCCCATATATAAATCTTTACCTCCGGACCATTCTGGAACTCCTCGTGACATCTGGGATCTCATCCGGGACTCCGAACAACATCCGGTAACCACGTACATCTATTCCCTATAACCCTAGCGTCATCGAACCTTAAGTGTGTAGACCCTACGGGTTCGGGAATCATGCAAACATGACCGAGACATATGTCCGACCAATAACCAACAGCGGGATGTGGATACCCATGTTGGATCCCACATGTTTCACGATGATCTCAAAGGATGAACCACGATGTCAAGGATTCAAACAATCCCGTATACAATTCCCTTTGTCTATCGGTATAGCACTTGCCCGAGATTCGGCCGTCGGTATACCCATACCTTGTTCAATGTCGTTATCGGCAAGTCTCTTTACTCGTTCCGTAACACATCATCCCGTGACCAACCCCTTAGTCACATTGAGCTCATTACGATGATGTCTTACCGAGTGGGCCCAGAGATACCTCTCCGTCGTACGGAGTGACAAATCCCAGTCTCGATTCGTGCCAACCCAACCGATACTTTCGGGGATACCCATAGTGTGCCTTTATAGCCACCCAGTTACGTTGTGACGTTTGGCACACCCAAAGTACTCCTACGGTATCCGGGAGTTGCACAATCTCATGGTCTAAGGAAAGTATACTTGACATTGGAAAAGCTTTAGCATACGAACTACACGATCTTGTGCTAGGCTTAGGATTGGGTCTTGTCCATCACATCATTCTCCTAATGATGTGATCCCGTTATCAATGACATCCAATGTCCATGGTCAGGAAACCGTAACTATTTATTGATCAATGAGCTAGTCAACTAGAGGCTCACTAGGGACATATTGTGGTCTATGTATTCACACATGTATTACGATTTCCGGATAATACAGTGAACACTAGACAATTATCATGACCAAGGAAATATAATAATAACCATTTTATTATTGCCTCTAGGGCATATTTCCAACAGTCTCCCACTTGCACTAGAGTCAATAATATAGTTACATTGTGATGAATCGAACACCCATAGAGTTCCGGTGTTGATCATGTTTTGCTCGTGGAAGAGGTTTCAACGGATCTGCGACATTCAAATCCGTATGCACTTTACAAATATTTATGTCTCCATCTTGAATATAATTCCGGATGGAGTTGAAACGGCGCTTGATGTGCTTGGTCTTCTTGTGAAACCTAGGCTCCTTGGAAATGGCGATAGCTCCAGTGTTGTCATAGAAGAGAGCCATCGGGCCCGACGCACTTGGAATAACTCCTAGGTCGATGATGAACTCCTTCATCCAGACTCCTTCATGTGCTGCTTCGGAAGCAGCTATGTACTCCACTTCACATGTAGATCCCACCACGACGCTTTGCTTGCAACTGCACCAGTTGACTGCCCCACCATTCAAAATATACACGTATCCGGTTTGTGACTTAGAGTCATCCAGATTTGTGTCGAAGCTAGCATCGACATAACCATTTACGGCGAGCTCTTCGTCACATCCATAAACGATAAACATATCCTTAGTCCTTTTTAGGTACTTCAGGATGTTCTTGACTGCTGTCTAGTGTTCCATACCGGGGTCACTTTGGTACCTGCCCACCAAACTTGTGGCAAGGTTCGCATCTGGTCTGGTACACAGCATGGCATGCATAATAGAACGTATGGCTGAGCCATAGGAGATGACACTCATCTTTTCTCTATCTTCTGCCGAGGTCGGGCATTGAGCTACGCTCAATTTCATACCTTGCAATACAGGCAAGAACCCTTTCTTGGACTGATCCATATTGAACTTCTTCAATATCTTGTCAAGATATGTGCTTTGTGAAAGACCAATGAGGCGTCTCGATCTATCTCTATAGATCTTGATGCTTAATATGTAAGCAACTTCTCCAAGGTCCTTCATTGAAAAACACTTATTCAATTAGGCCTTTATGCTTTCCAAGAGTTCTACATCATTCCCATCGGCAATATGTCATCCACTTATAATATGAAAAATGGTACAGAGCTCCCACTCACTTTCTTGTAAATACAGGCTTCTCCATAAGTTTGTATGAACCCAAACGCTTTGATCATCTCATCAAAGCAAATGTTCCAACTCCGAGATGCTTGCACCAGCCCACAGATGGAGCGTTGGAGCTTGCATACCTTGTTAGCATTCTTAGGATCGACAAAACCTTCCGGCTGCATCATATACAGTTCTTCCTTAAGGAAGCCGTTAAGGAATGTCGTTTTGACATCCATTTTCCATATCTCATAATCATAGAATGCGGCAATTGCTAACATGATTCGGACAGACTTCAGCATCGCTACGGGAGAGAAAGTCTCATCGTACTTAATCCCTTGAACTTGTCGATAACCTTTAGCGACAAGCCGAGCCTTATGGATGGTCACATTTCCATCTGCGTCAGTCTTCTTCTTAAAGATCCATTTATTTTCTATGGCTCGCCGATCATCGGGCAAGTCAACCAAAGTCCATACTTTGTTATCATACATGGATCCTATCTCGGATTTCATGGCTTCAAGCCATTTGTTGGAATTCAGGCCCGCCATCTCTTCTTCATAGTTCGAAGGTTCACCGTTGTCTAACAACATGATTTCCAGGACAGGGTTGTCGTACCACTCTGGTGCGGAACGTGTCCTCGTGGACCTACGAAGTTCAGTAGTAACTTGACCCAAAGCTTCATGATCATTATCATTAACTTCCTCTCTAGTCGGTGCAGGCACCACAGAAACATCTTCCTCGCTGCGCTACTTTCCGGTTCGAGAGGTGTGACAATCACCTCACCAAGTTCCAATTTACTCCCACTCACTTCTTTCGAGAGAAACTCTTTCTCTAGAAAGGATCCATTCTTGGCAACAAAGACCTTGCCTTCGGATCTGAGGTAGAAGGTATACCCAATAGTTTCCTTAGGGTATCCTATGAAGACTCATTTTTCCGATTTGGGTTCGAGCTTTTCAGGTTGAAGTTTCTTGACATAAGCATCGCATCCCCAAAATTTTAGAAACGATAACTTAGGTTTCTTCCCAAACCATAGTTCATACGGTGTCATCTCAACGGATTTAGACGGTGCCCTATTTAAAGTGAATGCGACGGTCTCTAAAGCATGACCCCAAAATGATAGCGGTAAGTCGGTAAGAGACATCATAGATCGCACCATGTCCAACAGAGTACGATTACGACGTTTGGACACACCGTTACGCTGAGGTGTTCCAGGCGGCGTCAATTGTGAAACAATTCCACATTTTCTTAGGTGTGTGCCAAATTAGTGACTTAAATATTCTCCTCCACAATCTGATCGTAAGAACTTTATTTTCCTGTCACGTTGATTCTCAACCTCATTCTGAAATTCCTTGAACTTTTCAAAGGTCCCAGACTTGTGTTTCACAAGTATACATACCCATATCTACTTAAGTCATCAGTGAGGGTGAGAACATAACGATAACCACCACGAGCTTCAACAATCATTGGACCGCACACATCGATATGTATGATTTCCAACAAGTTGGTTGCTCGCTCCATTGTTACGGAGAACAGAGTCTTGGTCATCTTGCCCAAGAGGCATGGTTCGCACGTGTCAAATGATTCATAATCAAGAGACTCCAAAAGTCCATCTGCATGGAGCTTCTTCATACGTTTGACGCCAATATGACCAAGGCGATAGTGCCACAAGTATGTGGGACTATCATTATGACCTTACATCTTTTGGCATTCACACTATGAATATGTGTAACATCACGTTCGAGATTTAATAAGAATAAACCATTGACCAACGGGGCATGACCATAAAACATTTCTCTCATATAAATAGAACAACCATTATTCTCAGATTTGAACGAGTAGCCATCTCGCATTAAACGAGATCCATATACAATGTTCATGCTCAAAGCTGGTACTAAATAACAATTATTGAGGTTTAAAACTAATACTAAAGGTAGATGTAGAGGTAGCGTGCCGACGGCGATCACATCGACCTTGGAACCATTCCCGACGTGCATCGTCACCTCGTCCTTCACCAGTCTCCGCTTATTCCGCAGCTCCTGCTTTGAGTTACAAATGTGAGCAACTGCACCGGTATCAAATACCCAGGAGCTACTACGAGCACTGGTAAGGTACACATCAATGACATGTATATCACATATACCTTTGACGTTGCCGGCCTTCTTATCTGCTAAGTATTTGGGGCAATTCCGTTTCCAGTGGCTCGTTCCCTTGCAATAAAAGCGCTCAGTCTGAGGCTTGGGTCCATTCTTTGGTTTCTTCCCGGCAACTGGCTTACCGGGCGCAGCAACTCCTTTTCCATCCTTCTTGAAGTTCTTCTTACCCTTGCCTTTCTTGAACTTGGTGGTTTTATTCACCATCAACACTTGATGTTCTTTCTTGATCTCCACCTCCTCTAATTTCAACATTGAATATACCTCGGGGATGTACTTCCCCATCCCTTGCATATTGAAGTTCATCACAAAGCTCTTGTAGCTAGGTGGGAGCAACTGAAGGATTCTGTCAATGACCGCGTCATCTTGGAGATTAACTCCCAGCTGAGACAAGAGGTTATGTAACCCAGACATTTTGAGTATATGCTCGCTGACAGAACTATTCTCGTCCATCTTACAACTACAGAACTTGCCGGAGACTTCATATCTCTCGACTCGGGCATGAGCTTGGAAAACCATTTTCAGCTGTTGGAACATCTCATATGCTTTGTGCTGCTCAAAACGCTTTTGGAGCCCCGATTCTAAGCTGTAAAGAATGCCGCACTGAACCAGGGAGTAATCATCACTACGCGACTGCCAGGCGTTCATAACATCTTGAGTTGCTGGGAAAACGGGTGTATCACCTAGCGGTGCTTCAAGGACATATGCTTTCTTGGCAGCTATGAGGATGATCCTCAAGTTACGGACCCAATCCGTATAATTTCTACCATCGTCTTTCAGCTTGGTTTTCTCTAGGAATGCGTTGAAGTTGAGGGCAACATTAGCGTGGGCCATTTGATCAACAAGACATATTGTAAAGATTTTAGACTATGTTCATGACAATTAAGTTCATCTAAACAAATTTAATGAACTCCCACTCAGATAGACATCTCTCTAGTCATCTAAGTGATACATGATCCGAATCGACTAGGCTGTGTCCGATCATCACGTGAGACGGACTAGTCATCAACGGTGAACATCTTCATGTTCATCGTATCTTCTATACAACTCATGTTCGACCTTTCGGTCTTCCATGTTCGGAGACCATGTATGTACATGCTAGGCTCGTCAAGTCAACCCTAAATGTATTGCGTGTGTAAATCTGGCTTACACCTGTTGTATGCGAACGTTAGAACCTATCACACCCGATCATCACATGGTGCTTCGGAACAACGAACCTTAGCAACGGTGCACAGTTAGGGGGGACACTATTCCTGAAATTTTAGTGAGAGATCATCTTATTTACTACCGTCGTTCTAAGCAAATAAGATGTAAAACATGATAAACATCACATGCAATCAAATAGTGACATGATATGCCAATATCATTTTGCTCCTTTTGATCTTCATCTTCGGGGCTCCATGATCATCATTGTCACCGGCATGACACCGTGATCTCCATCATCATGATCTCCATCATCGTGTCTTCATGAAGTTGTCTCGCCCAACGTTACTTCCACTACTATGGCTGACGGTTAGTAATAAAGTAAAGTAATTACATGTCGTTTTCAATGACACACATGTCATACAATAAAATAAGACAACTCCTATGGCTCGTGCCGGTTGTCATACTCATCGACATGCAAGTCGTGATTCCTATTACAAGAACATGATCAATCTCATACATCACATATATAGCATTCATCACATCCTTTTGGCCATATCACATCACACGGCACATGCTGCAAGAACAAGTTAGACGTCCTCTAATTGTTGTTGCAAGTTTTTACGTGGCTGCTATAGGTTTCCAGCAAGAACATTTCTTACCTACGCCAAAACCACAATGTGATATGCCAATTTCTATTTACCCTTCATAAGGACCCTTTTCATCGAATCCGATTCGACTAAAGTGGGAGAGACAGACACCCGCTAGCCACCTTATGCAACTAGTGCATGTCGGTCGGTGGAACCTGTCTCACGTAAGCGTACGTGTAAGGTCGGTCCGGGCCGCTTCATCCCATGATGCCGTCGAATCAAGATAAGACTAGTAGTGGCAAGTAAATTGACATTATCTACGCTCACAACAACTTGTGTTCTACTCGTGCATAGTAACTACACATAGACCTAGCTCATGATGCCACTGTTGGGATCATTGCAGAAAATCAAAAAAATTCCTACGCATCACCAAGATCTATCTATGGAGATTACTAGCAACGAGAGGGGAGTGCATCTTCATACCTTTGAAGATCGCGTTGCGGAAGTGTTGCAAGAATACGGTCGGTGGAGTCGTACATGAAGCGATTCAGACCGCGGCCGAATCCGATCTAAGCACCGGACAATGGTGCCTCTGCGTTCAACACACGTGCAGCCCGGTGACGTCTCCCGCGCCTTGATCCAGCAAGGAGAGAGGGAGAGGTTGGGGAAGACTCCGTCCAGCAGCAGCACACCGGCGTGGTGGTGATGGAGGAGCGTGGCACTCCAGCAGGGCTTCGCCAAGCACTGCGAGAAACGAGGAGGGAGAGGGGTAGGGCTGCGCCAAGAGAGAGGGAGACTCGCGTGTCTGGCAGCCCCAAAACCCCCCACTATATATAGGGGGGAGGGGCTGCACCACCATCTAGGGTTTCCCCCTAGGGGTGGCGGCCAGCCCTAGATTGGTCTAGGGGGGCGGCCAGAGGGGGGACAGAGGGGGGCGCACCTAGGGTGGGCCTTAAGGCCCATCTACCCCTAGGGTTTGCCCCCTCCCCTCTTCCCTGCGCCTTGGGCCTTGGTGGGAGGAGCACCAGCCCACCTAGGGACTGGTTCCTTCCCACTATTGGCCCACACAGGCCTCCGGGGCTAGAGGCCCCTCCTGGTGGACCCCCGGAACCCTTCCGATGGTCCCGGTACGTTACCGATAACGCCCAGAACAATTCCAGTGACCAAAACGGGGCTTCCCATATATAAATCTTTACCCCCGGACCATTCTGGGACTCCTCGTGACGTCCGGGATCTCATCCGGGACTTCGAACAATATTTGGTAACCACGTACATCTATTCCCTATAACCCTAGCGTCATCAAACCTTAAGTGTGTAGACCCTACGGGTTCGGGAATCATGCAGACATGATCGAGACATATCTCCGGCCAATAACCAACAGCGGGATCTGGATACCCATGTTGGCTCCCACATGTTCCACGATTATCTCATCGGATGAACCACGATGTCAAGGATTCAATCAATCCTGTATAAAATTCCTTTTGTCTACCGGTATAGCACTTGCCCGAGATTCGATCGTCGGTATACCGATACCTTGTTCAATCTCGTTATCGGCAAGTATCTTTACTCGTTCCGTAACACATCATCCCGTAACCAACCCCTTAGTCACATTGAGCTCATTACGATGATGTCTTACCGAGTGGGCCCAGAGAAACCTCTTCGTCGTACGGAGTGACAAATACCAGTCTCGATTCATGCCAACCCGACAGATACTTTCGGGGATACCCATAGTGTACCTTTATAGCCACCCAGTTACGTTGTGACGTTTGGCACACCCAAAGTGCTCCTATTGTATCCGGGAGTTGTACAATATCATGGTCTAAGGAAAGTATACTTGACATTGGAAAAGCTTTAGCATACGAGCTACACGATCTTGTGCTAGGCTTAGGATTGGGTCTTGTCCATCACATCATTATCCTAATGATGTGATCCCGTTATGAATGACATCCAATGTCCATGGTCAGGAAACCGTAACCATCTATTGATCAACGAGCTAGTCAACTAGAGGCTCACTAGGGACATATTGTGGTCTGTGTATTCACACATGTATTACGATTTCCGGATAATACAATGAACACTAGACAATTATCATGAACAAGGAAATATAATAATAACCACTTTATTATTGCCTCTAGGGCATATTTCCAACACTAAGGACACATATTGGCAAAAGTTCAAGACTCTACATTTTCATTTTAGTGATCCAAGATCACATTGAGTCCATAGGAAAAGCCAATTCTATTAAAATGGGATGAGGTGTTGCTTATTGGCATACTTGCTCAAAATGCTTAGTGATATGCTCCAAAACCCTCAACCACTTTCTCATTTCCACATATGTCCTAAACCTAAAGTCAAACTCGGCCCCACCGATTTGATCTATCTGGCGCCACCGAGTTCACTTGACATAGCCAATGCCAGAAACCCTAGTCAGTTCGATCTCACCGATAGGGATCTCGGTCTCACCGAGATGGGATTGCAAACTCTCTATTTCTCTTTGTAACATTTCGGTCTAAATGAGATGAGCGATCGGTCCCATCGTGTTGGCAATGCAAACTCTCTGTTTCCTTTTCGTAATGTTTCGGTCTCACCAAAATAAGCGATCGGTCCCACCGAGTTTGCCTGACCAAGTCTTTGGTTGCTTATTACTGAAATAGGTCTCACCCGGTTCATGTGATCGATCTCACCAAGATGAGGTTTCGTCCTAAACCTAGAGCATTGGTCACACCGAGTTGATATTATCGGTCCCACCGAAAAACCTAACATTCACATTTTGAACCAGGTCTGTCTCACCGAGTTCTACTATTCGGTCCCATCGAATTTGGTAAATTGTGTGTAACGGTTATATTTTCTGTGGAGGCTATATATACCCCTCCATCAGAGAGAGAGAGCGATCAGAACATGCCTACACTTCCACTACTCATTTTCTGAGAGAGAACCACCTACTCATGTGTTAAGACCAAGGTATTCCAATCCTACCACAAGAATCATGATCTCTAGCCTTCCCCAAGTTTATTTCCACTCAAATCATCTTTCCACCATATACAAATCTGTGAGAGAGAGTTGAGTGTTGGGGAGACTATCATTTGAAGCAAAGGAGCAAGGAGTTCATCATCAACACACCATTTATTACCTTTTGGAGAGTGGTGTCTCCTAGATTGGTTAGGTGTCACTTGGGAGCCTCCATCAATATTGTGGAGTTGAACCAAGGAGTTTGTAAGGGCAAGGAGATCGCCTACTTCGTGAAGATCTACCCTAGTGAGGCTAGTCCTTCGTCAGCGATGGCCATGGTGGGATAGACAAGGTTGCTTCTTCCTGGACCCTTCGTGGGTGGAGCCCTCCGTGGGCTCGAGCAGCTGTTACCCTTCGTGGGTTGAAATCTCCATCAACGTGGATGTAAGATAGCACCACTTATCAGAACCACACCAAAAATATCCGTGTCCCCATTGCGTTTGCACTCTCCAACCTCTCCCTTTACCTTCATATGCAATGCTTGACTTTCCGTTGCCACGACTCTAGAATTGCATGTGTGGTAAGATTGCTTGACTTGTGCTAAGTTGCTAAAATCTGGCAAAACTTAAAATTGGGAAAAGCAAGGTTGTCAGAATTGCGATTTTATTAAACGATTCTACGACTTTACGATCCAAACTAACCCCTATGATTCTACGATTTTAGTTCATAGAATCTACGTTTCTACGATCCTGGTAGTAAAGATTCTACGATTTGCGATCCTACCATAGGAGCTCCGATCCGATTCAAAATCACGATTCTGACAACCTTGGGGAAAAGGCTAGATTTTTATTTGGTCAAGTAGTCTAATCACCCCCCTCTAGACATACTTTCGATCCTACGAGTGGTATCATAGCTTTGGTCTCCATTAGCCTTGATTTCCATAGCTTTGGTGATCATAGCCTTGGTTTCAGAATCTAGGAGAGTATGGCATGTAGCGAGGGAAGTTACCACCATAGAGGTCCTTACTTTCATGGTACTAATTTTGCTAGTTGGAGGCATAAGATGAAAATGCATATTCTTGGACATAACCCTGTCGTTTGGGCTATTGTGTGTATTGGTTTGCATGGTGAATTCTTCAATGGGAAAGAATCGGATCATGAAGCTACCGCTGAAGAATTAAAGATGTTGCAATACAATGCTCAAGCTTGCGATATCCTCTTCAATGGATTGTGTCCCAAATAATTTAACTAAATCAGTCGTCTTGAGAATGCAAAGGAACTTTGTGATACTTTGATTGATATGCATGAAGGTACCGACTCCATCAAGGAATCCAAATTGGATGTGCTTCAAAGTCAACTTGACAAGTTCAAAGTGAAGGATGGTGAAGGTGTCGCTGAAATGTACTCTAGGCATGCTCTAATCACAAATGAGATTGCCAGCTTAGGAAGTGAAGAGATGACTGATAGATTCATCATCAAGAAGATCCTAAGAGCATTGGATGGAAAATATGATACCGTGTGCACATTAATCCAAATGATGCCCAATTACAAAGATCTCAAGCCAACGGAAGTCATTGGTAGAATTGTTGCTCATGATATGTCTCTCAAGGATAATGAAGAGCTTCACAACAAGTCTAGTGGCGCTTACAAAACGTCATGTGATGCCCCTACATCATCAAGTGATAAACAAGTCTTCAATGAAGAATTGAGCTTAATGGTGAAGAACTTCAACAAGTTCTACAAGAATAGAAGCAAAGAGAGAAGTTCCAAATCAAGGTCCTACAATGACAAAAGATATTCTAGTCGTGATTGCAATTGCTAAAATTGTGGGAGACCCGAACACTACTTGAATGAGTGTATGGCTCCACACAAGAGAATAGAATATTCACCCAAAAGGAGAAGTAAGAGAGATGAACCACCATCAAGAGAGAGAAGGAGTAGAGATGATCGTTATGAACGAAGTCCCTCTCGTGAAGCAAGGATTCACAAAGGACGGACAAATCATCAATGAGCTATACAAGACGAAGACATCAAGCTCATGTTGGTGAATGGGTATCCGGTTCCGACTCCGATGACCACTCCGAGAGAAGCTATTAATCTGACGCTGAAGATACTCAGGATGAAGGTGTTGCTTGAATTGCTCTTCTGTCATCTAACTCCTATGATATATTTGACTCACCTAATGAAGGAATTGGAAGATGCTTCATGGCTAAAGGCCCTAAGGTATCACACCCCGAATATCTTGATTTCAATAGTGATGAAGATGATTTGCTAGGAGATGATGATTTACTTGTTGGTAGCACTAGTCATGAAAACTATGATGAAGTTCCTATTAGTCATTGTAAGTGCATCTAGTGCCACCCCTAGTTGGTTTTGGAGTATTGACGACAAACCTGGTTGAGGGACTAATGTGTTTGTGAGAATTGTAGGATAACACAGGTATTAGTCCCTCATTGATTCAGTTAACCTATCGGAGATGACCCCTAAAAATGTATGAAGACATTGATATCAGTGGTGGTATATGAAGATAATCATATTGAAGACTATGACATGAGAAGACATTGTGTGAAGACTATGGAAAGCGAAGACGTAGATTTGTCGCTGTTTCCTTTTCTTCTTTGTTGAGTCATAGGAACCACCGTACTATTAAGTGGGGTCCAAGTGAACTAAGTCAGAGTGACTGATGTGATGCTCAACCAAATCCTATGTCTTCGAGCGAAGACTATGATAGCAAATCTTATCCAGAGGCGGATAAGTCAGCTTTACTTGGAGCTCAAGTAAAGTTGCCGTGTGTGTTTGAAATCTGACCGTTGGAACACGTGTCAGTTCCTTAGTGACCCACGGTCACTTCGGACAAATCAGGTCGGGTTGCCTAGTGGCTATAAATAGCCCACCCCCTACACCATAAATTGGTGGCTGCTCAGAGTTAGTGCACGGCTTTTGTCGTTTGAGAGCAACCCACCTCCGAAGCATTTGAGAGAGAAATCCTTGCGAGGACAAAGCCCAAACACCCAGAGCCAAAGAGTGTTAGGCATCACTGAAGTCTTTCTGTCTGTGTGACCTGAAGACTTATTACACTTGAGGACTGTGTTTCCTCCAGCCGGTTAGGCGTCGCGTTCTGAGCATCCAAGAGTAATTGTGGATTGCCGGTGAACGAAGTCTGTGAAGGTTTGGAAGTCTACCTTGAAGACTTACCAGAGTGATTGGGCGAGGACTAGGTGTTCTTAGCTCAAGGGGAACAAGGTGAAGACGCGGTCTTCTGAGTTGAATCTCAGCCTCCCTAACCAGACGTACAGTTGTCACAACAACTGGAACTGGTCTAACAAATCACTATCTTCCCCGAGCCACTGGTTCTATCCTTTCCTTCCTTTTACTTACAGCTTTACGTTGTGAAGACATAGCATGCTTGCCCTATCTGATTGTCTTCGTACAGTTGTCACAACAACTGGAACTGGTCTAACAAATCACTATCTTCCCCGAGCCACTGGTTCTATCCTTTCCTTCCTTTTACTTACAGCTTTACGTTGTGAAGACATAGCATGCTTGCCCTATCTGATTGTCTTCACTGAGTATCTACCTATTGTGATTGGCTTCATTCCTTCTTTTTTTTATGATCACTACTGCCTAGTTGCTATTAGTCTTCATGCTTTCACTTCATTGAAAACATGACTATTGCTTATCTAGTGTAGTCCACTTTCCGCTACATACTAATAGGCTTGAACTTATCGTTTGTCTTCGAAACTAACATGTTTTGAAGCATTTCATAAAAATCGCCTATTCACCCCCCTCTAGTCGATATGCTGCACTTTCAATTGGTATCAGACCAAGGTACTCCCTTGTTCTGTGTGATTCGGTTTAACCACCTGGAGTTTTAGCTATGTCGACTGCAGGGATAATCAAAGTCTCTGCTGCGTGCCCCGTCTTCGATGGCACCGAATATCCCTACTGGAAGAACAAGATCCGCATGCATCTTGAAGCCATTGACGTGGACCTCTGGGTTGTCGTCAAACACGGCATTCCCAAAACTGGTGAAGGTGTCACCGCTGCTGATGTCAAGAGACTCGTTCAATTGGATTCAACGGCCAAGAACATCATCTGTGGTCATCTGACCAAAGGACAGTATGGTCGTGTGAGTGCTCTGGACACGTCAAAGGAAGTTTGGGACTGGCTGTCAAAGGTCAATGAAGGAGTCTCTACCCAGAGAGATCAAAGGATCAGCGTCCTTCGCAATCTCTTCAATCGCTTCAAGAGACATGACAATGAGAATGTCCAGCACACTTTTGATCGACTCACTGACATCACAAATGAGCTTCAAGCACTTGGCGCCACCGAGATCACCAAGCATGAAATCGTCAAGACCCTCTTGAGATCACTCGACAGCTCATTTGATATACTTGCATTGATGATTCAAGAACGCCCTGACTTCAAGACTCTCGATCCGTCTGATATACTTGAGAGGCTCAACACACATGAGTATCAGCTATCTGAGAAGCGTGACATCTATGGTCCCAACTATGGCCGATCTCGCGCGTTGAAGGCAAAAGATGTTTCCTCATCTGAAGAAGAATCTGACTTCAGTTCTGATGATCCTGAAGACATTGGAAAGGAGCTTGCCATGCTTGTGAAGAAGTTCCAGAAATTCACTAGGAAGAAAGGCTTCAGAAAGTCTTCAAGATCCAGCTTAAGAAATGATGAAGCATCTGCTCATGACTACAAGAAAATAACATGTCATAAGTGCAAGAAACCTGGTCACTACATCTCTGAGTGTCCTCAGTGGGACAACGAGAAGAAGAAGAAGAAGAGCAAGGAATATGATTCTGATGACAAGAAAAAGAAGAAATACTCAAAGTCTTCATCAAAGTATTCATCACACAAGAAGAATTCATCTGGCAAGGCTCGTGCTTTTGTTGGCAAGGAGATGGATTCTGAGGAAGAGTCTGCTTCTAAAGAGGTGGAGGTGGAGTCGGAGGAAGAGTCTGATTCTGGTGCTGCAAGTCTGGCGTTAGCCACTGCCTACGTGGGCAAGTCTATCTTCAACACTGAAGACAATGGCCCCGTCCCCAACAATGATGATGAGGACGACGACTCTGCACCCACCTTCTGCTTCATCGCACGCGGTGCCAAGCCTATCCTCCTAACTGCATTGTAGGGAGTGACACCAAAGTCTTCAGAATGGATTATGGATAGCGGATGCACAAATCATATGACTGGTGATTGAAATCTTCTCATGGACTCAACTTTACGTCCATCCAACAAGAGTCACATCACATTTTCTGATACTGGTAAAAGCAAAGTGTTGGGTCTAGGTAGAGTTGCAATCTCAAGAGATCAGCACATGGACAAAGTCATGCTTGTTGAATCTCTTGGCTTCAACTTAATGTCTGTCTCAATGCTTTGTGACTTAAACATGATTGTGATCTTGGGAAAATTTCGTTGCATTGTACTAATGGAATCTGACAAGTCTTTAGTATTTGAAGGATACAGAAAATGTGATCTATATATGGTAGATTTCTCAGTTAGACCGCAGATGGCCGTATGTCTTCTAGCAAAAGCTTCAGAGTGCTAGCTCTGGCATCGGAGGCTAGGACATGCTGGCATGAGGAACTTGCATACACTCGCAAAGAAGAAGCATGTCATAGGCATCGAGGAAGTCAAGTTCAAGAAAGATCATCTATGTGGTGCCTGTGAAGCTGGGAATATGACTAGAGCCAAGCACCCCTCGAAGACAATCATGACGACATCTAAACCCTTTGAGCTGCTTCACATGGACTTATTAGGCCTTACTCACTACTCCACATTCTCTACCATAGCCTGTCTCTATGGCTTCGTCATTGTTGATGACTATTCAAGATACACTTGGGTGCACATAATACTGTACAAGACTGAAGTGCAAGATGTCTTCAGACGCTTCACCAACCGTGCCATGAACAATTATGGCATCAAGATCAAACATATCAGAAGTGACAATGGCACTGAATTCAAGAACACTGGCCTCGTTCTTTATCTGGATGAGATGGGAATCACTCATGAATTTTCAGCCCCATATACACCTCAGCAAAATGGGATCGTTGAGTGCAAGAACAGAACTCTAATTGAGATGGCTCGAACGATGCTCGATGAGTACAAAACACCAAGAAGATTCTGGCCCAAAGCTATTGATATTGCATGCCATATCATCAACCGTGTTTATCTTCACAAGCTTCTGAAGAAAACATCCTATGAACTCCTCACTGGAAAGAAGCCAAATGTAAGGTACTTCAGAGTATTTGGAGCTAAGTGCTGGATCAAGGATCCTCATCATAAGTCAAAATTTGCACCCAAAGCTCATGAAGGCTTCATGCTCGGATATTGTCGTGGAATTAGCACCGCAGATGTCCGGTTTAGCGGACTTGATGATGGAACCATCGCACGGGTTAACTTGAAGGGGTTCATAGCACACAAAGGACACAGAGAGTTTATACTAGTTCGGCCCCTTCGATGAAGGTAAAAGCCTACGTCTAGTTGGATTGGTATTGCTTGGGCGTCAATTTACAGGGAGCGGATCGCTTGCCTGTAGTCTCGACGGGTTGAATCTTGCTTCCCCCTAAACCGTCGCCGGGTCGTCCCTTTATATAGAGGTGACGCCTGGTTCGGTTTACAGAGTCCCGAGGCCGGCTCATATTTGTGTCCGCCTCGGTCTCTATCTTCTCTTCCTTATCTCTCAAGTTACATCGCTTGGCGGTTTACAAACCATACTTCTATACATGGGCCCTAAGATCTCATGGGCCGTAGCCTTTACTAAATATTACAACTAAACATATTATAATTAAGCCGGTTTACACTAGCCGATTCATACCTACTAGTCATATCCCTGACATTAGGCCCCAGAATGATCTGAACTTGTTCATATCACTCTCTCTTGTCTTGCATAATTTTCTTCTGTGCCTTCTCATTTTTGTAAACCGGCTCTGACGTCATCTTCGAGAATCATTGAATCTGACCGTGACATCATCTCCGCATTTAACGCTGCGAGCTGTGCTGTAGCTTTGTTTAATGGTTATCCCGAAGATCGAGGCGTCAAAGGGATCTTTATCCGATCTTTGCCCCCTCGAATCCCGCACCTGTCGCTTCACATCTGTCCTTCACTTATAAATACCGCCGTCCCCCTTCGTTCTTTCTTCTTCTCGCCTCTTCTTCCTCCGTCTGCCGCCCGAGCTTCAAGACACCATTGATGCCCGAGCTTGAAGCGCCGCCGTTGCCTCGCCGAGTCAAGACCTCCCTGGCCGCTGCATCAACCTGATTCGACCAGAGAAACTCCGCCGCTGTCTTCCATTGTTCAGGTACGTCTTTTCTTCCTCGTTATAGATCTGCATCCTCTAGGGTTCTTCCCTGTTCCTCCGCCATTAGGGCTTTCAACGAGAGCTTCATCTTGTTCCTCTTAAATGCTCACCTCGTAGAAAGTTTTTGACCTTTATGCCCAGTTAATAGATCTTCCACTAGTATTTGCTTTAGATCTCACCACTTATACTTATCCTGTAGATTCATCTGCTCCGCATAAGACCCTTGCGTTTCTTCCCATACTTTCTTGCACTTAATTTTCTTTTCTTTTCTTTGCACGCCCAGATCTGTTCCACTTTAGCCGTTTACAAAGAAACTGTTTCTTCTCCTTTGTAGATCCATTAGGTATACTCCGGTTTATACTGTTATGCCTTGTTCCTGTAAATTTTTTGAAGTTGAACGCAATGGTTTAGCTGTTCCTCTTTTACTCTCGTGAACCGGTAATGACATAGCTCCTATTATTGCCGGTTTAACCATATCATTAGTCCTCTGTTTAAACCGTTGCGTAAATTTTGTAGATATCTTCCGGTTTATACTGCTGTACCCGCATAATCCGTTTTTTTGCACTTTATCTTTTTCAGTACTTGTCCTTCCATTGCTATGGCCAAGCAGTTTGTCTCTTGTGATTGGGTCCCTTCCATCATCACGGAAGAAGACTTGGTCAAAATTTCTGAAATTGGTACCTTAGGCCCTCAGTCTGTTTTGAAGTGGCGGGCTCCGGGGAATGAATGCCCTCCTACTCCCAGGCCCGGGGAGGTTATTG
>LR738713.1:152219338-152233410 GCA_902687465.1 Secale cereale | reverse complement strand
GGTTCAAATTTTTTCCGGGACGTTCTTGCTGCCTTCCAGCTCCAGCTCCACCCTCAGGACATTGGGCCCAATTCTATTTCAAATATCTGTAATTTTCAAGTTTTCTCAGAGGTATACCTGCAAGAAGAACCGTCTGTTGACCTATTCCGGGACTTTTTTCATCTGAACCGGCGTACGGAGTTCACCAGTGGACCGCATCAGGAACTCGGCGGTGTTAGTATCCAGAAAAGGAGAGACGCCGTCTTCCCTCACGCCGCTTTACACACGCATCCAAAGGAGTGGAACAAGTCATGGTTTTACTGCGTTGACACTTCTCCTGAAGGGGAGAACCCTCTGCCGGGTTATCGTGAGCACCGTATTCCGGAGGATCATCCTCTACCACAACGACTCAGCTCTGTCGAGCGGACCCGGTTTGCATCATAGCTCTCCAGACTAAAAGCTTTCATGGCCAATGGCTTAACTGGAACCGATTTTATGCGCTGCTGGTTGTCTTGGAGCATTCTTCCCTTAAGTCAGCGATCGCAGTTGATGTGCCAGTATTCTGGTAAACCGGACGACCCTCAACGGTTTACCAAAGAAAAACTCTCTGAATCGGAGGTTATAGAATCAGCCAAGAAGATGCTCAACGTCTCCTTCGCAGACTGCATCAAAGTCGGGTTAGCTCCATATTATAAGAAGAATAAGCTGCCTGCGGTAAGTTTTGCTTTGCCCTGTATTTGTAACCCGTTCCTTTAATCCGTCCTTCCAATTATCTTTCTTTCTTTTGAATAGGCTGATGATCCTTTCTGGAAGAGAAAACCTCAGGAGAAAACCGGCAAACAAGCACGCCGGAAGACCTTTGCTAACAAGAAAAGAAAGGCAGCTCTTGACTCCAGCTCTCACGCCGAGGATGATGATCTGGATTCCGAGGTATGAATTAATCTGGTTTGAATTTTGCTTTCTTGTTCTCATATCTGTATCTAATGATAACTTTCCACAGGAGTTGGCTGAAGGTGATAATCCGGCCGAAGTTGAGGTAACTATCCTTTCTTCTGATTCAGAACCTCTTCCACAAAAAAGTCGTCGGACCGTCCGGAAATACCAATTTTCTCACCCTTATGCTCAATTGGATCCTAATTTTCTTTTGAAGAAGCAACAACATGAAGCTCTTCGCCGGACCACTCGCCATAGTGGCCTGGCAGTGGAATCATCTGGGATTTCTTTAACTCCGGCTCGGAAGCGCCGTGGTGAGGTGATACTTTCTCCGACTCTTCTTCATCCCAAGGCTGGGCTTATCCGAAAACCTCTTAAACCGTCTGACCCTGATTATCAGGAAACTCCACTGTCTTCTTCTGGTGAATCGACTGCCACACAGCTTCCCCCATTGAAAACTGTCCCAGGGTAAATCTTTTTAACATTTCCGGTTTATGATTCCCTTTTTGCTTTATAATGTTAACTCATTTTGCAAACTTTTTTCAGCAAGCCAAAGCCTAGCAAGAAACCCAAGGCAAACAAACCCCCTGCTGAAACCTCTGCAGATAATCCGGCGATTGATCCGGCGACGACCGTTCCTCCAGAAGGCGAGCCCATAGCTCCTCTTGAAGATCCTGCGCCTACGGATCATATCTCAGTACCCGAAAATCCTACTGCTGAAGATGTCCACAATCTGCCAAGTCCTGCCCGGGTGAACTCTCCTCAAACTAATCCGGCATCTCCCAATCCGGCTCACACTGCGACTCCCCCAACTGCACCTGCTTCTCCAGAAGTTGTAGTGACTGGGGCTGCTTTCGTTGCTCCGGCTGAGCCCACCGTTTTAGCCAAGCATACGGCTAAAACGGAGAAGTTATATAAGGAGAAGGGCAAATGGAGCACTGAAATATCCAATCTTGCAGATATGAGTGCCCAAGAAATCTATTCCGGGTACCTAAACCGGCTCCACAGCAGCCGAGACTATGAAGCAAGTTTGGTTAACTTGATGAAGGAGAAATATGAGGTAATCCTTTCCTTCTGACTTTGTGCTTTGTGATATGCTCCTATCCCATAACAGCCCCCAAGTTTCGGTTTAGCTGCATACTGAAGGTGAATCGGAACTTTATAGTTTGAACAATTGATTTTTATATTAGCCCCCAAGTATCAAGTATATAACTTGTTTATGTATTTGATACTTGTAAAAATTTCTGCTGATACTTCAATCATCCATTAGCCCCCAAGTGTCAAGTAGACAACTTGCTTGTGTGCTTGAGACTTGTAACTTTAAATTGCTGTTTTTATTGCTTCAACTGCCATTAGCCCCCAAGTGTCAAGTAGACAACTTGTTTGTGTGCTTGAGACTTGTCTGATTGTTGCCTCTTGTCACTTGATTATGCTTGCAGGCTGACTTAAACCGGAACGCTGATGAGATCAATGAACTTCGGAGCCGTCTTGCTGAGACAGAATCTGCCGCTTCAAAAGCTAAGAAAGATCTTCAGGTAAGTTTAAAGACTGCTGAAGATCTGAAGAAATACTTTGAAGAAGAGCGGACCACTTTTGAGGTTCAAAAGAAGGAGCTGGAGAAAAGAGTTCAGGACGCTGAAGGGGCGCTTAATCCGGTTACAGAAGAGTTAACCGGTTTAAAGCAGCAGATTGAGTTGATGACCTCTGCGATCTTTGGTAAGTATAATCTGAACTCCTGCTTTATCCTTGGAATCTTCCATCTGTGCCGGTTTAACCGTAATATCTATATGCAGGGCGCCGTGTCTCCCATCTTGGGGATGACCTACGGAAGAAGCTTAAAGCATGTTACACCTTGGTCGAGCAGCTGTATTCCGGCGCTCAGAGGATCATTAGTGCAACATCTTTCGGTAAACCGGCCCCTACGACCATCCAAGACACATTGAAAAAATTATCTGTTTTGCCGGTTCGTCTTGAAGAAGTTAAAAAATCTGCTGCCCGAGGTGGTGCCCTTCTGGCCCTTACCAGGGCTAAGGCCTGGGTCCCGGATCTTGATCCGGAAAAATCTTTAACTGGATTTCCTGACACAAAAGACGACGGTTCCACTTTTACCGCAAAGGATCTCTACGCCTTGACGAAGGAGATGCGCCCCCTCGCCAGCAAGCTTGCAGCTGAATCCGATTTATCCAGGATTCATCTGGCGTACGACTTGCAAAACGAGCGGGTGGAGCGGCCGGTTTATGACACCGTCAATTTAATCCCGCCGGTTCGTCCTCATACCTTCGCTCCAGATATCGAACCTTCTGAACTTATCAACGAAGAGATGTATTTCCGGGCTTTGACGAAGATTGATTGGCGTGTACCGGACTTCCAACCGCTTCAAGAAGACGAAGATATTCCGGATCAAGGTGATGGCCAGCCGTCTCAGCAAGGAGGAGCATAATTCAGAATTTATTGTTGTAATCGCAGTCTCTGTTTTGCCAAACAATCTTTTTAATCCGTCAGGCTTGTTATGCCTTGTAATAGGATAGCTGAAACATGATCTGCTTTAATCCAGATATTCTGTCTTTCTTATGAAATATTTGCCAATTTAAATGTTGTCTGATGTCGCTTATCTTGCATATCCTCTGCTCCTGCAGAAATAATACTGAAAATATGTCCTAGTGATTTACCACTGGACGGATTAAATTGTTCTCTCAAAACATCAAATAAGTACATACTTATACCAGAAATAAAGTTATACCTGAGATTATATATTCTCAATACTCTTAATCCGGTAGGACTTTAAAGACTCTTGATGAAGACCTTCATAGATCCAATTAGAAACCCGGGTATTGATGATATACTTCGGTTCATCTTGTTCTGAAAACTTTGTTCAGAAATTTGTGGCTTGTTGCCTGATAGATGATCCGGGTTATAATGAACACCGGTTTATTCATGCTGGTATTCATGACCCAGACTTTTTACTTTATAGATATGTGGTCAGCTTCTGCAGCTGTTCCACTCCGGTTAAAAGGGTTATAAAACACAAACACCAAAAGATGCAAATTTTGCAAATAAGACCATGGAGTCGAGGCTTTTTAAGAGCTGCCAGGCTCAAAGCAAGGTTCAGCCAATCAATGGGATGTGGATTATCCATCTTTCCCAGAGGGCCTATCCAATCACTGAATGTGGATTATCCATCTTTTTCAGAGGGCCGATAGAACCGCAAATAAAAAAATTGAGCCAATCACTGGATGTGGATTATCCATCTTTCCAGAGGGCCTAGCCAATCACTGAATGTGGATTATCCATCTTTTCAGAGGGCCTCCATGGTTCCTCCGAACCGGTGGGTAAATATAAACCAATCACTGAATGTGGATTATCCATCTTTTCAGAGGGTCTCCATGGTTCCTCCGAACAGGTGGGTAAGTATAAACCAATCACTGAATGTGGATTATCCATCTTTTCAGAGGGTCTCCATGGTTCCTCCGAACCGGTGGGTAAATATAAACCAATCACTGAATGTGGATTATCCATCTTTTCAGAGGGTCTCCATGGTTCCTCGAACCTGTGGGTAAATCGTGAAGCGTCCTTTCTTTGAACCGGATGTGATCTCATGTTCTTTAGAGAGTTTTACTCTGAAAAAAATCAACTTTAAACCAGCCAATATGTTGAAATATAATATCTGATAAAAAACTTGCGTGGTTGTCCTCACAAGATATTTGTATGTGGAAAAAGGGCTGAGCCCCCGGTTTACCGAGGGTGCCGGTTTATTTATTAATCATAATATATACATAGGATACAGTGGAGCTCGTAGCTCAAGTATAGTATGGCCGTAAATGGGCGATGTTCCATGGCCTCTTCGTCTCCTCTTCTGATGTCCGTGAGTCCTTGTGTTCTCGAACGTCCACCAAGTAATATGAACCGTTGTGTAGATTCTTACTGACCACAAAGGGCCCTTCCCAAGGTGGGGATAGCTTGTGCATATCTGTTTGATCTTGGATGAGCCGGAGTACCAAGTCGCCCTCCTGGAACGTCCTTGTTCTGATCCGGCGGCTATGATATTTGCGTAAGTCTTGTTGATAAATTGCAGATCGTGCCGCAGCTATATCACGCTCTTCATCCAGCCGGTCTAAACTGTCTTGCCTTGCTCTCTCGTTGGCCGCTTCAACATAAGCTGTTACCCTTGGTGAATCATGACGTATATCGCTTGGAAGGACTGCTTCAGCACCATAGACCATGAAGAAAGGTGTGTAACCTGTAGACCGGTTTGGGGTAGTGTTGATACTCCAAAGAACAGATGGCAACTCCTCAACCCAACATCCTAGGGTTCTCTGCAAAGGTGTCATAAGCTGGGGTTTGATACCTCGCAAAATCTTCTGATTTGCCCTTTCAGCTTGACCATTGGATTGGTGGTGGGCCACAGAAGACACGTCCAAGCGAATATGTTCTCGTTGGCAGAATTCTTCCATCTCACCCTGAGATAAATTGGTGCCATTGTCTGTGATGATGCTGTGTGGAAAGCCAAACCGGAAAATTACTTTTTTAATGAATTTGACTGCCGTCGCCGCATCACATTTGCTTATAGGCTCTGCTTCAACCCACTTTGTAAACTTATCTACTGCTACTAGTAGATGAGTTTTCTGATCTTGGGATCGCTTGAAGGGTCCAACCATATCAAGCCCCAAAGTCGCAAACGGCCAAGTTATTGGTATCATCCGGAGCTCCTGCGCCGGAACCAGAGCACGCCTCGAAAATTTCTGACAAGCATCACACTTCCGGACCAGATGTGCCGCATCTGCATGAGCAGTTAACCAATAGAAACCATGCCGGAATGCTTTAGACACCAATGATTTTGAACCGGCGTGATGACCACAATCCCCTTCATGGATCTCGCGAAGAATTTCACAACCTTCCTCAGCTGACACACACCGCTAAAATACTCCAGAAGTACTGCGATGATGAAGCTCTCCGTTTGCAATCGTCATGGACTTAGAACGCCGGATTATCTGTCGTGCTTCTTCTTCATCGTTCGGTAACTCTCCTCGGCTCAGATATGCCAAATAAGGCAGCGTCCAATCTGAAATAACATGAAGCGCTGCAACTAACTGTGCCTCCGGATTAGGAACAGCTAGGTCTTCCTCCGATGGTATCTGAACCGAAGGACTGTGCAATTCATCCAAAAAAGTGTTTGGCGGCACCGGTTTACGTTGAGAACCCAGCCGGCTTAGAGCGTCGGCCGCTTCTTTCCTTCGCCGGTCTATATGATCCACCTGATATCCTTTGAAGTATCATGCGACTGCTTCAACCTCTCGATAAGCTGCCATAAGGGGATCTCTTGAATCCCACTTACCGGAAACTTGCTGTGCCACCAGATCTGAGTCGCCAAAGCACTTAACCCGTCTCAAGTTCATCTCCTTCGCCAGTCGCAAGCCATGAAGTAATGCTTCATATTCTGCTGCATTATTAGTACAAGGAAACAATAGGCGGAGGACGTAACAAAATTTATCACCTCAGGGGGAAGTTAAGACAACTCCAGCCCCCGAGCCCTCCAATTGTCTTGAACCGTCAAAGTGAATCGTCCAGTAAGTAAGATCCGGCTTCTCCTCAGGAGTTTGCAACTCTGTCCAATCATTGATGAAATCCACCAATGCCTGAGATTTTATAGCGGTCCGTGGCACGTACTTCAACTCGTGTGGGCTGAGCTCTATGGCCCACTTTGCCACCCTACCTGTAGCCTCCCTGTTCTGGATTATGTCCCCCAACGGTGCCGAACTAACCACAGTTATTGGATGACCTTGGAAATAGTGCTTTAACTTCCGGTTTGCCATAAACACACCATATACCAACTTCTGCCAATGAGGGTACCTCTGCTTGGATTCAATGAGTACTTCACTCACATAGTAAACCAGGCGCTGAACCGGGTATTCCTTCCCTGCTTCCTTACGCTCGACCACGATTGCGACGCTGAATGCCCGTGCATTGGCAGCGACGTATAACAACAATGGCTCCTTGTCAACAGGAGCAGCTAGGACCGGTGGTTTTGCCAATTGCCGTTTTAGATCCTCAAACGCTGCGTTTGCCTCATCACTCCATATAAACCGGTCTGTTTTCCTCAGCATCTGGTAAAGCGGGATCGCCTTCTCTCCCAAACGGCTGATGAACCGGCTTAATGCTGTGATCCGGCCAGCGATACGCTGAACATCGTTGATGCAAACCGGCTTAGTCAAAGATGTGATGGCCTTGATTTTCTCTGGATTGGCTTCTATTCCTCTGTTTGAGACCAAGAATCCCAGTAGTTTACCTGCCGGAACACCAAAAGCACACTTCTCCGGATTAAGCATCATCTTATAAGCTCGAAGATTATCAAAAGTCTCCTTAAGGTCCTCTATCATTGTCTCCTCTTTCCTCGATTTAACCACGATGTCATCCACGTAGGCGTGAACATTCCTCCCTATCTGCCCTTTCAGACAATTCTGAACGCAGCGCTGATAAGTTGCTTGAGCACTCTTTAGTCCAAAATGCATAGACACATAGCAAAAAGCACCAAAAGGGGTTATGAAAGCTGTCTTCTCTTGGTCTTTAACTGCCATCTTGATCTGGTGATACCCTGAATACGCATCCAAAAAACTTAGCCGCTCACATCCCACTGTGGCATCGATGATTTGATCAATGCGAGGGAGAGCAAAAGGATCGGTAGGGAAAGCCTTGTTGAGGTCTGTGTAGTCCACACACATTCTCCACTTCCCATTCTTCTTTAACACCAGCACCGGATTAGCCAACCACTCCGGATGAAAAACTTCCACTATGAATCCTGCGGCCAAAAGCCTGGCCACTTCTTCTCCTATAGCCTTGCGCCTCTCTTCATTGAAGCGGCGCAAATATTGTTTAACCGGTTTATATTTCGGATCAATGTTAAGGCTGTGCTCAGCGAGTTCCCTCGGTATACCTGGCATGTCAGAAGGTTTCCATGCAAAGATATCCCGGTTCTCACGGATGAACTCGATGAGCGCGCTTTCCTATTTGGGATCAAGGTTAGCGCTGATAGTGAACTGCTTGGACGAATCTCCAGGCACAAAATCAACTTGCTTGGTCTCCTCTGCTGATTTAAATTTTAAAGCCGGATCATGCTCTGTAGTTGGTTTCTTTAGCGGAGTCATATCTGCCGGATCAACATTATCCTTATAAAATTTCAACTCTTCCGTGGCACATACTGCCTCTGCATAGGCTGCATCTCCCTCTTCACATTCCACTGCTATCTTACGACTTCCATGAACCGTGATCGTGCCCTTATGACCCGGCATTTTAAGCTGAAAATAGACATAACATGGCCTAGCCATAAACTTAGCATAAACCGTCCTTCCAAATAGAGCGTGATAAGGGCTTTTGATTTTGACGACTTCGAAAGTTATCATCTCCGACCTGGAATCATGCTCATTCCCAAAGGTAACTTCCAAGTCAATCTTTCCAACTAGATAAGCTGACTTACCTGGGACCACTCCATGAAACACTGTGTTTGATTGCCTTAACTTCTTATCCGTCAGACCCATACGACGAAAAGTGTCATAGTACAAGATATTGATACTGCTACCACCGTCCATGAGAACCTTAGTGAATCTGTAACCTCCCACCTGAGGTGCCACCACCAAGGCTAAATGGCCCGGATTATCCACGCGCATCGGGTGGTCTTCTCTACTCCACACAATGGGCTGCTCTGACCAGCGCAGAAACTGCGGTGTTGCCGGTTCAACTGCGTTAACAGCTCGCTTCAAAACCTTCTGATCTCGCTTGCACAGACTTGTGGTGAAGACATGATATTGCCCCCTACTCAATTCCTTTGGATTACTTTGATATCCAGATTGCGGCTGCTGTTGCTGACGCTGTTGATTCCCCTGATTATTGTAATTCCCTTGGCCCTGCTGCTGATTGCCTTGGTTATTGTGACCACCCTGATCATGTTGTTGATTGCTTTGGTTATTGTAACCACCTTGATGATGCGACTGATTACCCTAGTTATAACCTCCTTGATTATTTTGATTACCGGTTCGGTTTTGATAACCATTGTTATTACCCCTATACCCTGATCCGGAGCTGCTCCCCTGATGACCCGGACCATAAAATCCAGGACCTGAACCGCCATTTGGAGGCCTGTCATGAGGATTAAAGCGGCCCGCCATTGCTTTCATAAGGGGCCTGCACTCTCTTATGGTGTGCTTTGCCGGCCGATTTCTCCCGCCATGCTTCGGACAAGGCTGATCTAACTCTTGGTCCCAGCTAAGAGTCCCTCCGCCGGTTTGTGGAGGTGGGTTTCCCAAGCCATGCTAAAAGTCCCCTTGAACTTGAGTATTGGCCCCGAAGTCAGAGCCACCTTCTGCCTTCCATTTGCCCAATAAACTCGTAGTAGCCGGATTAACTTGCGCCGGTTTACCAGACTTGCTAATCTTCCCCGCCTTGTCTCCTTCCGCTTCTGGATACTTGGTATTATCTGAATCCCCATATTTTACCAAAGCACTCATGAGAGTTCCCATATCATTACAATCCCTTTTAAGCCATCCGAGTTTTAATTTTAAAGATTCAAACCGGCAATTGTTTTCCAAAGTCACTATCGCCGTACTAGGATTGATACTATTCGAAGAGTGTAAGATCTCCGCTACTCTCCGCACCCAAGCAGCTGTAGACTCCTGCTCTCCTTGCACACAAGCTGCTAGATCCACCACTGACATTGGCTGCTTGCATGTATCCTTGAAATTTTTGATAAACTGTCGGCGTAGTTCTCCCCATGATCCGATGGAATTCGGGGGTAAACCCTTCAGCCAGGTCCGGGCTGTACCCTCAAGCATCATAGTAAAGTACTTCGCACAGGCTGATTCATCCACGTCTAGCATCTCCATGGCCATCTCATAACTTTCAACCCAAGCTTCCGGAGCCAAATCCGCTGTGTAATTAGGTACCTTGCGGGCCCTTTGAAATCCTTAGGCAACTTAACGCTTCGTAAAGCGGGGATAAGACACTGCACCCCAAAAGAGCTCGTCGTAACCCATGTTTCTACTGTGGCTGTATGAACCGGTGTCGTTTGACGAACCTCCTCCCGGGCTCCTGACCGAACCCGGTTTGTATCCGGAACTGGTGCTGCTGCACCTGCCGGATTATCCTGTCTGCGCTGATGCCGCCTGCGTTCACTGCTAGATACTTCGGGTTCCTCCCAATGCCTAGTGTAACTTCGGCTGGGACGTGGTGTTGAATGTAGCCTTTCCCTGCTATGAGAGTATGCTTGCTGTTGTATCAACGCCGTATTAAGCAGCTCCTTGACCCTGCGCGCCTCCAATGCCACCGGAGACGTCTCCTCCACGGGTAAAGCGGCCAAACGTGCAGCAGCTGCAGCGATGTTATCCAAAGGGTTTGAATAATGACCTGGAGGGGTGGGAACGTAAGGTGCCGACGTGATCCGACGATCCCACTCTGCGGTGGGCTGCTGAACCGGCTCCTCCCTGGCTGGGGGTGCCCTCCGGTTTGAAGCCGGATTATTACTAGTCCCAGCCCCAGGTGTCCTGAACAGATTCGTTGCTTCATAAACCGGCGGTAGACGAGACTGGTACTTTCGTCCCCTTACTCCTTCCATAGAAGCTTGCTCCATCCTTAGGTAAAAAGCCTGATCATCCAGCTCCGCTTGTCTCACCGCCATCATCTCTCTCTCCGCCTTCAGATCCTCCTTTAATTGATCAATCCGGCCTTTTAACTGAAGGAGCTCCGCATCATGATGCGCCTTGTCTGCCGGAGCTACTGTTTCCACCGCTTTAGCTGTGAACTCCTCGATCAAGGTGGATAGAACTTCAGTAGGTGAGAGGGCCGGGCCGCTCCCCCCTACACCAGCTTCCGCTGTCGTTCCGTTTACTGGGGGCTGTGAACCGGCCATAAAGACAGCCACCCGGGTTGGCGGGCCAAAGGGGTCCGGAATACTGTTTCCATCGGATTCGCCCTCAGACCGGCCGTCCTGCAACTGATACAGAGACTCAGTTTCTCCGGATGAAGATTCGTCGTCTGAGTAGACAACTGTTGCGCCATCGGATTCCGATCCGTCCTTGGTTCGAACTCCGTGGATTGCTCCAACGAACACGTGCTTCATGGCGGGCTGAATCCGGGCCGATCTCGCACGCTGAGCCGGCTCGACGATGTTGGGGAAGATGTCCGACTCAGGACCCGGTTCGCCGATTTTGCCAATGAAGACTTGGATGCCACCGAAGGGAACCCGGTACCCGTATTCGATTGAATCGGCCTCCGGTCCCCAACCCGCGTCATCGATGTAGATCCGGCCGCGGCGACTCTTGGTCATCCGGCCGACCGCGTAACCCTTGAGCCCTTCGAAGCTGCCCTTCAAGAACTCGAAACCATCGTGCGGAGGCCCCACGGTGGGCGCCAACTGTCGTGGAATTAGCACGACAGATGTCCGGTTTAGCGGACTTGATGATGGAACCATCGCACGGGTTAACTTGAAGGGGTTCATAGCACACAAAGGACACAGAGAGTTTATACTAGTTCGGCCCCTTCGATGAAGGTAAAAGCCTACGTCTAGTTGGATTGGTATTGCTTGGGCGTCGATTTACACGGAGCAGATCGCTTGCCTGTAGTCTCAACGGGTTGAATCTTGCTTCCTCCTGAACCGTCGCCGGGTCGTCCCTTTATATAGAGGTGACGCCTGGTCCGGTTTACAGAGTCCCGAGGCCGGCTCATATTTGTGTCCGCCTCGGTCTCTGTCTTTTCTTCCTTATCTCTCAAGTTACATCACTTGGCGGTTTACAAACCATACGTCTATATATGGGCCCTAAGATCTCATGGGCCGTAGCCTTTACTAAATATTACAACTAAACATATTATAATTAAGCCGGTTTACACTAGCCGGTTCATACCTGCTAGTCATATCCCTGACAGATATGGAAAGGACTCACACTCCTACAGAATCTTCAACATTTTTCTCTATAAAACTGTTGAGACTGTGGATGTGAGGTTTAATGAGACAAATGGATCACAAAGAGAATCCCTACCAAATGTGCTAGATGAAGCTTCACCAAATGAATCCATCAAGCTAATGGGAACTGGTGAGATCATGCCTTCTGAAGCACAACCTGACGAGGAACTCATCATCTCTGCTCCAAATCAACCTGACGACAATGCTCAGTCCGAAGACAATATTCCTGATGAAGACAATGTACAGCAAGAGCAAAATCTTCGTCCAGCTCATCCTCGTGTTGCAAATGAAGTGGAAGTTGAGAAGATAATTGATAGCATAAATGCTCCTGGTCCACTCACTCGCTCAAGAGCAACACAGCTTGCAAATTTCTGTGGGGACTTTGCTTTTGTCTCAATATCTGAACCCAAGAAAGTTGCTGAAGCTTTTATGGAGCCTGAATGGATTCAAGCAATGCAAGAAGAGCTTCAACAGTTTGAGCTGAACAATGTGTGGGAACTTATCAAGCGTCCTGATCCTCGAAAGTACAACATAATAGGCACAAAATGGATCTATTGCAACAAGCAAGATGAGCATGGTCAAGTGGTCAGAAACAAAGCTCGTCTCGTTGCTCAAGGATACACTCAAGTTGAAGGGATTGACTTCGATGAAACATTTGCTCCTGTGGCTAGACTTGAAGCTATTCGCATACTGCTAGCCTACGCAAATCATCACAACATACTTCTCTATCAAATGGATGTAAAGAGTGCCTTTCTCAATGGAAGAATTGAAGAAGAAGTGTATGTTGCACAACCACCTGGCTTTGAAGACCCGAAACGTCCTGATATGGTATACAAGCTCAACAAGGCACTGTATGGCCTCAAACAAGCGCCTCGTGCTTGGTATGACACCCTCAAAGACTTCTTGAAGAGCAAAGGCTTCAAACCAGGATCCCTAGATCCCGCACTCTTCACGAAGACATATGATGATGAGCTATTTGTCTGCCAAATCTATGTGGATGACATTATCTTCGGCTGCACGGACAAGAAATACCGTGATGAGTTTGGGCACATGATGCAAGAACAATATCAAATGTCTATGATGGGTGAGCTGAAGTTCTTCCTTGGTCTTCAAATTCGTCAGCAAAGCAACGTCATCTTCATATCTCAAGACAAATATCTTAAAGACTGCCTAAAGAAGTTTGGAATGCAAGACTGCAAAGGGTACTCGACGCCAATGCCTGCTAAACATCATCTGGGTCCCGACACCAATGGTAAAGAGTTTGATCACCAGGTATACCGCTCCATGATTGGTTCTTTACTTTATTTATGTGCATCTAGGCCAGATATTATGCTTAGTGTTTGCATGTGTGCTCGATATCAAGCGGCACCAAAGGAGTCACATCACTTAGCTGTGAAGCGAATACTTCGATATTTGGCTTACACCCCAACACTAGGATTATGGTATCCAAAGGCCTCAGAGTTTGATCTAGTAGGATTTTCAGATGCTGATTATGCTGGTGACAAAGTTGATCGTAAGTCCACCTCTGGCACATGTCACTTTCTAGGACGATCACTTGTTTGTTGGTCTTCAAAGAAGCAGGACTGTGTATCACTCTCCACTGCTGCATCTGAATACATTGCTGTTGGATCTTGCTGCGCTCAGCTTCTGTGGATGAAGCAAACACTCAAGGACTATGGAGTCCATCTGAAGCATGTGCCACTCTACTGTGATAATGAAAGCGCCATCAAGATTGCCAACAACCCAGTTCAGCACTCGAAGACAAAGCACATTGAAATCCGTCATCACTTTCTCAGGGATCATGTTATGAAGGAAGATATTGATATCATACATGTCAACACTGAAGAGCAACTGGCAGATATCTTCACAAAGCCCTTGGATGAGAAAAGGTTTTGCAAGTTGCGGTGTGAGCTAAATATCTTAGAATCCTCAAATGTCCTGTAATCAGGCACACATCCTAACACTTATGCATGTTGATGACTTAGATGTGCAACACACGAAGTAAAGTATATCTTCAATCAATGAAGACTTACATTCTAAGTGTGAATACATTAACATGGAATTTGACTTTGGAGCGCCACGATAATTGTGCGTCGTGTCTGGGTCTAATACTTCATATACGGTGGGTAACGCCACCACCAAAATCTTGTTTGAAACATTTCTTGTGGCGTTACATTTGCAAAGTCTTCGCACTTGGTTTGTCTTCACATAGGATATA
>LR738713.1:152156423-152219308 GCA_902687465.1 Secale cereale | reverse complement strand
TATATATAGATAGAGAGAGAGAGAGAGAGAGAGAGAGAGAGTTGTGTTCTGTCCTCAACGGCATTCACTTATAGCTATGTCTTCATATTTGAATCTTTTGGACTAAGTGAATGTGATCGGACCCTAACCTCTCTATGCTTTCTCATCTCACTCTATCTGTCCAAATCATATGCATTCTGTTGAAACAGTCGGATATCTTCTCTGCGTCCTTGTCAGCAGAAGATACGGAGACAAAACTTTAAATCTGATTTTAATGCTCCATCCGTTATGCTTGAAACCCGGAGAAGCCGGAACGACTACTCCGACAGTCGTGGTGTATGTGGGATTGTGGGACAACTCCCAAGGCATTACATGACCGCCACGTGTCACTCGTACATGAATCGTCAGGGGCACCTGAGTAATTACGCTGTGCCGTCTCCCATGCCTATAAATGCACGTCCCATCACGGTCAAAAGTTTCTTCCACCACCTCTCCACCTCGAACAACCCTAGCGCCTCCGCTAGCTTTCGACGATGCCGGCGACGAAGCGCGTCGCTGCCGCAACTTGTCGACGCCGTCCTCACGCCGACCGCAGACGTCTTCCTCTCCGCCATCGCCGTAGCTCTCCTCCATCGCCAAGTTAGGGCACGGACGACCAAACTGCTGGGCATCCAACTCTTACTACGTCTAAGCAGTTCATCGTGTGGTAAATAAACTTGATTTTTACCATCTTCTTGATCCATAAAGATTCATCTACTTTACCACAAGAGGTTTCTGCCTACTTAGATATATAGATCTATCCTGTCGCATCTCATATCTTGCCTAGTACATTCACATATGCTTCAACTATAGTTAGATTCCTCACTTGTACTTATTTGTGGATTCGTACAAATCTGGAACCAACTCCCATGAGTGAATGTCTTCGCACTATGAGGTCAAAGTCTTCAAAACTGTTTTAATCTTCAAAACTTCTGAGAATGCATATGACCTCTTCCCCTTCCCTCGCATCTCTAATGTTGTCATAGGTACATTTCCGTGGGAGAATCCCTTGGTTCTCATAGTCTGCATTCATTTGCAGAGTTTTTGCAGCGTCACATTCATTCTCCTGAAGCTAGTTCCTGTCTGACCAGCAACCGAAGCATTTCCCAGTTTTGAAGCCATTCAATTTGAAGCCATTTAGGTTGAAGCAAATGACAACTGATAAGACAGTAAGAAAGGGTGGTAGACAGCGCCGTGGCAACACCTCCCGCGATTTGCCTCCTGATCTCAGTGAGATGTACAAGACTGATCCAGAGGAGGATTACAATCAGAGGAAGACCCGAATCCAATGGATTCGAAGATACTGGGCTGAACAATGGTTCAAATATAGGTTCGTGACCCCAGAGTATGCCGAGAAAAATGCCATCAAGCATCCGTGGGGAGATATCACTTATAAGAATCTTCCCCCCAAGACTCGTGCTGAAGCCATTGCTCAAGGCTTCTATCCTTGCATGGTTAGAGGGCCACAGTCTACTGATGCTGATCCAAGCTCTCTGCTCTGGTGTCGCGACGACAATCTGTTCAAGCGAAATCTTCAATTCGCCAAGAACTCGGCCAAGGAAAACAAGAAGTTGTGGGGATTAGACTTCAATCCTGGCCCCTCTGCACCCCGCGCTGATGGCTCGCGCGAAGCTGAACAAAATCTGGTTGGGCCTTTCTACAACCTAGAGGGCCTCATCAGTCACATAAGGGTTCAAGGGGCAGATGTAGATCAGCCTAAAGCAGATGACGACTCTGAAGAAGCACCTGCAATGCCGAAGCTCCAGAAGAAGAAATCAAAGGCTTCAAAGGCTACTCCACCAAGAGCTTCAAGAGTGAAGCCTTTGGCCACTGCTCCACCTGCACCAAGTGTGCAATCTGAGGAACACTCTAGAATCTCCAAGAGCAGACAGCTGAAGAGGAAGCCAACGCGCAACCCCAGTCCAGCTCTCACTCCTAATGCAGTACTGAAGACTGTCAATGATGTCCTTGATCTCTCAAGTGATGAAGATCTTGGTGATGATGCTCTAGAGCTATTGATCAAGAGCAAGCAGGATGCTGAAATCTTCAATGATTTGCCACTCTTTGACGTTGAAGTGCTCAATAACTTCATTAATGAATGGTTTGACACTCCCAACCTGAGCTTCGACGATCTTAAACTTCCAGTTGGTCTCAACGTCTCCTTCCATGGCGCCATTGCTTCTGAGCTGGCTCTGGCTCAAAGAATTGTTGAACTGAAGCAGAAGATAGATTATGAAAAAGCTCAGTTCAAGAAGCATATGGACAAGCTCAGCGTGCAAGAAGTTCAAAACTTCAAAGTTATGATGCAAGAGCTCAAGGAAGCCTTTCGCCAGCGGCGTGAAGAAGCTAAAGGTTCACGTGAGCGCATCAAGGACTTGGCTGCTAAATGAGTTCAAGCTTTCAATGAAGCTAAAAAGCGCAAGGCACTTGGGCGTCCTAGCATTGATCCATGAATGGCTGCCAAGAAGAAGAAGAAGCAGTCTGTGCCCGAAGCTGAAGCATCTGGGCAGGAAATGCCTCGCATATTCTTCCCTGCTAGCATGACTGGCACGAAGCCTAAGGCAACTCCAACCGCTTCAACGCTTAGGAAGACTAAGGTGGCTGAAGCTGATGCTCGCAAGCGTAAGCAATCTACTGATGAAGCTCCACCCACCAAGAAGCGAAAGACCAAGAAGGATAAGACTGCTTCCAAATAGCCTATCTTTGTCGAGCCAATCTCAGTTGCTCGCCCTGCATTTGCCCAGAGAGAAAGAAGACTGACTGTTCATGAGCCTGCTCCCACAGAGGCTGAAGATATTCCTGTTGTCGACCCCACCGCAGCTGAAGACATTGGTCCCCAAGACAATGTTGAAGATGATGTTGTCCTTCTCAGATCGAGTACAACATCGACTCTTCGCCTGTTCTCACGAACGATGAACGCATCAGCATTGGTCGTCCATTGACGCCAATTGCTCAGGATGACTTGTGGGCTGATCACCCACAGGAAACCCAAGACACTCCCCAACAAACTCAAGACACCAGTATGGTGCTTGAAGACGAAGACTTTGAGGCTCAACAACCTCCATCTCCTTAGGCGTCGCCAGCTTTTCGCAGGCTTCGCAAAGGACCAAGGCCTCAAGTCACTGCCCCAACAGCTCCAGAAGGAGTAGAGCAACCATCTGCACCTGATGCTGCTCCTACTGGAAGCCACTCAGAATCTGAAGCCAAAGCGGCTGAAGATGTTCCGGCTCCATCAGCCGAAGAAGAACCACCCAAACAACACCAAGTTGAAGAAGAAAGTACTGCCGCACCACCTGTTCCCGAGGAGAACGTGTCTGACCCTTCAGCGCCTGAAGTGGAGGTAACAAATTCAGAGGCTGCCACCACCAACACTAAAGCCAATGACGTGGTCATGGCTGAAGCCTTTGTGGCACCTGAAGATACTGTGGCGCCTAAAGAAGTAGCGCCTGAAGTTACTGCTCCTGAAGCCAGTGATGTGCCTGAAGCCAGTGCTGTGCCTGAAGCCGATGCTGTGCCTGAAGCTAATGCTGCACCTGACGCCAATCTGCAGCTTGAAGACAATGCATCTTCTCCTGTTCCGCCTCCACGACCTCACACCATTGAGAAAGCATACAACAAGGATGATCAGCTTGTTACTGTCCGGTGGCCAATTCTGATTCCGCCACCTACAACCGAACCACGTGCTGCTGGTCCTCAGTTTGATCATCATATTGCGCACAGGCCCCAAGTTCAGAAGCCTAAGCCAAGACTACCAAGGCTTCCAGGTATTGCAACATCTTTAGGGTCATTCAATGCCAATAGCTTCACTGCGCACAACACCTTCTTTGACAGCGCCAAGAACCCATATTCCAAGCCAAGAATATCATCAGATAGGTTCTGGAGCCATCAACAACGCAGCTACTACTCAAGAGTATTATATGCTCAAGGCCGCATTTTCCCTCATATGCGTCTTGACACTGAAGCTATTGCTGGCCTGCCCTGCTTGGAGGAAGCTCTTGACTGCTTCCGTGATGCTGGCCTCCTCAATTTCGTCCTGGATAAAGAGCATTGGAATGAAGAGCTGCTTCTGCAATTCTATGCAACACTTCACATCCGAGGCTACAGCAGAGATCCAAAGACATGGGTCCTTGAGTGGATGTCAGGCAATGTTCATCATGAAGCAAAAGCCTTTGATCTCATTGAGCTTACTGGCCTGCCCACTCCAGGAGATCTATATGAACCTGGCTGTGAACTGCACACTGAAGCCTTGGAGAGTATCTTCCAGAAACGCAAGACCAACATGAGCCAAATGCTCAGCATGATGAAGCCTCTGCCAAGTGATGCTGAATATCCTAAAGAATTCTTTGTTGAAGACCTTGAGTACCTGCCTCACACCATCTATCACATCATAAGGCGTACTCTATGGCCTGTCAAAGGACATTCTTCATCAGCCAAGATTGAAGGCACTATGAAGACTTTGGTCTTCTATATCTTCAATGGCACCAGCTTCAATGCTCAAGATTTCTTCATCAGGCAACTGGCCATGTCTGGCGCTGATCTGTTTGGACTGAAATTTTATGCCCCTTGGATAATGCGCCTCATCAAGTTGCACTCAGGTGTCACTTATCAACCCTCTGCTCGCAACCATCATATTTTCTTGCCTGAGGTTGATATGTCAGCTCAAGCCATTTACCAAGAGCCTGCTAAGGAGCCAGTTAGTCTTCACAATGCTGATCATCAAAGCTTCACTCAGCTGACTGAAGGGGTCCCAGCAGTCTCACGCGTCTATCCTCTGGCTGGCCGTACTCGTCTACTTCGACACGCTGAAACCAAGGCCACTGAAAGCACTATCGCTCAAAGGCCTCAGAAGCGTTCTCGTGTCCTGAACGACCGAGAGCTTCTTGTAGCCCTTCCTCAGAAACAAGACAAGCATCACCTCTGGTTAAAGCGTCAGATGCAGAGCCTCTTGGTGGATGTCAATCGTATTCGCAATCTTGCCACCAAGAATGCTTTCGTTGCTCATGAAACATGCATGCGGTCTTGGAAGAGTTTGACTTTACTGAGTGCTGAAGCGGATCTTCAAGACGATGGCTTCACTGAGAGATTCAAGTTTGACAACACTCCTCCAAGGACTGCTATTATGCGTCGAACTCCATCCCTTGAAGACTCTGAATACTCCTCCTCCGCTGCAACAATTGACACCAGGGTGATCGATGATCAGGATGATGCTACTTCACCGCCTCCTACTTCAGCGCGCATCGACACTGCACCAACTACCTCTACATCGCCAAACAACAACACCGACCCTGCATCCTCTTCTGCTCCTCCAGGGAACGAGTAGAGGCTCTATGTCTTCAAACCTTTTTGGTCCTTACTGACAAAAGGGGGAGAAGCATATGAGTTGATAGTCTTCAAGCGGGTTCATATGGGCGGGTGCTTTATAATTTGCCTAGTGTTTACAACTCTCGTTTTGTTACATTTGGTTTCTTTGAGTTGTAACACTTAAACTGATGGTCGTCTACTACGTTTTCATGCTACCTTGTAATGCGATGATAAATTCCGCATCTGCTACCTTGAAATTCCGCACTTAGTCATTTTTGCAGACGTCCATTTTTCATTATGCATGTCATTATATTCGATATATCAATTATGCATGATGAATTGTCTTCATAAGTTGAAGAGGATCTCCACAAGTACAACCTGCCATGTGCATTTGCATTCAAAGGCAAATCAACTATATGCACATCTTCAGGGGGAGCCTTTGCTACTTACGAAGACAATACCTTTATCCTTTACAATTTCACATATCTTTATCCCCGTTGAAAACTTCAACCAGTTTGTCATCAATCACCAAAAAGGGGGAGATTGTAAGTGCATCTAGTGCCACCCCTAGTTGGTTTTAGAGTATTGACGACAAACCTAGTTGAGGGACTAATGTGTTTGTGAGAATTGCAGGATAACACAGGTAGTATCCCCTCATTGATTCGGTTAACCTACCGGAGATGACCCCTAAAAATGTATGAAGACATTGATATCAGTGGTGGTATATGAAGATAATCATATTGAAGACTATGACATGAGAAGACATTGTGTGAAGACTATGGAAAGCGAAGACGTAGATTTGTCGCTGTTTCCTTTTCTTCTTTGTTGAGTCATAGGAACCACCGTACTGTTAAGTGGGGTCCAAGTGAACTAAGTCAGAGTGACTGATGTGATGCTCAACCAAATCCTATGTCTTCAAGTGAAGACTATGAGAGCAAATCTTATCCAGAGGTGGATAAGTCAGCTTTACTTGGAGCTCAAGTAAAGTTGTCGTGTGTGTTTGAAATCTGACCGTTGGAACACGTGTCAGTTCCTTAGTGACCCGGGGTCACTTCGGACAAATCAGGTCGGGTTGCCTAGTGGCTACAAATAGCCCACCCCCTACACCATAAATTGGTGGCTGCTCAGAGTTAGTGCACGGCTTTTGTCGTTTGAGAGCAACTCGCCTCCGAAGCATTTGAGAGAGAAATCCTTGCGAGGACAAAGCCCAAACACCCAGAGCCAAAGAGTGTTAGGCATCACTGAAGTCTTTCTGTCTGTGTGACCTGAAGACTTATTACACTTGAGGACTGTCTTTCCTCCTGCCGGTTAGGCGTCGCGTTCTGAGCATTGATGGCTTCTCGCCCCTCGTTGGTTACCCCAAGTGGAAGGTTTGATATGTAGTGTAGCGGTAGTTTTCCCTTGGCAAAGATACCAAGGATCGAATTCCCCTGAGACTCCAAGGTTCAACAAGAAGGTGTCAACTGCTAATGGCGCCAGATACTTAGCAATTAACTGGACCTGCACACAGATACAAATAACTTTGCTCCCAACGAGTACAGAGAGGTTGTCAATCCCTCCGGCCTTGTCGTTTACAAAGGATCAAACGCAAGAGATAATAGTGATAGGTATAATTGCAACTAGTAAGTAAAAGTAGAAAGTAAATAGCGGATGTGATCGATGATGGTAATATGGACCGGGGTCCCATGATATTCACTAGTGATGTCTCTCTCCCAAAAGACGATAAAACAGCTATGTGAGGTAAACGAATTACAGCTGGGCAATTGACATAATTATGTGCGCAAACCAATGCTAACTATGCTACAAGAAAGGTTGAGGCTCAAAAGCATGGGCGGTACGCCAAGGTAAGTAGACCGAAATCCATCTGCATCTACTACTAATCATCCACCTTGAGATATCTATCCAGAACATCTCGCTGGTATTAAGTTGCGAGTCCCACCCATAGTGTAAACTCAAAGCAACAGACAACTGCATTAAAAGAACTTTGCGTAAAGTAAACAATCCTTGCACCCGCGAGTACAAGCACTGTTGTTTTCCCCCTTGTGGCAATAGCACATCCCCTAGGCTCATGTTTCTGTCACTCAAACTAGTCATCGAGGGGCATGAACCCACAATCGAGCATAACGTTCCCTCTTGGAGTCACTACGTATTACTTGGCCAAAGCAATAAATAACAACGGAGAACATGCAAGAATTACTTATGAACATAAATGTAAAAGAGGTAGATCAAATATATTACTCAAGATCAATCTGAACATAATCTCATAATCCATCGGATCCCAGCAAACTCAACATAGCAACAGCATAAGGATTACATATGTGCCTCGATCATGTAGGGCAGCTCACGAGGTATAATTAGTGAAGAACAAAGAGGGGAGGAGAACATCACGTAGCTACTGGTCATGGACCCATGGTCCAAGGGAGACTACTCACAACTCATCCGGGAGGCGTCCATGGTGGTGGAGAGGCTCCCGGTGGTGATCCTCCCCTCCGGCAGGGTGCCGGGAAGAGTTCTCCTGGTGCTCCCGATCTTGGAAGCACGGCGGCGGCGGAATAGAGATGAGATCGCGAAAAAGGGTTCCGTCCTCGAGGGTTTCGGGACGCGGTGTAAATATATGCCAAAGGGGGCATCAGCGGAGACCTGGGGGGCCCAGGCGCCACCCCCCCCAGCGCGGCCAGGAGGGGGGCCGCGCCACCAGGGCGCCTGGAGCCCTGGTGGCCCCCCTCCGACCCTAATTTGGTCGCAAGGAAGCTTCCGGAACGCTGATTTTTTATATAATTTTTCCGGG
Organism: Secale cereale; assembly: GCA_902687465.1. Classification (NCBI taxonomy): domain Eukaryota; kingdom Viridiplantae; phylum Streptophyta; class Magnoliopsida; order Poales; family Poaceae; genus Secale; species Secale cereale. Next base: position 152,211,201 of record LR738713.1, on the reverse strand, counting down.
ATTTTTCTAGCAGTTTACGTAATGGGAAAACATGAAATACAAAAACAGCAGAAAACAGAAACTGGCACTGGGGTGCACTGAGTTAATAGGTTAGTCCAAATATGATCAAAAGTGTATAGAAGTGTATAAATATCATAGCAATATCACACAAACGAGGCATGGAGCAAGCAGAAATTATAGATACGTTTTGGACGTATCAACATCCCCAAGCTTAATTCCTGCTCGTCCTCGAGTAGGTAAATGATAACAAGCATAATTTCTGTGGTGACATGCTATTAACCATATAAGAACTTTTCATTGTCACATGACAAGTGCTTACTGAGACAATGAATCTGTAGTAATTAAGTTGCCTTATGAGAAAATCACAAAGAACTGAAAGTTTTACAATATGATACTGAAATACTCAAAAGATTTGTAATGAGCATGGTGTGCAAATATGATAAAGTGGTACCTCGCTTGCCCCCTTTAGTGAAGCAAAACATAAATGCAGGGGCACCTCCAGGGTTTAAGTGATGACTAGATACAATGATTTCAGAATAAACGATATCATAATCATGCAAAAGACAATGCTACTTTGGGACAATGCACATTACACTCAGAATGACAATCATGCTCTCAGTAGTTGGTGCTTTAAAGAAGGTGGAGACTCTCGAACTATGGCTTTTGATGGCAAGGTTGAAAACCCGTGGTCGGAAACAAAAACTAAACATGTACCAGAGCTCTTGGTTTTAAAAACAGAGGTAATAATTTTTTTTGAATATGCATGTTTCGTCAACGAATGCTAGCAGATAACTAAATCACTTCTTGTGCTGGACAAGTTTCGAGGAACGGCTCCCGAATGAGGACGATCACATCCTCTTAATCTCCTTTGTTTATCACTGCCAAAGTTTTCTGATTTCTCATGAATAAAGCGTGAAGGAGGGTTTGTTTGTTGTATAATTTTTTAATGAGCCGGGCACACTCTATGCCAGTTCCTTCTCGTATTATGGGTTTGCACATTAGACATGCAATCCCGGGGTGAAGCTTGTCCAACTTAAAAAGATCATGAATTAACTACAACTTCCTCATGAACTAAAAAAGAGGCACAAAAGAGAAATGCTTTTTTGAATAATTTCGAGATGGTACATGAAAGTCTTCGTTAGGAATGGCAGGTAAATACCATGTATAGGAAGGTATGGTGGACTCATATGGCATAACTGGTTTAAAAGATTTTGGATGCACAAGCAGTCAGTCCGCTTAGTACAGGCGAAGGTTAGCAAAAGACTGGGAGCGACCAACTAAAAGAGCAATGACGGTCATAATCATGCAGAGCGACAAAGCAACATTGAATCAGGCATGGAAGTTATATCGCTACTCAGAAATTAAAGATCATCAAGGCTTGATAGACTTTCTTTACAGTCTTAAATATGCGTGAGCATACGCCAAGTCAATCATAATAAATTCTTGAAGGAAGATATCACTAAACCATACCACATCATAGGCAAACAAATCATGTTGGTACTCAAATAACACATTGAGAACCCCCCAGCTATTTGAGACTAACCATAAGAAAACATGAACTACTAAGCATCATTATGCACATAGCATTTTATCATAGACATATCAACCAATGCAACAGAAGCCAACTCTCTTAACAAGATAAGCATGATAACTAAAGAGAGTTCCAGCGACCAACTAAACAATAGCTCTTTAAAAAGATAAGCATGAAAACTAAGAGCTAAACATGATAGTAGCTATTGAAAGACAAAGAACACACACAGCAAAGATAGACATGAAAATTCTATGTTATGTTCTAGGTTGAAGTGGAGCGTGTTTCTCTCCCACACAAAGAAAGCTGAGTTCCAACTTGTTATAAACAGCAAGCAAAGCTAAAGAAAACTAAAAAGGAAACTAAAAGCAAGACGCTCCAAGCATAGCACATAACACATGAAGTGATAAAAATATAGTGGAATGAAAGATGAACTGATAATTGTTGATGGAGAAGGGGATGCACGGGGGCATCCCCAAGCTTAGACGCTTGAGTCTTCTTGAATATTTCTTGGGGGTGCATGGGGGCATCCCCAAGCTTGAGCATTTGACACTCCTGAATCTTTTTATCATCTTCCCTCGCACACTTGAAAACTCCCTTCATACATAACTCATCATAATCTGATTAGCGAGGTTAGTACCCATAATAAAATAATTGTTCCTTGCTGGAAATAAGGATATTCTTGAAGGTCTACTGTTTCTCAAGATTGCCAAAAGGTTTTTGCAAAGAAAAAGCAAGCTCAAGGTTTGCAAAATGAAGGAAAGGCAAAACAGGACAGAATCTGTGAAAAATAGACCAGCAGATAGTAAATGATTTTTCGGGGCACTTCTGCAACTCAAATCAAAAAACTCAGAACAGACGCCCGAAAGACAATTGTATATGGCACGCTGTCGAAAAAATTCAGACCAAAAAGATGATCTGGTGATTTTATACGAATTTTTCTATCCAAGGACAGAATCTGTTTCCTGGACAGCACGTCACAACTTTTGAACTTTCTTGCAATCAGAGGCTACACTTGGCACAAAGCTGGAAAGTAAAGATACAATGATGATGCTACTGTAGTAACAAAATCAAGACACAACAAAAGCAAAATAAAATTTTATTCATTGTGGGCTGCCTCCCAAAAGCGCTTTCTTTTATGCCTTTAAGCTAGGCATAATGCAAAGAGATCAAGTCTTATCAAGAGTAAAAGAATAGCTAGCCCGTATAACGGACTCAAAAGGTAACTTAATCTTCTTTCTAGGGAAGTGTTCCATCCCTTTCTTGAGAGGAAATTGGAATTTTATATTCCCCTCTTTCATGTCAATGATGGCACCAACGGTGCGAAGAAAAGGACGTCCCAAAATAATTGGACAAAAAGGTTCACATTCAATATCCATAATAGTAAAATCAACGGGAACGTAGTTGTCATTGACAATGATAAGAACATCGTTGATCCTCCCCAAAGGTTTCTTTATGGAAGAATCAACAAGACGAACACCAAAAGAACAAGAATCAAAAGGTTTCAATTTAAGCATATCATATATTCTTTTGGGCATAACGGAGGTACTAGCTCCAACATCACATAAAGCATAGCAAGAGAAGTTGTTCAACTTAATTTTAATCATAGGATCCCAACCATCTTCTAGCTTTCTAGGTATGGAGGCTTCTACCCTAAGTTTCTCCTCCCTAGCTTTGATGACAGCATTAGTGATATGCTCGGTGAAGGCAAGGTTAAGCGTGCTAGTGCGGGGATCTCTAGACATCTTGTGAAGGAAATCAATAACTTCGGTAAGGGTGCAATTATCAAAATCAAGGTCACTACTATCAAGTAAGGTGGTAGTGGTGTCCTTTAGGCTCACTTGTTTAGTAGTTTCTATAGTCATAGCATCACCATTAATAGGTCCAATGGGACCAGGAGTGCATTGGGTGCTAAGAGTTTGGATATCCTCAACAACTTGGATAGTAGCAACAGTGTGGTGGGTAGGAAGGTTCTTAATTCTATCTTCTTCCTCCTTTTCTCTAGCCCATCTCTCTTTAAGTGTATCCAACATCCTAATGTTTTCATTAATTTGCACTTGAATAGCATTCATAGGTGTGACCTTCCTCTCCTCGAGAGGAGAAGTTCTAATTTTAAGCAATTCTACCTCATGGGCTAAATTGTCTACCTTCGAAGAGAGATTATCTAGTTTGTTTAGTTTTTCTTCTACACTCTTATTAAAGGCTTTTTGGGTAGTGATGAAATCTTTAAGCATACTCTCTAGTTCAGAAGTGGAGTTCTTGGTGCTAGGATAAGCATTGTTGTTCCCATAGGAATTAGAGGGGAACGGTCTAGGATTGCTAGCAAAATTACTCCTATAAGCATTGTTATTAAAATTGTTTCTAGAGATAAAGTCCACATCTACTTGATCTTGAGCAATCAAAGAATTTAAAGGAACATCACGAGGATCAACAGAAGATTGCTTGGAAAGTAGAGACATGATCAAGTCAACTTTTTCATTTAGGGAGGAAATCTCCTCGACAGAGTTTACCTTCCTACCTGTTGGAGCGCGTTCGGTGTGCCATTGGGAATAATTGGTCATCATCTCATCGAGAAGCTTCGTGGCAGCACCAAGTGTAGTTGACATAAAGGTTCCTCCCGCGGCTGAATTTAACAAGTTCCGCGAGGTAAAGTTCAAGCTTGCATAAAAAGTTTGGATAACCATCCAAGTAGCCAAACCATGAGTAGGGTTGTTCTTGACAAGAGACTTCATGCGTTCCCAAGCTTCGGCAACGTGTTCATTATCCAATTGTTTAAAATTCATTATGTTACTTCTTAGTTGGATAATTTTAACAGGTGGATAGTATTTTCCAATAAAAGCATCCTTGCACTTGTCCCAAGAATCTATGATATTTCTAGGCAAGGATTGAAACCAAATTTTAGCTCCTCCTCTCAAGGAGAAAGGAAAAAGCTTAAGCTTAACAATATTACCATCTATTTCTTGGTACTTTTGCATATCACAGAGTTCAACAAAATTGTTCAAGTGTAAAGCAGCATCATCTCCAGCACCGGAGAATTGATCTTTCATAACTAGGTTCAGTAAAGCAGGTTTAATTTCATAAGAAGGTGCTGACGTGGCAGGTGTAGTGATAGGCGTGCAAATAAAGTCATCGTTGTTATGACTAATGAAGTCACACAACTTGGTGTTCTCGGTGGAACCCATAGCATCAAGCAAGCAAGATAACTATTTTTGTGATTTTCGATAAAAGATACTAAAGCAAAACTGAAAGGTAAACTAACAAGACTAAAAAGCAAAGGTAAAAGATAGTGTGCAACTCCCCTATCTTGAAGACTGGAGTCCCCGGATACGGCGCCAGAAAACTTTGCTTGATGGCTTCTCGCCCCTCGTTGGTTACCCCAAGTGGAAGGTTTGAGATGCAGTGTAGCGGTAGTTTTCCCTTGGCAAAGATACCAAGGATCGAATTCCCCTGAGACTCCAAGGTTCAACAAGAAGGTGTCAACTGCTAATGGCGCCAGATACTTAGCAATTAACTGGACCTGCACACAGACACAAATAATTTTGCTCCCAACGAGTACAGAGAGGTTGTCAATCCCTCCGGCCTTGTCGTTTACAAAGGATCAAACGCAAGAGATAATAGTGATAGGTATAATTGCAACTAGTAAGTAAAAGCAGAAAGTAAATATGATGTGATCGATGATGGTAATATGGACCGGGGTCCCATGATGTTCACTAGTGATGTCTCTCTCCCAAAAGACGATAAAACAGCTATGTGAGGTAAACGAATTACAGCTGGGCAATTGACGGAATTATGTGCGCAAACCAATGCTAACTATGCTGCAAGAAAGGTTGAGGCTCAAAAGCATGGGCGGTACGCCAAGGTAAGTAGACCGAAATCCATCTGCATCTACTACTAATCATCCACCTTGAGATATCTATCCAGAACATCTCGCTGGTATTAAGTTGCGAGTCCCACCCATAGTGTAAACTCAAAGCAACAGACAACTGCATTAAAAGAACTTTGCGTAAAGTAAACAATCCTTGCACCCGCAAGTACAAGCACCGTTGTTTTCCCCCTTGTGGCAACAGCACATCCCCTAGGCTCATGTTTCTGTCACTCAAACTAGTCATCGAGGGGACCTACTACATGGCCAAAGCAATAAACAGCAACGGAGAACATGCAAGAATTACTCAAGAACATAAATATAAAAGAGGTAGATCAAATATATTACTCACACACAATCTGAACATAATCTCACAATCCATCGGATCCCAGCAAACTCAACATAGCAACAGCATAAGGATTGCATATGTGCCTCGATCATGTAGGGTAGCTCACGAGGTCTAATTAGTGAAGAACAAAGAGGGGAGGAGAACATCACATAGCTACTGGTCATGGACCCATGGTCCAAGGGAGACTACTCACAACTCATCCGGGAGGCGTCCATGGTGGTGGAGAGGCTCCCGGTGGTGATCCTCCCCTCCAGCAGGGTGCCGGGAAGAGTTCTCCTGGTGCTCCCGATCTTGGAAGCGCGGCGGCGGCGGAACAGAGATGAGATCGCGAAAAAGGGTTCCGTCCTCGAGGGTTTCGGGACGCGGTGTAAATATATGCCAAAGGGGGGCATCAGCAGAGACCTGGGGGGCCCAGGCGCCCCCCCGGCGTGGCCAGGAGGGGGGCCGCGCCACCAGGGCTCCTGGAGCCCTGGTGGCCCCCCTCCGGCCCTACTTTGGCCGCAAGGAAGCTTCCGGAACGCTGATTTTTTATATAATTTTTCCGGGATTTTTCTGGCAGTTTACGTAATGGGAAAACCTGAAATACAAAAACAGGAGAAAACAGAAACTGGCACTGGGGTGCACTGAGTTAATAGGTTAGTCCAAATATGATTAAAAGTGTATGGAAGTGTATAAATATCATAGCAATATCACACAAAAGAGGCATGGAGCAAGCAGAAATTATAGATACGTTTTGGACGTATCAAGCATCCAAGAGTAATTGTGGATTGCCGGTGAACGAAGTCTGTGAAGGTTTGGAAGTCTACCTTGAAGACTTACCAGAGTGATTGGGCGAGGACTAGGTGTTCTTAGCTCAAGGGGAACAAGGTGAAGACGCGGTCTTCTGTGTTGAATCTCAGCCTCCCTAACGAGATGTTCAGTTGTCACAGCTACTGGAACTGGTCTAACAAATCACTGTCTTCCCCGAGCCACTGGTTCTATCCTTTCCTTCCTTTTACTTACAGCTTTACGTTGTGAAGACATAGCATGCTTGCCCTATCTGATTGTCTTCACTGAGTATCTACCTGTTGTGATTGGCTTCATTCCTTCTTCCTTTATGATCACTACTGCCTAGTTGCTATTAGTCTTCATGCTTTCACTTCATTGAATACATGACTATTGCTTATCTAGTGTAGTCCACTTTCCGCTGCATACTAATAGGCTTGAACTTATCGTTTGTCTTCGAAACTACCATGTTTTGAAGCATTTCATAAAAATCGCCTATTCACCCCCCTCCCCTCTAGTCGATATACTGCACTTTCAGTCATGCTAATCAAGATGAAACAAATGATAATGATAAGAAGGAAATTGAGCATCTAACTAAATAACTAAACACTCTTAAGTTAGCTCATGAACCTACCTTAGAGGATCATCAAGAGCTTTTAAAAACTCATGAGAAGCTATGCTTTGAAAATCTCAATCTAGAGCAAGAGCATGGGTTCTTAAAAGCAATCAATGATGATCTTCGTAAGAAAAGTTCTTCTTACATTTCCAAGCATTTACACGTGTCTACTTACATGCCACAAGTGAGATTTAGCAACAAGAGTAAGAAAGATTCTTCTTCTAGTAGTAACAATAATCATGCTAAATCCAATATTGTTGCTTCTAGTAGTTCTCTTGATTCCACTAAGGATTCTCTTATCCAAGTTACACTTGAGCAAGAAAATAGCTTATTGAAGGGAATTCTAGATAAAGGTGTTTATAAGAGCCTTGTCGGGAGTAAGCAATTCGAGGAAATTGTACGCAAGCAAGGAAGGCACCGAAAGAATCAAGGGGTTGGTTTTGAACAAAAGTTCAATGCCAATGGAGTTGAGTGGGAAGAATATCAGTACCCCAAGACGAAGTTTATTCCTCAACAAGAGATGTATGATCCCACTTCCTTCAAGAGGACACAAGCTCAAGATGATCTTCCACCACAAGACCACAAGCTAAAAGGCAAGGACAAGCTTCAAGAGGAGATTGGTGCATTTGAAGAAGCTCCAAAGGCCCTGGTCAAGTGGGTTCCCAAGACTACGTCAAGTTCTACTTCATCATGTACATCTACAACCCCAAGGATTCCCATCAAGATGATGTGGATCCCCAAGAAGAAGAACTAGATAGTTTTTGAGGGTGACCCCACCAACATACTTCACTCATATTCATATTGGCAAGGACAAGTGAAATCAACTTCCACATCTTGTACTAGTTCAAGGAGTCACATACCCTCTTGTTGGTAAGTCAAGGGACAAGGTAACATAATGCCTTCATGGACATAATCTTGTGTGTTCTTCACTCTATGTCTATGGATATTCGTGTTTGTTCCTTGTGGTACTAACCCATGTAGGTATTGAAAGTGCAACTCACTCCAATGGATTGCTCCAAATGATCTACATCAACATTGAGCATCTACATCTTCAACACCTACATGAAGTCATCAGAGACAAAACCCAATGTTAGTTCATCCCTCTTAGGGGGATATCACATCTAGTGGGAGCTTTACTCTAAGAATTGAGCTAAAGCAACTCTAATGGTGTGAACACAACAATGCTTTATGTAAAAGTGGTAGCCCCACTTGTGCTTAAATGATGAGTATGACCTATGATCAAATGTTCTCATTTGACTCGTAAGTCAATAACAGAAATTGTTTTATCAACAGATGGTGCAGTGGGACTAATAACTAACCATTTTAGTGAGTCTTTGCGGTGAATTCCTGTGCCTAGCGAGTCAAGCACCTGAATGCATGCACCCTGGTCTTTATAACTACTAGGTACAAATTAAGTCTTCAATGTTTACTGGAACGAATATCTGAAAAAGGGTTCTTGTAAGTTTACGTCCCATCTATACGAACATTTGTCCTCGATTGAATTCATAGTAATATGTACGGAACTGAGTCTCGCCATACCATGTTCCAAATAAGTTTTAGCTCTCTTTAATACCCATCTTGGTGCGTCATCTTGTATACAGCTAAATTCCTTTATCATCTTACTCATATATAGATGACATAGTCATCGCCAATTGCTTGATAGATGATAGAGTGTTTGTGCATGCTTTGCCACATATTTCATTTGCCATCTTATTGTGTGAGCATGTTGAGTGCATATTTTTCTCATTCAAGCACATCCATTTGTTGCTTTGATTGTTTGATTTTCTTCTTTTGCCAAATGGATGGACAAGAAAGCCTAAGAACTCCCTCTAGCTATCTATGCTTTTCTTGTCTCAAACTCTATTCATGCTACATCACAAAGTTTGAACAAGTCAGATTCAAACCCTCTGGGTGAAGAGCACTCAGATCCACCGATTTGTCATAGATATAAACTTCCAAAACCTCTTAGTGTATTTCGGTCTGACCGATTCATTCCTATCGGTCATACCGAGTTCATTAAGTTGATCTAGTTTTCAAACTCGGTGCAACCGATTTGAACATTTCGCCGAGTTGTAGTAATCGCGTGCAATTCTGCATCTCGGTACCACCGAGTCGTTCCACTCGGTCACACCGACATGGTCTGGATATATATACCCATAGGTCAAATTTTGGAAATTTCTCCGAAACCCTTCGCTCGCGCTTGTCTAGCTCTGCCAACTCGAGGTCTCTGGATCGCCTCCTCATCACCAGCGACCCCCGTCGCTCGTCTCCGCCGCTGTCAACGGAAATCTTTGCCGTCGTTGTCACCGTAGAGAGCTCATCACCAAGTTAGGATATGACCTCGACCCCTTTGTGCAATCTTTAACTTTGATTCCTGAACTTAGGTCAATGCCATGATTCTTGCCACGTTTAAATTACTCTATCTATCAAAAACTTCCTTTAGATTAGATTTGATCCAAAATCTTAGGGTTAGGTTTCCGCCGAATTCATCTCAGACCGACCGAGTTGTAGAAATCGGTCTCACCGATTTGGCTTAGGCCATTGCACTTGTGATTTTCGGTCTGACCGAAACTTACAAATCGGTGTGACAGAGTTCGATTCCCAGTGAAACCCTAGCAAAATCGGAGTCACCAAACTGTGTCTCGGTCTGACCGATTTCACTAGTTTATACTCTAATATTGCTTCGGTGTCACCGAGTTTAACAAATCGGTAGCTCCGAAATGATTTCTGTACAAAACTAAAACTAAGTTTTGACTCAATTGTTTTGCAAAATCTCTGCACTTTGTGATGCTGATCCACTCTATCTCAACTATAGCTATTCACAGGGTCAGCTTTCAGGGTCAGCTTGCAGTTTCAGCTATGTCAGACAACAGTGACAGTCAAAACAGGTCTGAGGAACAGGTTAACTTAAGTGAGTGCACTAGTCCCTCTGATAGCTATGATGATGGAAGCAGAAGTACTCCAGGCAACCTGCCTAAGGCTGCTACTGGGCAGAGGAGGAAAATGAATTCAGATTCAGAAGATGAAGATTTTGTGGCTAATGAGGAAGTCACTTCAAGGAAAAAGGTTGTCACCAAAGAGTATGGCATAGCTGCTGCAACCAAGCCTGGGTTGCATAAGAAAGCTCCTGCCAAGAGAGTGCCAATGTCCAAAGCCAGAACTTCCACACAACAAACCATGGTATTTACTTTTGAAACAAGAGATGATGAGCCTGCTGGAACAAAGAAGAGAGCTAGGAAGACTACTGCTAGAGTGATTGGAAAGCCATCTATGAGAGATGATGATGCAGATGAGCCTCCTGCACTAGCTCCCAAGACTCAGAAGTTGAAGGGGGTGCCATCAAATCTAGGGCTGCTCCATCAAAGCCCAAGACTGCCCCAAGGCAGCTGTTGCTGCTCAAGCTTCTAAGCCTGTAGCACCCAATAGATCAACTAGGAACATACCAGTTGTTGAGAAGAACAAGGCACTGATGCCCGAAGTGGAGGAAGTAGTAGAAGAAGAAGCCCAAGTGCTTAGAAAACTGAAGCCAAAGATTCCTGATCATGATGACAATCATCTTGTAGCTGAAAACATGAAGCTAAGGAAGGATGCAAGTCTCAAGCTATGGGGGCCGACAGACCCATATGCCACTAGAAGAAGGACTGTTGTAGACTACAGGTTTCACACAAACGAATACCAGGACTTCTATGAGACTGTGCTCTTGGACAAGAAGCCCATAGTCAGTGATATGAGATGGGTTCACTGGGAATACATTAACAACAATGAAGATCACTTTCCTGGAGTTCATGACAACTTCAGACTGAATGGGGTTGACAAATTTGTTGGCCAGAAACTCACCAAGTGGAATGATGAGATGGTAATGCGGTTCTAGCACATTTTTACCCAAATGGTAAAATTGTTTGGATGACTGAGGGTACTAGGTACCAATATACTGTTGCTGAGTGGGCCCAACTTATCAATGCCCCTGAAGAGAAAGAGGATGACACATATGTGTATGCCAATCCAAGGAAAGATCACAACTCCATGGCACACATGTACAAGGAGATTCCCGATGCTGCCCTAGAGACTCACAAGTTTGGCTCTGTGTACTATCTGTTGTCTGGTTTGCCCACAATCAACACTATCCTAAGGTACACATTGTTGCCTAATTCTGGAGATGACAAGATGATAAGAGGACATTCCATGAATTTGCTGCACATGTTTGACATACCAGAGAAGTTCAAAGTGATGACATTGATTGTTGAGACTATCAAGAGAACTGCAGCATATCATAAGAGATCATGTGGCTATGCTCCACACATTCAGATGCTCATAAATTCCAAGATGGAAACATGCACATATTTGTTGGACAGAGAGCACCTTCCCTTGTTGCCTGATTTTGAGGACAATGAAGTTGTCATGGATGCTACACATCCTACTTCAGTAGAGGCTCAAGAGAAGAGAGAGAAGGTACATGCTGAGAAAACTTCAAAGATCCTAGTCCCTTCCGCAGTCAATCTCAAGACCAAGCAGAACCAATTCAGCTATCTGCTTGAGGCCACTGTGAGAATAGAGAAATGACTAGCTACCCCGACTCGAAATCAAGAGAGCCTTGAGAGGATCTTTGAGACAAATCTACATGACTTGGATGTCAAATTCACTGAGATTCAGACTTCAGTGGAGAAGATACAAGAAGAGCTTAAGGACAAGAGTGATAGGACTACCACAGATGCCTGTTAGAGGGTGCGCAGAAGACAGAGGTCAACAACAATGCCAGTGATTGATACTAGAGCCACAACCTCAGCTCCTGCAGCCACAGCCTCAGTTGCGCCTCCAGTGGCAACCCCTCCAGCTCCTCAGACGTTAGCCCAAGTCTTCGTAGATGTTGTTCTCTCCACGCCATCTTCGCACTCCGGATCTCCCGGAGATCGTGCTTAGAGTGTCGTATAACATTATGCATTTTTGAGCTTTTTGGCAACTTGTTGCCAAAGGGGGGAGAAAGTGTATATATCATAGGCTTCTAGAGAGAGAGAGAGCGTGTGTGTTTTGCTTCGTTTGCCTCTCTTGCTACTTTATTTGCTTGCTTGTTTGGTTGATACTCTACTTATGTGTGTGTGAGATACTTATATTTTCATGTGCTTGATCATATCATACCTTAATGCTTGTGCTTGAATCATGATATTCTATCTCTCATGTATAATCATCCACATCTTATCTTGGTAATGAGTGCATATTTCATATTCTATCATTTTGAGCGCTCCACCAAGATGTATGTGACATGGAAGAATAACCCATGATCCTAATTTGTGCATCTGCATTCAAAAGTAAAGTTTCAAATAATGCACAAATTTAGGGGGAGCTCTTTTTATCACATACTTCTCAAAGCGGTGATGTACTTCATTTATATTATCATTTGACAAAGCTTTGATCTATATGTTGTCATCAGTTACCAAAAAGGGGGAGATTGAAAGTGCAACTAATACCCGGGTGGTTTTGGTAATTCATAACAACATATAGCTCATTGAACTAATATCTGTTCAAGATTAATGTTTCAGAAAGTTCAATGATTGGCATGCCATGGACTAGAGACGTGGACCCCTCAAAATGCTAAGGACACATATTGGCAAAAGCTCAGGACTCTACATTTTCATTTTAGTGATCCAAGATCACATTGAGTCCATAGGAAAAACCAATACTATTAAAAGGGGATGAGGTGTTGCTTAATGGCTTACTTGCTCAAAATGCTTAGTGATATGCTCCAAAACCCTCAACCACTTTCTCATTTCCACATATGTCCTAAACCTAAAGTCAAACTCGGCCCCACCGATTTGATCTATCCGGCGCCACCGATTTCACTTGAAATAGCCAATGCAAGAAACCCTAACCAGTTCGGTCTCGCCGATAGGGATCTCGCTCTCACCGAGATGGGATTGCAAACTCTCGATTTCTCTTCGTAACGTTTCGGTCTAACCGAGATGAGCGATAAGTCCCACCGAGTTGGCAATCCAAACTCTTTGTTTCCTTTTTGAAATGTTTCGGTCTCATCAAAATGAGCGATCGGTCCCACCGAGTTTGCCTGACCAAGTCAATGGTTGCTTATTACTGAAATCGGTCTCACCGGGTTCATGTGATCGGTCTCACCGAGATGAGGTTTCGCCCTAACCCTAGTGCATCGGTATCACCGAGCTGATATTGTTGGTCCCACCGAAAAGCCTAACGTTCACATTTTGAACCTGGTCGGTCTCAGCGAGTTCTACTATTCGGTCCCACCGAGTTTGGTAAATTGTGTGTAACGGTTAGATTTTGTGTGGAGGCTATATATACCCCTCCACTCCATTCTCCATCAGAGAGAGAGCCATCAGAACGTGCCAACACTTCCACTACTCATTTTCTGAGAGAGAACCACCTACTCATGTGTTGAGACCAAGATATTCCAATCCTTGTCGGTGTACAAAAAGAGGGGTACACTTTTTGTACCCCTGTGACTGTGCACGGGCAGTCTGAGCCACGGGCACCACCACACCAAGCACGACAAGGAAGGTGAGCCAGGGTAAGACCGAAGCTCGATGGAACTGAAGCCCAAAGCCAAGACCACAAAGAGCAAAGGGACGAAGCGGGATCCACCGGCAAGATTCTTGCCGGGAGCCGGTTTTAGCAGCCCGGCAAGATCCTTGCCGGGGCCGCCTTTAACAGCCCCGGCAAGACCCTTTCCGTGGTAGTTCGCCCCACGCCTGCGGAGCAAATCCCCCTTGAGTCCACTTCCCCCATGGGGCAAGGATTCGGGAGACATCCCCGTGATGGCATGCAGATCTTTGTGAAGACATTCAAGATCAGATACACGCTAAGAAGACGACGACCCTTGGCGGGATCCCAACCAAGGAAGACCACAAGACCTTCGGCAAGCATCTTGCCAGGGATGACAGCGGGCGCCGCGGCAAGACCCTTGCCGGGGCCCCGGCAAGGCCTTTGCCGAAGACACACGCAGGGCCACCATCAGGTGTCACATCCCTAGCTTATGGTAATGCACTAGGCTAGCCTCATGTGTGCATCATGTTTAAATTTCTCAGAAACTAGAAATGGGGATGTTCAAACACTAGCACTAAATGAATTCAACTAGGGTCAAATTAAAATCTTTTTCAATGAACCCAAAATGCCTTTGGAAAAGTTCATCATTTTTGGATTGATTAAAACCTCTACCAAAAATGTTGCACATATTCTTAGGACCATTCTGGATTTTTGAATTAAATCATACCTTATTTGCATTGGGCATTTAAATACTATATATTATTTTAAATGCTCAAATAATCATAAACTAAAATGTTTACTGTTTGATTTATTCTAAACAGTAGCCATGCTTGGTTTCATGATTTTTGGAAATGCCCCGGCATTTTTAATAAAGCCCTAAAGTTTACAAAGAAAGAAAATAGAAAACAGAAAATAGAAAGCAGAGAGGGAGAGTTTTACCTGTGCAGCCCACCTGGCGGCCCAAGTAGATGGCCCAGCCCACCAGGGGCAGCCTCGTGTTCTACCTCTTGCCAGTAGGCAGAGGAGAAGTTGGGCACGGCGCGCGCCGGCACGCAGCTGCCTGCTTGGCCCTCCCCTAGCCAGCGTGACGCCACCGAGGACCTGCGGCAGACGTCTGGAACCCGCCCGACCTCTCGCACTCTCCTCCTTTGCTCTCCCCTGCTTCTTCTAGCCATGGCCGAAGCCGCCGCGGCCGCGCCGGCGAGCACCACCGTGGCCACAGCCTCCCCCTCGCCCCTCCGACAAGCCCCAGAGCTCCGCCTCGTCGCCCTGTACCCCTCCGCCGAGCCATGCGGCACCACATGTCTCCGAACGCCGTCTGCGCCGCCGTTCCGCTCGTCGGCCGCCGACGACATCACCGTCGAATTCGCGGTGGCCGGTGCCTCCCCGAGCCCGCTTCGACGACCACTGCAACCGCCGTGAGCCCCTCTTGCTCCTCCCCCTATCCCTTTACTCACGCGCGTGCTATAGCTCCAACCCCCACCATGCCCGAGAACCCCTCGCCGCCGGCAATGTCGCCGCCGTGGCTATAGCCACTGAAGCTTCCACCTGAGTGCACCACTGAGCTCCTAATGACCTCACGAACATGTAGCGCACCTCACCTGGCCTTTCCGTGCCCCCTAGTGGTCGCGCGTGTCACCACCGAACTCCGGCCGCCGCTGCTGCAGTCGTTGCCGTCGACTCCGGCCATCCCCGACGAATCCGGCTGCACCCCTAGATGCGCGAGAGTCCCAGGAGCACGTAGATGCTCTCCGCTGCTGTTTTGGTCGCCGGAGGGCACTTTCCGAGCCATCCACCGCGTCTGTCACCGCCGGCGATGAGCCGCCGGCGTGTTTGACTGGTTTGACCGGTGGGTTGACCCCCCCGGGTCACTGACGTATGGTCCCCACTCCCTTAGTCAACCACTAACTCGCTGACAAGTGGGGCCCACCCTGCTAATTAACCTAGTTTAGTTTTAATTAATCGGTTAGTTAGTTAGTCACTAACATGTGGGCCCTGTCCTGCATAAGATTAGTTTAGAATTTAGTTAGTACTAATTAACCCTGTTAATTAGCAGAGCCACTGACGTGTGGACCCCACACGTCAGGTTTGACCCGGACCAGCCTCTGTTGACTGCTGACATCACAGTGACGTCATGCTAACGCAATAAGTGTTTTCTGGAATTTTAAATAACTCAGAAATGATTTATTTATTTCAGAAAATAGCTAAAACTTCTAAAAATCACAGAAAATAATCTATAACTCAGATGAAAATAATTTATATATGAAAGATGATCAGAAAAATCCAAGGAATCTATTTATGGCATTTTCATGCATGTTTGAACAAGTTAAACCTGTTGATCAGGTCAAATCAATTAAATGGCATTTAAATAATCACATATGGAGTTTGAATTTGAATCTTGGATTCAAACCAACTTCATTGAATTGTGTTGCTAGTTGCATTAGCTCAATCCACAGCATATTGCCATGTCATGTTCATGCATCATATTGTTGCATTGCATTGATTGTGTTCTTTCTCTGTTTGTCGGTTTTGTCCCCTCTCAGTAGACGTTGTTCCGACGATGTGATCGATGACACTGATGAAGACCCAGTGATATCTTCTGAAGTGCCAGGCAAGCAAAATCCCATTGAGCATTCCGATATAATCCCACTCTCTCGCTCTTGCTCTCGTTTAATGCATTAGGACAACAACGCTTCAACTGTTACCTGCCGCGGTAGTTGAACCCCTTTCCACTGCATGACCTATCACTGCCACAGTAAATAGTTGAAACCCACTAGTATGAGTAGGAGTTGTTTGAGCCATGTTGTGCCTACTCATTCATGCTTTCTGGTTATGCCTGCTATTGCTTAGAGTTGTGTCAGGTCTGATTCATCGGGGATGAATTGGAATGGTGATGAACATGTCCTAATGTGTGTGAGCTAAGTGTGTGAACACGATTTGGTAAAGGTAGCGATGAGAGGCCATGTAGGAGTACATGGTGGGTTGTCTCATTGCAGCCGTCCTCAGGAACTGAGTTCTGTGTTGGTTGATCCATGACCAGTTACTACCATGCATTGGGCCCGAAACCAATGGACCCTCTTGACTTATTAACTGCCCTTGTTCTCTGTCCAGGAGTTGCAACTAGTTTCTGGTGTTTGTAGTTTACTGGAGGTCGTGCGCAGCGCTGACCCTCGGGGTGGGCTGTGATGCGGCAGGTACGTGGCACGGTGTACCGATCGCCCGTTTGGTGATGCGGGAACCCTGCACACATCGTTTGGGGCCGTGAGCGACACCCCGGCCGAATCTCCCCACGGATGGAACCCAAATAGGCGATAAACCTGGACGAGAGACTTGTGTGGTTAGTCAGGTCGTGGCCGACACCCTCGCTGGGCCTCCGCTTGAAGGTTGCCGAGTACATGTCGTGTAAACGGCGGTAAGTGGTGAGAGCGTGTGTGAAGAAGTACACCCCTGCAGGGTTATATATAATCTATTCGAATAGCCGTGTCCGCGGAAATGGACTTCTGGGTTACCTCTACAGTTCATAGACAAGTGAAAGTGGATACTCTAATACACGCAAGATAAGCATGAGTGCTATGGATGGCCTTCTCGTAGGGAGACGGGAGCGGATCCATAGTGGTGTATTGATTGGTGAATATGTGGACTCGTGTGCGCCACCTCAAAAGAGTTACTTGCAGTCGTAGTTCAGGATAGCCACCGAGTCAAAGCTGGCTTGCTGCAGTCAAACTCCACCACCCCTTGATGATACTAATGCATATGTAGCTAGTTCTGATGTAAGTCCTGCTGAGTACCTTTGTACTCACGTTTGCTTAATTTATGTTTTTGCAGAGAGACTTCAGTCTCGCTAGTGGTTCCGCGTGGACTTCGACGTTTAGCTTGTTACCTCA
The DNA here is from genome assembly GCA_902687465.1 of Secale cereale. NCBI lineage: Eukaryota > Viridiplantae > Streptophyta > Magnoliopsida > Poales > Poaceae > Secale > Secale cereale. The sequence goes on along the minus strand of LR738713.1, from coordinate 152,193,693 downwards.
GCTACGATCTTGTACCCTTGTAGGATCTTGTAGATAGTCAGGCTTTCAGCCTTCTTCATTTGTAGTTGTCTGTACTCAGACATGTTATGCTTCCGTTGCCTGTATGCTCTGTGTGTTGGGTCATGTGACCTCTGTTTGTAATAAAAGCTATGATGGCTCTTCTGGGCCTTTATCTATATAAGTTGTTGAGTTATGTTGTGATGCCTTGTTGTACAGCACATACTTGCATGTTATGCGTACGTGTAATGTGTATTGCTATGTGTGGGATCCGACACCTAGTTGTTACCTTTCGTAGCCTACCTTACAGGGAAATGTCTCCTAGTGCTTCCACTGAGCCCTGGTAGCTTGCTACTGCTCCGGAACACTTAGGCTGGCCGGCATGTGTCCTTCTTCGTTCCTGTGTCTGTCCCTTAGGGGAAATGTCACGCGTTGTTCCTTTAAGTCCTTGTAGCTTGCTACGACTTGGGTTCATACGATGATGACCGACACGTTCGTTGCTGGGTCATGTATGCCTGTCTCTGTAATTTAGTGCCACTTTTGGTTTATAACTGGTCATGTCGGCCCGGGTTCTCTGTCATATGGATGCTAGCGACACTATCATATACGTGTGCCAAAATGCGCAAACGGTCCCGGGACAGGTAAGGTGGCACCCGTGGGGATACCGTGCGTGAGGCCGCAAAGTGATATGGTGTGTTACAGGCTAGACCTGTGTGACTTAGGATCGGGGTCCTAATAGCTTTGGTATCAGAGCCTGACTGCTTGTAGGATTAGCAAGCCAAACTGGTCGAAGTCGTGTCTAGAAACTCTTTAGTTATGTAAGGGAATTGTTTGTGGAACGGAATGTAAGGCTCTTTTTACTCCTTTGCCCTATGACCTTCTGATCTGAGTCATCTTCTCTTTTTCTACGGGGATTAAGAACTAGGATTCTCGTTCTATTTATCAGGATCACGTTACTTGTGGATTCAACCCTCAGTTTAGTTTCTACTACTTCTGTTGCTCAACTGTTGGTCTCAGAACCTTGACATTATGATGTTAAGTGGTTAAGCTATCTTGTGCACGAGTCTCAAAAATATTTTCGAGCATTTACAACCGTTATGCTATCCGAGTCATTCCAGGTTTCTAAATAATCTGATGCATTTGCAAAACCTTTCTTTCATGTTTCGATGTACCTTTGGGCCAGACTAAGCACACTAGTCAGTGTGTTGAGGTACTCTGCTACCTCGACATATATGTTGGACTTATTATTATGACCCTAGGTGTCTTAGAGGATCACCCAGTAATCTAGCAATGCTTTATATTCTCAGTGTGATGATTCTGGCCATTATTCTCGAAAGCATCCCGTGATGCCATTTAGTTAGTAGGCATTCTAATTCTGGGTTCTTGAACCCAAGATTCATTTTACCTACTTCATGTTGGTAGTATTTGATCGTCCCTTTAGGTTATTAGTAACCTTGTGATAGCCCTCGAGGTCTGTGGTTTATCATTCTTCTAAATACCATGAACCATCCTTGGCAGAAGTTCCTCCGAACCAAAAGATCACAACCAGAGTGCTCTTGAGTAGTACTCCATTCATATGTGACTCTGCCAATTCTACTTTCTGCATGGGTTATCCGGAAGAAATATGTTGAACTCGTTCGACATGTTAATCTATGCATCCACAACTCAGAAGTTATATGTTCCTCTGGGTTACCCCTTTTGGTTGTATTATGACCCCGTCTATCAGTTGATAGCCAGGAGTGGTTGTGCATTCGTGTTCATCGATGCCTTCTACTCTTGTGGTCCGTCAAGTCATTCTATTCTGGAATGACTATGAGAAACAAACTCCAGTACCTTATCCATATCCGGGATTGGGTCAAATAAGTTGCGCTTCGCAGGTGAAGAATGCTAATCCAGCTTCTAATCTGTTCTATCCTGGAGTATTACCGTCCTTATGTCAAGAATGTCATGGGGATTGCACCACCTCCTATGAACTTTTGATAAGGTGACACTTCTCACCATCATCGTCCATTCCTCGGTCTCCGTGTTGTTGTAACCGGAATACTGACAAGTGAAATGTGATGCGTGAAAGCAATACTCCTAGCAACTTCGTTGCTTGGTAGCAAATGGACGATAATCTCATTTTAGTGTGTTGGTTACCAAATCACCATTCTAAGATCGATCGTGCTACTAGTCCATCTTTCCTGGTGCACTCCTTGACCAATGAGTTAGGATTATTCAATCACTTGCTTATTTCATCATATCTTCTTGCCCTGAAAAGCAAGATTGTTTCGGACTTAGCAACATATCGGTGGTTCGTTGTTTTCCGAATATCTTGTCGGAAGTATTACCAGGTTGTCACCTGACCGCTATGTTGAGTTCGTGATCAAGCTGGTTTCTCTCTAAACCACCCTTTCTCCAAGAATCTGTGTTGGATACCCTGAACTAGTTGGTTAAGCTAAACAACAACTTGGAGAGTTGGAAGATAAGAGCTTGCCTGACTTAGTTCCTTCTAAGGGATATCTTTTGTGTGTGTGTGTTGAAGAAAGATGATATCTTGATCGGTTGATCCTTGTGATCAATTGTTGGATCTATTGTCTTGTCCAAAACTTTGATTTGAGTATGGGCTATCATCAAATCAAATCAGAACCAACGATGTTCATAATGTTGTCTTACTCGTGGTTGATCCCTCGAGCATACACCGTTATATTCCCTTGGTCTGACCAATACTATCACTTGTTCACATAATTATGGAATTCCATCTCCACGGAAACCTGGATGAATTGTTGTTGAGCCCATCAGCAACACTGCTATCTTCTCCATGATCTATGTTGAACATCCAGCTAGTATTGGAAACTTTTATAAGCATTATCTTCATGACCCGTTCGTGAAGCATATGTACGGAAGAAAGAAGTGACTTCCTCTAATTCATGTGCATTTGATGCAAGTTGCCGCCGTGAATTCGAGAAAGCATGTTTTTTAACCTCCTCTGGAGTCATCCCAAGTCAGTCATGCATACGTGCGAAGTATTCTATGGTCTGATAGACTGATCATCTTCATTCTGTATGTATCCCTAGCACACTAAGCCACTGATTGATTTGTTCAAAGAAAAGAAGTTCAAATGCTATTCCCGAAGGGCCCGGACGGACATGCACAAGACTTCGTTATCTCCAATGATGATTCCCAATCTAAACTCGATAGAATTTTTTATAAGACTACTATGTGGTCACGTTTGTCTGGGACAACGTGTTCACAGGTACGTAGCAGAACTAGCTCATGTTTTGGAGCTTGCTATCGTAGTTCACTCCCCGAGAATTTCGCAACGCCATCTCGTCGATTTGTGTTGCAAACTTTCGTTTCCAGACATGACGTCTGGAATATCCTGACACCAACCAGAACTGAATCTCAGGCAGCTATGATGGTTGGACCATTTTCCAAGAACTATACTACTGGTCTCCTGATAACCGGTAAAGTGGATGTTGTGGCCAACACACCCAGCCGGAAGACCTATTGTTGTAGAATCTTGATTGAAGAAGTTGGCCACCTCCCCATAAGGATTTCGTAGGATTTACTCCCTAGTTGTTCCTTATGGATTTTTGTGCTCCTGAAGTCCGACCTTTTACTTGACGTTCTAGAGACCAAACCATTTTAATAAATGGGTTGCGCTAGCACATCAAGGAGAACATTAGAAGCGGAGTGCTAAATGTCTCTCGGTCGATCATCCAGATTTCGTCCCCTTGGCCTCGCCAAGGTGGAATCCGAGAAGGTGTTATCTTCCTTTGCATCTGCATCATCCATCATTGTTCATCATGGTAGTATGTGATGTTGCCAGGATCCTTGACACGGATATTGGTAAAACCTTGATGAATATGGAAATGCTCAAGTTCTTGAGAGCACGCACAAGCACTAGGTGATATCACTGGCACTAACCGGGATTGCTCCCAGTGTTCTTGGTTATGCCATAACCTCTCAAAGAGTAGATTCACTCTCTATTGTGGGGATTCACCCCAGTTACCAGAATCATTCCCAGCATTTGCATTTTGTTCCCAGCTTGCACCGCCAATGTGCCATTTTACCATGGGTCCCATTCATTTCCGATGATAAGCAAAATCAACCTTGGCATTGTCTTTTACAAGGCAGTCCACATCATCCATTCTAGATGGAGAATGTCATTCTTTTGGACTCCGTCAAACAATCGTTTGTGAATACCTCAAGCTGGTGTAGAGAATTTTAATGATCTCTATATCAAAAGTAATTACTTTTGTCACTTAAGGGAATAACTCTACGAGTCACCTTTTCTAAAGGTGCCCCGTCTTGTGGTATCGTTACCATCACCTTAGGTGTGGAATTATTGCCGTCAAGTGAATCTTCATCGTTTGTTTCACTCCATCCCTTTGGATGTGTGTCCCGTGTCTCAGCTCAAGAGATGTTTCGACGTCTCAATCCATGAGTTGATCTTGAATTGCTCGATCTTCGAGAAGATCAAATCCTGTAGAACTCACGTTCTTTTGTTATCGTGTTGGATGAAGCTTTGAAATCAAAGATGCCAAGATCTATAGGATGCAATGATTCAACAATTTCGAGGAGGGAACCGGGATCGAGAAGATTGTGTTAGATAGTGTCCCCTCTGATTTCTTATCTCACGTCCTGAATCTCGGGACGAGATTCTTGTTTAGTAGGGGTGAGTTGTCACATCCCTAGCTTCTGGTAATGCACTAGGCTAGCCTCATGTGTGCATCATGTTTAAATTTCTCAGAAACTGGAAATGGGGATGTTCAAACCCTAGCACTAAATGAATTCAACTAGGGTCAAATTAAAATCTTTTTCAATGAACCCAAAATGCCTTTGGAAAAGTTCATCATTTTTGGATTGATTAAAACCTCTGCCAAAAATGTTGCACATATTCTTAGGACCATTCTGGATTTTTGAATTAAATCATACCTTATTTGCATTGGGCATTTAAATACTATATATTATTTTAAATGCTCAAATAATCATAAACTAAAATGTTTACTGTTGGATTTATTCTAAACAGTAGCCATGCTTGGTTTCATGATTTTTGGAAATGCCCTGGCATTTTTAATAAAGCCCTAAAGTTTACAAAGAAAGAAAATAGAAAACAGAAAATAGAAAGCAGAGAGGGAGAGTTTTACCTGTGCAGCCCACCTGGCGGCCCAAGTAGATGGCCCAGCCCACTAGGGGCAGCCTCGTCTTCTACCTCTTGCCAGTAGGCAGAGGAGAAGCTGGGCACGGCGTGCGCCGGCACGCAGCTGCCTGCCTGGCCCTCCCCTAGCCAGCGCGACGCCACCGACGACCTGCGGCAGACGTCTGGAACCCGCCCGACCTCTCGCACTCTCCTCCTTCGCTCTCCCCTGCTTCTTCTCGCCATGACCGAAGCCGCCGCGGCCGCGCCGGCGAGCACCACCGTGGCCACAGCCTCCCCCTCGCCCCTCCGACGAGCCCCAAAGCTCCGCCTCGTCGCCCTATACCCCTCCGCCGAGCCACGCGGCACCATACGTCTCCGAACGCCGTCTGCGCCGCCGTTCCCCTCGTCGGCCGCCGACGACATCACCATCGAATTCGCGGTGGCTGGTGCCTCCCCGAGCCCGCTTCGACAACCACTGCAACCGCCGTGAGCCCCTCTTGCTCCTCCCCCTATCCCTTTACTCACGCGCATGCTGTAGCTCCAACCCCCACCGTGCCCGAGAACCCCTCGCCGCCAGCAATGTCGCCGCCGTGGCTATAGCCACTGAAGCTTCCACCTGAGTGCACCACCGAGCTCCTAATGACCTCACGAACACGTAGCGCACCTCACCTGGCCTTTCCGTGCCCCCTAGTGGTCGCGCGTGTCACCACCGTACTCCGGCCGCCGCTGCTGCAGTCGTTGTCGTCGACTCCGGCCATCCCCGACGAATCCGGCTGCACCCCTAGATGTGCGAGAGTCTGAGGAGCACGTAGATGCTCTCCGCTGCTGTTTTGGTCGCCGGAGGGCACTTTCCGAGCCCTCCACCGCGTCTGTCACCGCCGGCGACGAGCCGCCAGCATGTTTGACTGGTTTGACCGGTGGGTTGACCCCCCGGGTCACTGACGTATGGGCCCCACTCCCATAGTCAACCACTAACTCGCTGACAAGTGGGGCCCACCCTGCTAATTAACCTAGTTTAGTTTTAATTAATCGGTTAGTTAGTTAGTCACTGACGTGTGGGCCCTGTCCTGCATAAGATTAGTTTAGAATTTAGTTAGTACTAATTAACCCTGTTAATTAGCAGAGCCACTGACGTGTGGACCCCACACGTCAGGTTTGACCTGGACCAGCCTCTGTTGACTGCTGACATCACAGTGACGTCATGCTGACGCAATAAGCGTTTTCTGGAATTTTAAATAACTCAGAAATGATTTATTTATTTCAGAAAATAGCTAAAACTTCTAAAAATCACAGAAAATAATCTATAACTCAGATGAAAATAACTTATATATGAAAAATGATCAGAAAAAACCAAGGAATCTGTTTATGGCATTTTCATGCATGTTTGAACAACTTAAACCTGCTGATCAGGTCAAATCAATTAAATGGCATTTAAATAATCACATATGGAGTTCGAATTTGAATCTTGGATTCAAACCAACTTCATTGAATTGTGTTGCTAGTTGCATTAGCTCAATCCACAGCATATTGCCATGTCATGTTCATGCATCATATTGTTGCATTGCATTGATTGTGTTCTTTCTCTGTTTGTCGGTTTTGTCCCCTCTCAGTAGACGTTGTTCCGACGATGTGATCGATGACACTGATGAAGACCCAGTGATATCTTCTGAAGTGCCAGGCAAGCAAAATCCCACTGAGCATTCCGATATAATCCCACTCTCTCGCTCTTGCTCTCGTTTAAAGCATTAGGACAACAACGCTTCAACTGTTACCTGCTGCGGTAGTTGAACCCCTTTCCACTGCATGACCTGTCATTGCCACAGTAAATAGTTGAAACCCACTAGTATGAGTAGGAATTGTTTGAGCCATGTTGTGCCTACTCATTCATGCTTTCTGGTTATGCCTGCTATTGCTTAGAGTTGTGTCAGGTCTGATTCATCGGGGATGAATTGGAATGGTGATGAACATGTCCTAATGTGTGTGAGCTAAGTGTGTGAACACGATTTGCTAAAGCTAGCGATGAGAGGCCATGTAGGAGTACATGGTGGGTTGTCTCATTGCAGCCGTCCTCAGGAACTGAGTTCTGTGTTGGTTGATCCATGACCAGTTACTACCATGCATTGGGCCCGAAACCAATGGACCCTCTCGACTTATTAACTGCCCTTGTTCTCTGTCCAGCAGTTGCAACTAGTTTCTGGTGTTTGTAGTTTACTGGAGGTCGTGCGCAGCGCTGACCCTCGGGGTGGGCTGTGACGCGGCAGGTACGTGGCACGGTGTACCGATCGCCCGTTTGGTGATGCGGGAACCCTGTACACATCGTTTGGGGCCGTGAGCGACACCCCGGACGGATCTCCCCACGGATGGAACCCAAATAGGCGATAAACCTGGACGAGAGACTTGTGTGGTTAGTCAGGTCGTGGCCGACACCCTCGCTGGGCCTCCGCTTGAAGGTTGCCGAGTACATGTCGTGTAAACGGCGGTAAGTGGTGAGAGCGTGTGTGAAGAAGTACACCCCTGCAGGGTTATATATAATCTATTCGAATAGCCGTGTCCGCGGAAATGGACTTCTGGGTTACCTCTACAGTTCATAGACAAGTGAAAGTGGATACTCTAATACACGCAAGATAAGCGTGAGTGCTATGGATGGCCTTCTCGTAGGGAGACGGGAGCGGATCCATAGTGGTGTATTGATTGGTGAATATGTGGACTCGTGTGCGCCACCTCAAAAGAGTTACTTGAAGCCGTAGTTCAGGATAGCCACCGAGTCAAAGCTGGCTTGCTGCAGTCAAACTCCACCACCCCTTGATGATACTAATGCATATGTAGCTAGTTCTGATGTAAGTCCTGCTGAGTACCTTTGTACTCACGGTTGCTTAATTTATGTTTTTGCAGAGAGACTTCAGTCTCGCTAGTGGTTCCGTGTGGACTTCAACGTTTAGCTTCTTACCTCAGCTACGATCTTGTACCCTTGTAGGATCTTGTAGATAGTCAGGCTTTCAGCCTTCTTCATTTGTAGTTGTCTGTACTCATACATGTTATGCTTCCGTTGCCTGTATGCTCTGTGTGTTGGGTCATGTGACCTCTGTTTGTAATAAATGCTATGATGGCTCTTCTGGGCCTTTATCTATATGAGTTGTTGAGTTATGTTGTGATGCCTTGTTGTGAAGCACATACTTGCATGTTATGCGTACGTGTAATGTGTATTGCTATGTGTGGGATCCGACACCTAGTTGTTACCTTTCGTAGCCTACCTTACAGGGAAATGTCTCCTAGTGCTTCCACTGAGCCCTGGTAGCTTGCTACTGCTCCGGAACACTTAGGCTGGCCGGCATGTGTCCTTCTTCGTTCCTGTGTCTGTCCCTTAGGGGAAATGTCACGCGTTGTTCCTTTAAGTCCTTGTAGCTTGCTACGACTTGGGTTCATACGTTGATGACCGACACATTCGTTGCTGGGTCATGTATGCATGTCTCTGTAATTTAGTGCCACTTTTGGTTTATAACTGGTCATGTCGGCCCGGGTTCTCTGTCATATGGATGCTAGCGACACTATCATATACGTGTGCCAAAATGCGCAAACGGTCCCGGGACAGGTAAGGTGGCACCGGTGGGGATACCGTGCGTGAGGCCGCAAAGTGATATGGTGTGTTACAGGCTAGACCTGTGTGACTTAGGATCGGGGTCCTGACAGCTTTGGTATCAGAGCCTGACTGCCTGTAGGATTAGCAAGCCAAACTGGTCGAAGTCGTGTCTAGAAACTCTTTAGTTATGTAAGGGAATTGTTTGTGGAAGGGAACGTAAGGCTGTTTTTACTCCTTTGCCCTATGACCTTCTGATCTGAGCCATCTTCTCTTTTTCTACGGGGATTAAGAACTAGGATTCTCGTTCTATTTATCAGGATCACGTTAATTGTGGATTCAACCCTCAGTTTAGTTTCTACTACTTCTGTTGCTCAACTGTTGGTCTCAGAACCTTGACATTATGATGTTGAGTGGTTATGCTATCTTGTGCACGAGTCTGAAAAATATTTTCGAGCATTTATAGCCGTTATGCTGTCCGAGTCATTCCAGGTTTCTAAATAATCTGATGCATTTGCAAAACCTTTCTTTCATGTTCCGATGTACCTTTGGGCTAGACTAAGCACGCTAGTCAGTGTGTTGAGGTACTCTGCTACCTCGACATATATGTTGGACTTATTATTATGACCCTAGGTGTCTTAGAGGATCACCCAGTAATCTAGCAATGCTTTATATTCTTAGTGTGATGATTCTGGCCATTATTCTCGAAAGCATCCCGTGATGCCATTTAGTTAGTAGGCATTCTAATTCTGGGTTCTTGAACCCAAGATTCATTTTACCTACTTCATGTTGGTAGTATTTGCTCGTCCCTTTAGGTTATTAGTAACCTTGTGATAGCCCTCGAGGTCTGTGGTTTATCATTCTTCTAAATACCATGAACCATCCTTGGCAGAAGTTCCTCCGAACCAAAAGATCACAACCAGAGTGCTCTTGAGTAGTACTCCATTCATATGTGACTCTGCCAATTCTATTTTCTGCATGGGTTATCCGGAAGAAATATGTTGAACTCGTTCGACATGTTAATCTATGCATCCACAACTCAGAAGTTATATGTTCCTCTGAGTTACCCCTTTTGGTTGTATTATGACCCCGTCTATCAGTTGATAGCCAGGAGTGGTTGTGCATTCGTGTTCATCGATGCCTTCTACTCCCGTGGTCCGTCAAGTCATTCTATTCTGGAATGACTAGGAGAAACAAACTCCAGTACCTTATCCATATCCGGGATTGGGTCAAAGAAGTTGCGCTTCGCAGGTGAAGAATGCTAATCCAGCTTCTAATCTGTTCTATCCTGGAGTATTACCGTCCTTATGTCAAGAATGTCATGGGGATTGCACCACCTCCTATGAACTTTTGATAAGGTGATACTTCTCACCATCATCGTCCATTCCTCGGTCTCCGTGTTGTTGTAACCGGAATACTGACAAGTGAAATGTGCTGTGTGAAATCAATACTCCTAGCAACTTTGTTGCTTGGTAGCAAATGGACGATAATCTCATTCTTAGTGTGTTGGTTACCAAATCACCATTCTAAGATCGATCGTGCTACTAGTCCATCTTTCCTGGTGCACTCCTTGACCAATGAGTTATGATTATTCAATCACTTGCTTATTTGATCATATCTTCTTGCCCTGAAAAGCAAGATTGTTTCGGACTTAGCAACATATCGGTGGTTCGTGGTTTTCCAAATATCTTGTCGGAAGTATTACCAGGTTGTCACCTGACCGCTATGTTGAGTTCGTGATCAAGCTGGTTTCTCTCTAAACCACCCTTTCTCCAAGAATCTGTGTTGGATACCCTGAACTAGTTGGTTAAGCTAAACAACAACTTGGAGAGTTGGAAGATAAGAGCTTGCCTGACTTAGTTCCTTCTAAGGGATATCTTTTGTGTGTGTGTGTTGAAGAAAGATGATATCTTGATCGGTTGATCCTTGTGATCAATTGTTGGATCTATTGTCTTGTCCAAAACTTTGATTTGAGTATGGGCTATCATCAAATCAAATAAGAACCAACGATGTTCATAATGTTGTCTTACTCGTGGTTGATCCCTCGAGCATACACCGTTATATTCCCTTGGTCTGACCAATACTATCACTTGTTCACATAATTATGGAATTCCATCTCCATGGAAACCTGGATGAATTGTTGTTGAGCCCATCAGCAACACTGCTATCTTCTCCATGATCTATGTTGAACATCCATCTAGTATTGGAAACTTTTATAAGCATTATCTTCATGACCCGTTCGTGAAGCATATGTACAGAAGAAAGAAGTGACTTCCTCTAATTCATGTGCATTTGATGCAAGTTGCCGCCGTGAATTCGAGAAAGCATGTTTTTTACCTCCTCTGGAGTCATCCCAAGTCAGTCATGCATACGTGCGAAGTATTCTATGGTCTGATAGACTGATCATCTTCATTCTGTATGTATCCCTAGCACACTAAGCCACTGATTGATTTGTTCAAAGAAAAGAAGTTCAAATGCTATTCCCAAAGGGCCCGGACGGACATGCACAAGACTTCGTTATCTCCAATGATGATTCCCAATCTGAACTCGATAGTATTTTATTATAAGACTACTATGTGGTCACGTTTGTCTGGGACAACGTGTTCACAGGTACGTAGCAGAACTAGCTCATGTTTTGGAGCTTGCTATCGTAGTTCACTCCCCGAGAATTTCGCAACGCCATCTCGTCGATTTGTGTTGCAAACTTTCGTTTCCAGACATGACGTCTGGAATATCCTGACACCAACCAGAACTGAATCTCAGGCAGCTATGATGGTTGGACCATTTTCCAAGAACTATACTACTGGTCTCCTGTTAACCGGTAAAGTGGATGTTGTGGCCAACACACCCAGCCGGAAGACCTATTGTTGTAGAATCTTGATTGAAGAAGTTGGCCACCTTCCCAATCTGAACTCGATAGTCATTGTACCCTTTCCACCTCCTGTGTGCCACTGTGGCGACCCCTTTTCCCTATAAAAGAGGCCCGAGGCGACCAGGAGGAGGATTGGGCTTTTTGGAGCTCCTCATGCCCCGTAGCTAGCTGAAGAACACAAACATATAATCCACCAAAGCAGGAGTAGGGTTTTACGCATCCTTGCGGCCCGAACCTGGGTAAAGGAATCGTGTGCTATCTGTTTGATCCGCTCTTCTCTCAACCCCGCACCCCGCAACTGTAGTAGGGATTCTTGTGATCCCATAGGTGTCGTTTCCAATACACCAACATCTTTGGCACGCCAGGTAGGGGGCGCAGTTGTGAGAATCGGCTTTAGCAGTCAGTTCGACGCTTCTTCATCATCATGGCGCCCAAGAAGTAGACGACGGTGGCGGTTGGCCAGTCGGAAGCCGGACAGCCCGTCCCGACGCGGGCGAGCAGCGGACCGGTCGCGGAAAGGACCCGGGGCGCTGCTCGCGAACGCCAACGCCGTCCCAGCAGCCGAAGTTTGGGAGGTGGCGATGTTTGTGCGCCAGGTAATGGGCCACACACCGCCAGGTCCAAAGACGGAGCCAGGCCCTCCGCGTGTGGCGCGGGGCCTTCCAAGGTCGCTGCCGCATCACCCGAAGGCGACGCAAGGGCCTCTAGGAGTCCAACGCCGGCGCCCACAGCACGCTCCTCCCAAGTAGCACGTGACGAGCGGCGTCATTGTGCCAAACATCCCGGGCGTCGCCTCGGGAAGAGCCCCGAGCGCCACTCCCAGGACGTAGAAGACCTGCCTGCCTACCGGAGCGCTGGTGGAAACGGCATGCGACCGCGGGATCATGATGGAGCTCCTCCTGACACGGTCAGGGGTCGAAGTGCGTCGCGGTCCGTGCAGGTTTTGCTACCGTTAATCCCAACCGAAGCCCTGGCGTGCACGCAGTTGCTCCTCGACTTTCCTCCCGTTACAGGGAAACTCGACGAATGGAGAGCCACCATCCGAAGCCTTGTCGCAGTCGCCAACAAGGATGAACAAAGTCCAGTGGCACTCCCAGGTCGACGCCCCAATGGGGTCACACACACCGGTGGCGGGAGGACCGGCAGCGCCATGGCGACGGTGCATTCGCCTCCTCCTCGCCCGGTATCGCGTGTGTCGACTCGTCGGGACATCGCGGGTGACGCCATCTCCATAGCGCCGTCCGACCCATGGACCCATGGCGACCAGCGTCAAGTTCTTCAGGAGCGAGCTCATGAAGACGCTCGAACCACCATCGAGGGCTGGCGCGGAGCGCGCCACCAGTCAGATAGGCGAGCGGGGCCTGCTGTGAATCGCCCAACACCGGAGAGCCCTGGAGGTCTACCTTACGAGGTAGGCTGTCCGGCTTTTACCCGTGAGCTGCGGCAGTTCCAGTGGCCCACTCACTGCACCTTCAAGCCTGACGTTGGCGAGAAGTACAACGGCAAGACCCACCCATTGGAGTTCTTCAGCATCTACACCATTGCGATGCAAGCTGCCAGAGCCCGCGACGATAAGGTGCTTGCGAATTACTTTCCATTGGCCCTTAAACCCAACGCCATGTCATGGTTGATGCACTTGTCGGCGGACTCCATTTCCTCCTGGTCGGATTTGTGCCATGAGTTTGTTGGCGCCTTTACCGGAGGTCAACAAGCCCATGGCCAAGCAAGCGACCTGCACGTCATTCCCCAGAAGGAAGGCGAGAGTCTGCGCAAGTATATACAGAGGTTTAGCCGGGTACAGTACAATATCCCTGATGTTCACCCTACCGCCATCATCAGCGCGTTCCATCAGAACGTGCGTAACCGCAAGATGGGTGAAGAACTGGCGATGACCAAGGTGAAAGATGTGGCGGAACTCTATGTTCTTGCTGATAGATGTGCCCAGGCTGAGGAGGGAAGGAAGTACCCCAGCGAAGATGTCGGCGCGGAAACCGACTCTTTAGATGAGGATACTGCCACCCCGGCGAAGAAAGGCCGGCACCGCAACAGGAAGCGCAAGGGTAAAGCCGTGCTTGCCATCGAGGGATCCGATGACGCCGGCTCCGCCAAGAAAACCAGGGCGGGTGACCCCGGCAAGGAAATTGCCGGGTGTGTTGCCTGCCGGGCCTTGGAGGCTACTGAGAAGCCAGGAAACTCCGGGAAGCGATACTGCAAGATCCATCGCACCAAAGGCCATGATCTCCAGGACTGCCGACATGTTGAGCTAATTGCTGAGAAGCAGATGACTGAATATGAGAGGCGGGACAAGGAGAAGGGCCAGGATGGTGCTGAAGGGCCCGGCAAGAAGCGTGGCGGCCAAGCAGGCCGTCCCGGCAAGGATAAATAGCAGGAGAGGCCCGCCCAGGGCCGTGACAGAAGGCCCGAAGACGACGATCACGAAGAGGATGACGAGTCCGGCGACCAAGAATTTCAGAAAGCTACGGAGGCCATGTGCGTCGATGGTGGCGCCTCGCTGCATACTTCTCACCGCCAACTTAAACAGTGGGCGCGTAAGATTACAGCGGCGGAGCCGTCGTCCGGTGCCCAAAAGCCGCTGAAATGATCCAGCACACCTATCATTTTTGACACTGAGGATCACCCTGATCGCACTACTGCGGTCGGGTACTTGCCATTGTTGGTTTCACCAACAATACGCAACCTCAAGGAGACAAAGATGCTAGTCGATGGCGGGACCGGTCTGAACCTACTCTCACCCACCGTGATCGAGAAGCTGCAAATTCCTGACGGAGACCTCGAAGAGACGGGCACATTTCAGGGGGTCAACCCGGGAGAAGTCAACCAAAGCGGAAAGTCACGCTGCCCGTGACTTTTGGAAGTGATCTGAACTACAGGACGGAGAGGATCGTGTTCGATGTTGCCAAGATCCCCTTGCCTTACAACGGGATCCTTGGCCGCCCAGCGCTGGCCAAGTTCATGGCAGCGTCACACTACGCCTACAACACCCTAAAGATGCCAAGACATGTGACGATCATCACCATCCCTTCCGATAAGAAAGATGCGCTGATTTGCGCTGGCCAACTATACCAGCAAGCGGTTGCAGCAGCCGCCGCCACGAGGGCACTTGCTCCTGCCACTGGAGCCCCGGGAGGGAAGAAGAAGAAGACCGGTGAGACCTCGGACACCCACTCCGGCAAGCGCACCTCTTCGGAATGTTGTGCTCCCGTCAAGGACGTGCCAGAGAGCTCCACCAGCAAGAAGAAGACCGGTGAGACCTCGGACACCCACTCCGGCAAGCGCACCTCTTCGGAGTGTCGCGCTCCCGTCGAGGACGTGCCAAAGAGCTCCACCGGCAGAAACAAGAGGTCCAGGGCCACACCGTCGGGAACCAAGAAGGTTTCCGTCAAGGAGGACGGCACAGGAGGGGCTTTCACCATAAGCTCCACCCTTGACGACAAATAGGAAGACGCGCTCGTCACCTTCCTGCGGGGAAATGTCGACGTGTTTGCATGGCAAGCATCAGACATCCCCGGTGTTCCCAGGGAGGTGATTGAGCACCACCTTGCTGTCTGTCCTCATGCGCGGCCCGTCAAGCAGAAGGTCAGGAAGCAAGCTTTGGAACGAGAAGAGTTCATCACAGAGGAGATCCGGAAACTGGAAACAATGGGTTTGGTAAGAGGAGTGCTCCATCCAACGTGGTTGACCAATCTAGTGGTAGTGCGCAAGGCAAATGGGAAGTGGAGGCTGTGTATTGATTACACATATATTAATAAAGCTTGTCCCAAGGACCCCTTCCTGTTGCCGCGCATCGACCAAATTGTTGACTCCAAGACTGGGTGTGACATGTTGTCATTCCTCAATGCCTACTCCGGCTACCATCAGATCTTCATGGCAGGAGAAGACGAAGAGAAGACAGCATTCATCACCCCATGTGGTACGTACTGTTTCGTATGAATGCCTTGGTTGAAGAGTGTTGGCTCGACGTTTACAAGGGCAGTCCAGATTGGTTTTGAACCCCAGCTCCATAGTATGGAGGCTTATATGGATGATATAGTGGTCAAAACCAAGAACAGGGCAACCCTTATACCAGATTTACAAGAAACATTTGTAAACCTACGCAATATCAAACTCAAGCTGAAACCTGAGAAGTGCATCTTCGGCGTCCCGTCCGGCAAGCTCCTCGGGTTCTTTGTGTCACAGCGTGGGATAGAGGCCAATCCGGACAAGATCAAAGCTATAGAACAGATTAAAGCACCCAAACGGGTCAAGGATGTGCGTCGGCTTGCTGGCTGCGTTGCCGCCATGAGCAGATTCATTTCCAAGTCTGCCGAGCGCGCCCTTCCCTTTTTCAAGATTTGAAAAAGGCGAGCAGCGGGCCCAATGGAATGGACGCCAGAAGCCGAAGCAGCATTGCAAGATTTGAAGAGGTATCTTTCCTCCACACCAGTACTAGTTGTGCCTAGACCACAAGAACCGTTGCTGCTATACCTAGCGACAACGAACCAGGTGGTCAGTGCCGCACTAGTAGCGCAGAGAGAAATTGATGATGAGGTGATAGCAGCGACAGAGCCTGATGCCATTGGTGCAGAGACGACACGGTCGGTTGGAGTGCAGCCAAGGAAGAAAATGATGCAGCACCCGGTCTACTTTGTTAGCTCCCTCTTGCAGGGGGTAGATCAAGGTACTCCGGTGTGCAGAAATTGCTCTTCGGCCTTCTTATGGCCTCGAGGAAGCTGCGTCACTACTTCCAGGCGCACGAGATCACTGTTGTCACTCGGCTCCCTCTACAACGGATATTGCACAATCCAGATGCAACGAGAAGAATTGTAGAGTGGGCACTGGAGCTGTCCAGCTTTGGCCTCAAGTTTGAAAGTACCTCGACGATTCAAAGCCGAGTCCTGGAGGAGTTCGTTGCAGAATGGACCGCGACACCTGATGAAGAAGTCCAGGAAACTGCTCTCCCCTGCAAGGAGGCGAGTTGCAACTGGATCATGTACTTTGATGGAGCTTTCTCCTTACAGGGCGCCGGGGCTGCCGTACTGCTGGTCGCGCCCACTGGAGAGCACCTCAAGTATGTGGTCTAGATGCACTTCCCCAGGGAGGTATCAACGAACAATACTGCAGAGTATGAGGCGCTGCTTGCTGGTCTTAGGATCGCGGCAGACCTCGGAATCAAGAAACTAATTGTCAGGGGCGACTCGCAGCTTGTCATTAAACAAGTCAATAAAGATTACCACAGCCCGTTGATGAAGGCCTACATCGATGAAGTGAGAAAGCTGTAAGAGTACTTTGATGGTATACAGGCGGAGGACGTTCCCCGAGCGGAGAACGACATCGTCAATTACCTATCAAAGCGCGCTGCCCTCAAGTTACCTGTGGAACCAGGTACCTTTGTGCTTCAGCTTTCTCAGCCATCCGTTGGTCCATCAACATAGCAAAACAAGAGGAAGAAATCAGGGCCCGACAAGTACTTTCCCCCCGAGCTCCCCGGAGCCGCCGGCAAGGATGTTGCTGGGGACACTGAGCCCGCCACGGGACAACTAGCTCCGGCGGAGCGTCAAGCTCTTGCCGTCGAGACAGCCGCTTCCATGGCGGAAGAAATGCCTTTAGTCCTCGCCGTCGAGCCCCAGGCTCCAGCGTGGGCACAGCATACCGTCCGATTCCTCCAGACTAGGGAACTTCCCGAGGAGCAGGAAGAAGCGGAAAAAGTAGCCCGTCGGTCTGCTATGTACCAGTTCGTCGATGACGTCCTGTACAGAAAGAGACCGAACGGCGTGAAATTGAAGTGTATCCCTCGAGAGGAAGGACTGGGGCTGTTGGCGGAGATACATGGAGGCATATGTGGATCCCACATAGGGTCAAGAGCCCTTGCCAGCAAGGCATTTCGGCAAGGCTTCTTCTGGCCCACTGCCCTCCAGGATGCGACGGCACTGGTCACCAGGTGTGAAGCGTGCCAGTTTCATTCAAAGAAACTTCATCAACCAGCTCAAGCCCTTCAAACCATTCCTCTCTCCTGGCCCTTCTCGGTTTGGGGGCTCGACATACTGGGCCCTTTCCCCCGCGCTATCAGGGGCTTTGAGTACTTGTACGTTGCAATCGACAAGTTCACAAAGTGGCCGGAGGTGGAGGCAGTGAGGAAGGTCACAGCTTTGTCAGGTGTCAAGTTCTTCAAGGGACTAGTGTGCCGTTTTGGTGTACCCAACAGGGTCATCACCGACAACGGCACGCAGTTCACAAGCCGCACCTTCATGCAATATACCCAAGACCTCGGCAGCAAAGTTTGTTTCGCTTCCGTTGCTCACCCCCGAAGCTATGGTCAAGCTGAGAGGGCAAACACTGAAGTGCTGCAAGGCCTAAGGACAAAGACCTTTGACAGGCTGCACAAGAGCGGAAGGCGCTGGATTGATGAATTGCCGACGGTTCTTTGGTCGATCAGAACGACGCCAAATCGAGCCACCGGCCAGACACCCTTTGCCCTAGTATACGGGGCAGAAGCAGTTCTCCCCACTGAACTCATATACGGGTCACCTCGAATGCTCGCTTATGATGAGCTTGAGCAAGAGCAACTGCGGCAAGATGACGCAATGCTCCTTGAGGAAGATCATCTCCGGGCGGCTGTGAGAGCAGCACGCTACCAGCAAGCCTTGCGCCACTACCATAGCCGCAAGGTCCGTGCCCGAAGCTTTGAGGAAGGCGACCTTGTTCTTCGGCGCGTTCAATCGGCCAAGAAAACAAACAAGTTGACGCCAAAGTGGGAAGGCCCTTACCTGGTAATACGAGTCACCAGGCCTGGCGCAGTCCGCCTGGAGACCGAAAATGCCATTCTGGTGAGCAATTCCTGGAACATTGAGCATCTTCACAAGTTTTACCCATAAGGTGCGGCTTGCCGGGCCCCCCGGCAAGCCACCTTTTTGTACAAGCCTTGCCGGCAAGGCATGTAACCCTTTGTACAAAGCCAGGCGCAGACCCTAAGCATAGATAAATGAAGCGCTGGCGCCCTAAGTTATAGCATGCATGCTGAGTCGAGTCTCGTCCTTGGTTAGGGTTGATAGTGCTTAGCGGCGGCTAACCCCTAGCTTAGAGGTCGAGTTTGCATCCCTTTGTCTTCCTTTATCCTCTTTGGTTCACAGGACACACAGGTATCCTTGCCGAGACCTCTTGGGGAGAAGAAAAAGGAACATGCCAGCATCTAGGCCCCGGCAAGCCAGTGTTGCCGGGGGCTGCAAGAGCAAAGTTTCACCCACGGCAAACAAGGGTTGCCGGGGGCTGTAGCTTCAGATAAGTCCTTCATCCCTTATCATGCATTCCATTATGGACTGAGGTATGTGAAACCTCGTTTCTTTCCTTAAAACTACCGTGCTCTCATAACTCTAGGCCCTAGGGCTCGTTCCTGGGACCAAGTTTGGTCGTAGTCGCGGCGGCGAAAGGATGAAACAAGGAGCCTAAACCCTCTTCATCCCTACCTCCGCCAAAGGCGTGAGAAAGGTCGAGCGAAGTGGGGGGATGGCGAGGCCTATTGCCTGGTGGGAAAATGTTGATCTTAGAGATATCAGGGATTTGTTCCCTGTCGTGGGTTTTACCTGCGAACAAATGACCCGGCGAACATCCCTTTTTCATTAAAAACATTCCACTCAGGTACAGTCCATAAGGGAACGAAAAACATGAACAAGGGGATTACAAGTTTTAAATTTAACAAATGCCCGAAGTCTTACAAACTAAAAAGAGATAAGATGCCCGTAATGCCTTTCTTGTCCCTCTCCTCAGGAGGTAGGTCAAGGAGGCGAGAAGGACAAAAGGAGCACCTAGGCGAGCTACGGGTGGCAGAAGACACCAAGAAAACATCTTGGTGCCGCCCAAAGGCTGGATGGTGATGGCGGCGCCGGAAGCAGATCTCGAAGACGAGGCGGCGGGACGTCAGTACGCATCGAAGGCGTCGGTGCCCGCGTACTCTGACATGACGACATTACCGCCCGCCCTCTTCCTCTTCCTCTTCCGCAACCTCCCTACGCCAGCCGCCAAGGGGACGGCCCCGATGAAGTTCAAGGAGCCGGCGACACGGATGATGGGGTCGCCGGTGCCACCGGGAGCGGCGCCCGACACCTAGTCGGACCCGTCATCCTGCCGCCCGCCGCCCTCGTCGTCGCTGCCGCTGTCCTCCTCGTCACCCTCGCTCGAGGAGGAGTCTTCGTCATCGGAGGAGCTCTCCACGCAGCACCTTGCACGAGTCCCAAAGTGCCCGAAGACCTTGATGGAGAGAAGGCCACCCTCCATCAACTTAAAATGGAGAGTGAGCCCATCCGTCAGGCTGTGGATACGAGCAAACGTCTTCCATCCCTGATGAAGATACATCACATGAGGAGCAGGGAAGTCGATGCGGACCCGCGTACCGCTGATCCCGCAGCCCCTCATGTGCAGCCGCAATGACTCCGGCACATCCAGCTCCATCTCCCGCGCAAATGGAGTCAGGAGACGAAGGCGACGGCGCGGCGGCCACCACAACCTGACAAAGAACTCGCAAGGGTAATCCCCAACATGGCCCTCCACTAGAGGAGGAGTTGCTAGCGGGGGCGAGGCCGGCGGGCCGCCCCGTCCTCCTCTTCCCCGGGCGCCCCGGCCTCGCCCCCTCCCCCTTCCCCTCGCGGCCGGCTCTGCCACCGCAGGTGCGGGAAAAGGAGGGACACGTTGTCGAGCGGCGACCCTCGCTGCCACCGTCGAAGGGTCGGGTTTTCCTCTCTCCATGACGAACAGAAGAGAGGAGCAGAAGCTGAAGGAGGAAGAAGATGGAAGAGTGCGAGACGCCGTCCCTCCCCCCCCCGCTCTTTATAAAGGAACGGGGTTGGGGCTCGACCACCCCGCTCGGCCAATCATGACGCGGGAGGCGCAGGGAGCCAGTGCCGACCCGCCGCCCCAACCAGCGACGGCCCCTGTTTCCCGCCTCCACCATCTGCCACCCAAAGCACATGGGAGGCATGTGGCAGACGTGCAGAACCGAGGGGACGGGTGATGCGACCTCTCCCCACCCCGTGATCGTGGGCAGTGGACGCCTTGAGGACCGCGCCTCGGCCCCATTCAGTAAATGGGCCGCGTCTCGACGCCTCCCCCCGTTTATGGGGAAGGCGCGAAGCCGCCTCTTTACTGCGACGTGACGCATGCCTGCAGAAACCGCCCCGCACATGCCGCCCACGTCACGCATGCCCCTCCACCTCGCGCCGCGCGCGCGGATCGTGGGAGGTGTAGCGCGCGGAAAATCTTACCACGGTAAAAACTGTCCGGCCTGCCCGCGCACCGTTATGGGCCTAGCCCAACAACGCGTTGCGCTTATGTGTGGCCCAGGCCCGGGGGCTCCTGTCGGTGTACAAAAAGAGGGGTACACTTTTTGTACCCCTATGATTGTGCATGGGCAGTCTGAGCCACGGGCACCACCACACCAAGCACGGGAAGGAAGGTGAGCCAGGGTAAGACCGAAGCTCGATGGAACTGAAGCCCAAAGCCAAGACCACAAAGAGCAAAGGGACGAAGCGGGATCCCCCGGCAAGATTCTTGCCAGGAGCCGGTTTTAGGAGCCCCGGCAAGATCCTTGCCGGGGCCGACTTTAACAGCTCCGGCAAGACCCTTGCCGCGGCAGTTCACCCCACACCTGTGGAGCAAATCCACCTTGAGTCCGCTGCCCCCATGGGGCAATGATTCGGGTGACATCCCCGTGATGGCATGCAGATTTTTGTGAAGACATTCAAGATCAGATACACGCTAAGAAGACGACGACCCTTGGCGGGATCCTAGCCAAGGAAGACCACAAGACCTCCGGCAAGCATCTTGCCGGGGATGACAGCGGGCGCCGCGGCAAGACCCTTGCCGGGGCCCCGGCAAGGCCCTTGCTGAAGACACCCGCAGGTCCACCATCAGGCCCACGCCAGCTAAGCTTTCGTCGCCTCATGCAGCTGCCGACCCAATGTAATGCCCAGGATGGGACTATATCTCCTACGTGTCGAGGCACGACTTAAAGATATAAGCCCATCCTAGAATGATCTCAAGTTTGGTATCTTTGCACGACTCATGTAAAAGAGGGATGAAACTGCAAAATGAAATAGTTGGCTTACACTCGCCACTTCACACAATACATTACATAAGCAATCATCATCCAAAACATCACAACCCATCTAAGGGCAAGATCCAAAAGAAAGATACCAAAACAACATAAAGCCACAGGTCAGGATAGAATCCTAGTAGAAGAACCACTACTGATCGTCGAAACGTCACAAGCGTACGGCCAAACTCTTCATCGAGCTCCCGGTGAAGAACTGATCCAACTCCTGCATCAAACTCGGCTGAACCTGCATCTGGTGTGGTGAAGTAACTGTGAGCCACAGAGGACTCAGCAATCCCGTTCCCGGGTAACAAGACTATTTAAGCCTTGGGAGAGGATAAGGCTGAAGAAAAGAGTAGTGTCTGCAGCAGCAACTAGCAACTAGCTTACGTGATAGAGAGCGAGAAGAGAAAGCCTCGGTCGAGAGATGATCACGAAGTGATCCTAACTAAAGCCGGTCAAACATAACCCCACCGTGTTCAACTCCCGAATCCCTATTCGGAAATTGACAGTCACGGTACACACGCTGGTAGTGTATTGAAACATTGTGTCAAGTTATCTACAACCGGATATTAACAAGCTCCCATCTGCCACATAACCGCGGGCACGGCTTTCGAAAGTTCAAAACCCTGCAGGGGTGTTCCAACTTGACCCATTACAAGCCCACGATCCGCGGAGTCGCAACTCCAAGGTGGGAAGACCCGAGTATTCTCGGAATCCCGTGCTCAAGTTAAACCGAACTAAGGTAAGGCTAATCCAGCAAATCCTCCCGGCGTGTCGACACCTTGATAGTAGTCGCGCGTATCTAAGTCTCAGGACACGACCGGATGGGCGATTCTACAGGTCTATATCAATCCTCGAGTTTCCTCGTGGTGACCCCGCAGACTCCCTGTTTGGGACCAACACCATCAGCACTGGCCCCCCCTGCTATGTAGAATTAAGAATCCTCGGGGACGCGACCCCCTATGCAAATTTAATTAATTAATTAAGTTGTTATTATGAGGCAAATAGTACCAATGTTGGGATTTGCTGGAAAAGACTTAGCACTTAGCGGTTTATCGAGGGGGTCCCATACACCCCAACCGTGTTAGGAACGCATAATCAAGGAACATAACACCGGTTTATACGGTTCCTAACAGCATGAGTGGAACAAAACACCAAGCAAAAGGCTTAGCCGTCCACCCTTGCCAGTATATAGATGATTTCATTTTAAGCATTTATATAGTGCGATATAACCCAACCAAACTTCAACATGAAGCAAGCATCTTCAATCTTCACCTGCAACTAACAATGCTATAAGAGGGGCTGAGCGAAGCGTACTTAGCCAAGCAACGGTTTGCATAGGTAGGGTGGTTAAACAGGTTCAGGGTTACAAGTAGGAGGCTGACAAGAAAGACATGGGCATCGAGGCAACACTATAGAGCGGAACTACTAGCAATAGGCAAAGATAGTAATGTTATCGGGGTTCGGTCATCTTGCCTGGGATTCCACAAGGGAGAAGAACGGATCCATGAAGCAGAAGGAGCAACAGTCGAGCGAATCCTCACAACTCCGGAACGAAACCGAAGCTAACAAGAGAAGCAACCGGAAAGAAGAAACAACACGGTAAACACACAAGCAAAAACATGGCATACGATGCACATCCAAGTATGATGCATGTCCGGTTTAATTATGCATGGCATGGCAAAGTGCACAAACAACACTACAATTTAAGTGGAGCTCAATATGCAACGAGTTGCATATTGACGAAACACCACATTTTAAATATTTAGTTGACTCTCGTTTATTTACAAGACAAGATTAATTGTTTGTTAACATGCAAGAGGTGAAGCATAAAAAAACTACACTATTAAGACATTTTAAATGGGGCCGGAAATAACAACAACATATCCGGAAAATCCCCATGAGCATGTTTAGTAATTATAAAGCAACAACAATTAAACATTTAAGTGTTGTTAACATGATGCGGATGACATGATCAAGTTTATGCAATTATTAATAAAAGTTGACATGAAGAAGATAAGGAGCATTGTCACCGTGGTGGAAGAAAAGGGTGCCACGGCAACGATCCGAAAATGATGCAACGCAACATCTCGGTTCCGGTGACTCGTTGAGAGTCCGATGCAAAAGGAAAGATGGCGGAGTGATCGAGTCGAACAAGATGAAAGAGGTGGGGTGATCCCGTTGCCGGGTTCCCACGAGTCGGCGACGAGGCAACCGAGGAACATGACAAACGGACGAAACGGGCACGGTGCAAACAAGGGATGCATCTCATACAACACAACATCACACGGGTCATCGTCTCGGAGTTATACCTTCGAAACACTCGTTTCGGGACGGTTCGAGATCGTAGAGAAATGAGTCGTTCTCACGAGTCGTAGAGGAAGTAGTGGTTCACGTTTCCGAAGAGGAAGTAGTTGTTCACATTCCGTTTCGGAGAGGTACTTGTCGTTCACGTGGCGGTAGTGGAAGTAGTTGTTCACGGGGTCTTCGATGGTTGACGGTAGTCGTTCGGGCGTCGAGTTCGTAGATGTACTAGCGGTCTCGGCGATGGTAGTGGTACACGGCGACGGTAGACGTTCGGGCGACGATAGACGTACACGGATCCAAAAGTAGATATACTTGCTGTTACATGGTTACTTGAGATAACAATAGCAGCAACAAAACAACAAAAAAGGAAAAGAAGGCTGCGGTCGGCGACGATCTGGAAAAAGGACGGGGCCTTTGCTCGGAGCTGCTCATGGCCGCGGCCTTGGCGAGTTGGGGCGATGGAGGAGGCAGAGCCGTGCTCCAGCAGAAGAGGCAGTCGGTGCTGGGCTCGGGGCGGCCCTCAGCGATGATGGAGGAGCAGGGCCGGCGTGCGGGGCACTCGTGGTGCTCGTGCTGGAGAGGCCACGGCGAGCTGGACGAGGGAGGCGCGCGGATCCTGCTGGAGAGGAGCACGCTGGCGCGGAGCTGGTGCGGAGGAGGGAGCCCGTTCGAGGCCGCGGAGGTGGCTCTTGGCGACAGGGCCGGCGGGGGCTCGGGCGTCGCGGGGCCAGAGGCGAGGCGCCCTTCGCGCGCCGGGACTGGAGACGGAGGGAGCGGGCCTGGCGCGGCAAGGACGGAAGGGGCGGCCGGAGGGGATCGCCGCGGTGGCCTGGGGTGACCTTGGCGAGGCGAGGGCCTGGCGAGGCGCTCGCTCGGGGCCGGGGCAGGGAGGCTGGGGCGCGGGGACGAGGACGTCCATGGCGAGGCGCGGTGGCCCGGGCGACCTTGCTGGAGAACGACGGGGAACGAGGGCCCTGGCTCGCGCGAGAGGAGGGATCGAGGGATAGAGAAGAGCGAACGAGAGGTGAGGGGAAGCGAGGGAACCGAGGGGGGTTCGGGCGACAGAGGGAGATGGGGGTGCGGCGCAAGGGGGGGACGAGCAAGGGGAGAGGGTGAGGACGCCAGAGAGTTAGGGTTAGAAGCGCTGCGGGAGGCCAGTGGGCCTGGGGCCTAGGAGCTGGGCCAATGGGCCGCTTGGGCCAGGAAGCTGGAGGCTGGGCGGCTGGGATGAGGCCTAGATGGCCTCTCTCTCCTTATTAAAAAAAACAACAAAGAGGAGAAAGAAAAGTAAAAAAGAGGTTAGGGATGGAATGAGGTCAACTTCCCTGGGCTCACAAAAATCAGGAATTAAAATAAAATAGTTGGGGGTGATTTTGGAGGAACCTCGAAACAACGGAAAGAATTATTGACAAGGTTTTTGAAGGAGAAACTCGAAGTAGGAAAGCATGGGGAAATTATGCACGTGTGTTGCGGGTAATTCCAAACAAATGGAATATTATTATATAGCTCCCTAATAATATTGAGAGACTTTTATATGTTATAAAGAGAAGTCATCTTCCCTCGATTTAAATGGACCGAAGGTCCACACAATTTATTTAAGTTGAGATGCAAAATAAATATGACATGATGGCATGATGACATGATGCAATGCAAAAAATAAATAACACAAGCAAAAATAAAACACACGGGAGAACCCGGAACATCTGGAATCTTCTGGGATCTTCTGGAATCTTTTGGGACGTCGGTCTTCGGGCGTCACAACTCTCCCACACTAACAGAGGATCTCGACCCGAGATCCTAGAGATAGCACCGGGTAAAAACGAAAAAGAAGAGGTAAAACAAAGTTGCTTCTTTGACAGACGAGTGAAACCAAAGAACCTTGAGAGGTTGAACAAATTGAAAGAAGAATACAACGGAGATGAACGAAGTTAAGAGCACTCCGGTAAAATCTGTAACATGGAGCACCACGAGAACCTTGTAGGTTGAAAGACATGAAACAAGAGCTTACGAACCAAAGAATATGAAACCGCAATGGTATAGCCAAGGAATAAGAATGACATAATTTGGACAGCACTCCGTCTGAAAATGGAAGGAATTAACAAGAACTTGGCAAGTTGAGATGATACTTGATGAAAACAGCAACATATTGCCTGCGAAACAATTGAAAGAAATGGCACAAGGGGGTAAGAAGACTCAGACAGCACTCCGGTTGAAAGAGAGGCAAAACATGAAAAGGTGAGAGAATTAGAATGGAGGACACAACACTCCGGATAAATAGACAAGCAAGGGAGAATATGATCTTGATAAAAACGAGATGATGGTCAAAGAGAGATCATCACAATGCCTCCGGAATGAAAGAATAGCATATAAATCAATGAAAGAAAATGAATGGAGAAGAATATGACAACCTCTCTCAAAATTGAATTTAAAAGGGCATCCTTACGAAGAAGGGTTGAACGGAGTTGTTGGAAAAATCAACAACGAAAAGAATAAGCTTCATGTGGGCTTATGGAAAAACATCTCAAAATTAAGAGGTGACAACCAGCCACTAACGAAAACAATTGATTGGATTGAGATCAACAAGGAGACGAAAGAGTTATTTCACGGAGAGGATAAATGAAGAACTTGGGACATTTATAAGCACCATAATAGCAACAATCCTTAGGGGAAGGCTTTAGGTTAAATATAACCCAAGATAACCTCAACGAATAATTGAAGGGTTGGAAAGATCTCCTGAACAAGAAAAATGATGGGTTTAAGTATCTCATTCTTGACAACTTGTGAATCATGAAACATGAAGGAAAATTATCAAGAATGACATAACACCACCTGAAAAGACAAGGTGGAAAGGATTGCAATTGGAAAGCAAGATGAAAAAAATGCTTTAGCTCCAACAAGAATCTAGATGAAGACTTCGAGGATGAATTAAAACATGATGAACCACCATGAGAACTCCGGTAACAAAAGGGATGAGAAGTGAAAGACGAAAAGAATAAAATTCAAGGCCTGCGATGAATTAGATGAAGTTGAAAACTGAGAACGAAGAAATATTCTGAAATGATGGCCTTCGGAGGATCACAAGAAAGAATTCATGAAATGCTTCGGATGGGTATAAAAGAATTCCTCACAATCAAACGATAATGAGGATGGCATGAAGCTAGAACCACGAATCTTGAGAGAACGGGCCAAGATTTAAGAGAAACACTTCTCCGGTCTACAAATGTTGAGAGTGAAGACGAGAAATGCCATGAAGAATTGTTGAGCACTCCGGAATGAAGAATTAAAAAGGTTGAACCAATGATGAAAAGAATTTGAAAGCGATCTTGGGGAAGGCATGTGACTGATGGAAATCATTCTTACATCACACTTTCAAAAGAATTTGAGTACAACTCCAGAAATTAGAAGAGTCAGGTAAGATCCTGGAAAAAGACCTGTGGGTTAGGGCCCACTAAAGAAATCACTGTTGGAAAAGATTGCTTAAGAGATATTGCACCGGTTGAATTAAATGGCTTGAATAAGATGACAATCTCAAAATAATTTGAACGGATTAAGAATGGAATTATGAATCTTTAGCACTCCGGATATGGATAGCAAGAGGAGAATGGTTAATTGGAGCGTCGGAATAAGAAAGCATTGTGAAATGAGGAAAAGGATGAGATCAACACCGAAATCTTGAATTACATCCACCGTAAGAATTTGAGAACAAAAGAATGATGAACTTGAAGCTCTTGAGCATCTTCACGAGAAATCACCGGATAAGAACATTGAAGGAAAAGAATGAAGAACCTCACATGAATAAAATGGATACTTCATTTAGAATTTCTGGCTCCAAGAAGAAAAAGGGAGGGAGGGTGGGGAGAAAGAAAGACAACTTGAGATGAATGAAACAGACAAATCGTCAGATTTCTCAACGACGTCCGTATGGAATAACTTGAAGAGAAGGCACACCGGTTGAAAAGGATTAACACGACCATCTTGATGGTCAAGAAGAATTAGTACTCCCATAGAAATATGAGAATACCGATTAGGAAGGTATGGAATCAACACTTGACATCGAAGCAACTCGAATACCATAATCAAGACAAGAACAAAGGATAGATATGCAACATGATATTCACAATATCATCCGAACAGAGAATTGAACGAATGAATTCCGTAGGTACATCAGCTTGTCGAGAAGCCAGTTGGAGAGCAAAATGAAAATAAAAAGGAACAAGGATCAGATAGAACAAATACAAGATAGAAGCTTCGTCCGACATATTCGTGCTGAAAGCTCATGGAACGTGTTACAAAAGGGTTTTGCAATCCCCGGATCAGCATAGCCAAGGACCCTTTAAGATGCAACTCCCGATCAGAACAAGTCCATAAAACCACTTCACTCAATGTAGAACCCCGAACTTCATATCGTGCATCCGTTGGAAGAATGCCTAGAACTACTAGATGAACCCACCTATAGATTTCCGAAAGTTTCCAGTTATGCAATCAGGTGTTGGGGATACACGGGAAGCACCGCGCAATCAACTCTAAACCTACATTCCGGTGTATCCATCCTTCAACACATAACCAGTCTTTCTCGGAAACTGTTTACCTCGGACCTTCGAAACGCATCCACTATACAAGCTATGGCAATACTCCCGAACTACCTCCCCAGTACTGGGTGATGTCGGGGTTATCTTGCCACTAACCGTATAGGAGAGATTTTCGATGTCGGCCGTCTTAAGTATTCTAGTACTGCCGCGATGGATTTGTGACGACAATACCTCGAAGCTCAACTCCCCGGGACACTGCCACAACCCCTAATGACAGGAGGCATCGAGAACAATGTTCTCGTCACAAAGACATCGGAACAATCCAAACAATACTCGCGAGATCCTAAAAAAAAAATTTGGTGCGATTTTTGAAAGTAGAAGAGGCAAGAGTAGTCGTCAGGAGTCCTCACCAGAATGAAAAGAGATGAGGAGCAAAAGAAATCCTACTCTCCGATATAATATAGGACTCAAAACATTTTTCAAGTGTGTGCCTAGACTCAACCGTCAACGATTCGATCAATCAGTGGGGGCTTCTAGGTCGGAGAAGGCTCTGAATACCAACTTGTAATGACCAAGATGGGACTATATCTCCTACGTGTCGAGGCGCGACTTAAAGATATAAGCCCATCCTAGAATGATCTCAAGTTTGGTATCTTTGCACGACGCATGTAAAAGAGGGATGAAACTGCAAAATGAAATAGTTGGCTTACACTCGCCACTTCACACAATACATTACATAAGCAATCATCATCCAAAACATCACAACCCATCTAAGGGCAAGATCCAAAAGAAAGATACCAAAACAACATAAAGCCACAGGTCAGGATCGAATCCTAGTAGAAGAACCACTACTGATCGTCGAAACGTCACAAGCATACGGCCAAACTCTTCATCGAGCTCCCGGTGAAGAACTGATCCAACTCCTGCATCAAACTCGGCTGAACCTGCATCTGGTGTGGTGAAGTAACTGTGAGCCACAGAGGACTCAGCAATCCCGTTCCTGGGTAACAAGACTACTTAAGCCTTGGGAGAGGATAAGGCTGAAGAAAAGAGTAGTGCCTGCAGCAGCAACTAGCAACTAGCTTACGTGATAGAGAGCGAGAAGTGAAAGCCTCGGTCGAGAGATGATCACGAAGTGATCCTAACTAAAGCCGGTCAAACATAACCCCACCGTGTTCAACTCCCGAATCCCTATTCGGAAATTGACAGTCACGGTACACACGCTGGTAGTGTATTGAAACATTGTGTCAAGTTATCTACAACCGGATATTAACAAGCTCCCATCTGCCACATAACCGCGGGCACGGCTTTCGAAAGTTCAAAACCCTGCAGGGGTGTTTCAACTTGACCCATTACAAGCCCACAATCCGCGGAGTCGCCACTCCAAGGTGGGAAGACCCGAGTATTCTCGGAATCCCGTGCTCAAGTTAAACCGAACTAAGGTAAGGCTAATCCAGCAAATCCTCCCGGCGTGTCGACACCCTGATAGTAGCCGCGCGTATCTAAGTCTCAGGACACGACCGGATGGGCGATTCTACAGGTTTATATCAATCCTCGAGTTTCCTCGTGGTGACCCCGCAGACTCCCCATTTGGGACCAACACCATCAGCACTGGCCCCCCCTGCTATGTAGAATTAAGAATCCTCGGGGACGCGACCCCCAATGCAAATTTAATTAATTAATTAAGTTGTTATTATGAGGCAAATAGTACCAATGTTGGGATTTGCTGGAAAAGACTTAGCACTTAGCGGTTTATCGAGGGGGTCCCATACACCCCAACCGTGTTAGGAACGCATAATCAAGGAACATAACACCGGTTTATACGGTTCCTAACAGCATGAGTGGAACAAAACACCAAGCAAAAGGCTTAGCCTTCCACCCTTGCCAGTATATAGATGATTTCATTTTAAGCATTTATATAGTGTGATATAACCCAACCAAACTTCAACATGAAGCAAGCATCTTCAATCTTCACCTGCAACTAACAATGCTATAAGAGGGGCTGAGCGAAGCGTACTTAGCCAAGCAACGGTTTGCATAGGTAGGGTGGTTAAACAGGTTCAGGGTTACAAGTAGGAGGCTGACAAGAAAGACATGGGCATCGAGGCAACACTATAGAGCGGAACTACTAGCAATAGGCAAAGATAGTAATGTTATCGGGGTTCGGTCATCTTGCCTGGGATTCCACAAGGGAGAAGAACGGATCCATGAAGCAGAAGGAGCAACAGTCGAGCGAATCCTCACAACTCCGGAACGAAACCGAAGCTAACAAGAGAAGCAACCGGAAAGAAGAAACAACACGGTAAACACACAAGCAAAAACATGGCATACGATGCACATCCAAGTATGATGCATGTCCGGTTTAATTATGCATGGCATGGCAAAGTGCACAAACAACACTACAATTTAAGTGGAGCTCAATATGCAACGAGTTGCATATTGACGAAACACCACATTTTAAATATTTAGTTGACTCTCGTTTATTTACAAGACAAGATTAATTGTTTGTTAACATGCAAGAGGTGAAGCATAAAAAAACTACACTATTAAGACATTTTAAATGGGGCCGGAAATAACAACAACATATCCGGAAAATCCCCATGAGCATGTTTAGTAATTATAAAGCAACAACAATTAAACATTTTAGTGTTGTTAACATGATGCGGATGACATCATCAAGTTTATGCAATTATTAATAAAAGTTGACATGAAGAAGATAAGGAGCATTGTCACCGTGGTGGAAGAAAAGGGTGCCACGGCAACGATCCGAAAATGATGCAACGCAACATCTCGGTTCCGGTGACTCGTTGAGAGTCCGGTGCAAAAGGAAAGATGGCAGAGTGATCGAGTCGAACAAGTTGAAAGAGGTGGGGTGATCCCATTGCCGGGTTCCCACGAGTCGGCGACGAGGCAACCGAGGAACATGATAAACGGACGAAACGGGCACGGTGCAAACAAGGGATGCATCTCATACAACACAACATCACACGGGTCATCATCTCGGGGTTATACCTTCGAAACATTCGTTTCGGGACGGTTCGAGATTGTAGAGGAAGGAGTCGTTCTCACGAGTCGTAGAGGAAGTAGTGGTTCACGTTTCCGAAGCGGAAGTAGTTGTTCACGTTCCGTTTCGGAGAGGTACTTGTCGTTCACGTGGCGGTAGTGGAAGTAGTTGTTCACGGGGTCTTCGATGGTCGACGGTAGTCGTTCGGGCGTCGAGTTCGTAGATGTACTAGCGGTCTCGGCGACGGTAGTGGTACACGGCGACGGTAGACGTTCGGGCGACGGTAGACGTACACGGATCCAAAAGTAGATATACTTGCTGTTACATGGTTACTTGAGATAACAATAGCAGCAACAAAACAACAAAAAAGGAAAAGAAGGCTGCGGTCGGCGACGATCTGGAAAAAGGACGGGGCCTTTGCTCGGAGCTGCTCATGGCCGCGGCCTTGGCGAGTTGGGGCGATGGAGAAGGCAGAGCCGTGCTCCAGCAGAGGAGGCAGTCGGTGCTGGGCTCGGGGCGGCCCTCAGCGATGATGGAGGAGCAGGGCCGGCGTGCGGGGCGCTCGTGGTGCTCGCGCTGGAGAGGCCACGGCGAGCTGGACGAGGGAGGCGCGCGGATCCTGCTGGAGAGGAGCACGCTGGCGCGGAGTTGGTGCGGAGGAGGGAGCCCGTTCGTGGCCGTGGAGGTGGCTCTTGGCGACGGGGCCGGCGGGGGCTCGGGCGTCGCGGGGCCAGAGGCGAGGCGCCCTTCGCGCGCCGGGACTGGAGACGGAGGGAGCGGGCCTGGCGCGGCAAGGACGGAAGGGGCGGCCGGAGGGGAACCCCGCGGCGGCCTGGGGCGACCTTGGCGAGGCGAGGGCCTGGCAAGGCGCTCGCTCGGGGCCGGGGCAGGGAGGCTGGGGCGCGGGGACGAGGACGTCCATGGCGAGGCGCGGTGGCCCGGACGACCTTGCTGGAGAACGACGGGGAAGGAGGGCCCTGGCTCGCGCGAGAGGAGGGATCGAGGGATAGAGAAGAGCGAACGAGAGGTGAGGGGAAGCGAGGGAACCAAGGGGGGTTCGGGCGACAGAGGGAGATGGGGGTGCGGCGCAAGGGGGGGACGAGCGAGGGGAGAGGGTGAGGACGCCAGAGAGTTAGGGTTAGAAGCGCTGCGGGAGGCCAGTGGGCCTGGGGCCTAGGAGCTGGGCCAATGGGCCGCTTGGGCCAGGAAGCTGGAGGCTGGGCGGCTGGGATGAGGCCTAGATGGCCTCTCTCTCCTTATTAAAAAAACAACAAAGAGGAGAAAGAAAAGTAAAAAGAGGTTAGGGATGGAATGAGGTCAACTTCCCTGGGTTCACAAAAATCAGGAATTAAAATAAAATAGTTGGGGGGGATTTTGGAGGAACCTCGAAACAACGGAAAGAATTATTGACAAGGTTTTTGAAGGAGAAACTCGAAGTAGGAAAGCATGGGGAAATTATGCACGTGTGTTGCGGGTAATTCCAAACAAATGGAATATTATTATATAGCTCCCTAATAATATTGAGAGACTTTTATATGTTATAAAGAGAAGTCATCTTCCCTCGATTTAAATGGACCGAAGGTCCACACAATTTATTTAAGTTGAGATGCAACATAAATATGACATGATGGCATGATGACATGATGCAATGCAAAAAATAAATAACACAAGCAAAAATAAAACACACGGGAGAACCCGGAACATCTGGAATCTTCTGGGATCTTCTGGAATCTTCTGGGACGTCGGTCTTCGGGCGTCACACCCAACCAGCTGGACAGGCACCTGCGTGGCGACATGCAGATCTTCGTGGAGACCCACCATTGCGCCACCTCAGCTGCCAGCCTGCCTACATGACATCTCAGGCATCGCTGGCCAGGGCGCGTGTCGACACAAGAAGGAGCGGCGATGGACAAGATGGATGTCTCCCCCGTCCCCGATAAATCAAGGACACCTAAGCTAGGCGCATTAAATGCGCCTTGTCATGTAATACGAGGGATAACCTCGCGTCACTGTACCCTTTCCACCTCCTGTGTGCCACTGTGGCGACCCCTTTTCCCTATAAAAGGAGGCCCGAGGCGACCAGGAGGAGGATTGGGCTTTTTGGAGCTCCTCATGCCCCATAGCTAGCTGAAGAACACAAACATATAATCCACCAAAGCAGGAGTAGGGTTTTACGCATCCTCGCGGCCCGAACCTGGGTAACGGAATCGTGTGCTATCTGTTTGATCCGCTCTTCTCTCAACCCCGTGCCCCGCAACCGTAGTAGGGATTCTTGTGGTCCCATAGGTGTCGTTTCCAATACACCGACAATCCTACCACAAGAATCTTGATCTCTAGCCTTCCCCAAGTTGCTTTCCACTCAAATCATCTTCCCACCATATCCAAATCTGTGAGAGAGGGTTGAGTCTTGGGGAGGCTATTATTTGAAGCACAAGAGCAAGGAGTTCATCATCAACACACCATTTATTACCTTTTGGAGAGTGGTGTCTCCTAAATTTGTTAGGTGTCACTTGAGAGCCTTCATCAAGATTGTGGAGTTGAACCAAGGAGTTTGTAAGGGCAAGGAGATCACCTATTTCGTGAAGATCTACCCTAATGAGGCAACTCCTTCGTGGGCGATGGCCTTGGTGGGGCCATGGTGGGATAGATAAGGTTGCTTCTTCGTGGACCCTTCGTGGGTGGAGCCCTCCGTGGACTCGCGCACCCCTTACTCTTCGTGGGTTGAAGTCTCCATCAACGTGGATGTACGATAGCACCACCTATCGGAACAACGCCAAAAACACCCGTGTCTCCATTGTGTTTGCACTCTCCAACCCCTCCCTTTACCTTCATATGCAATGCTTTACTTTCCGTTGCCACAATTCTAGAATTGCATGTGTACGAAGATTTCTTGACTTGTGCTAAGTTGCTAAAATCTGCAAAAACTTAGAATTAGGAAAATGCTAGATTTTTATTTGGTCAAGTAGTCTAATCACCCCCCTCTAGACATACTTTCAATCCTACAGCATGCATCGACAATGATTAATTGTGTGCATGAGCACATATATAGGTACAAGGGGGCGTCCTCTACTTGTCACTCAAGAAAAACAAATATACGGGGGAGAGAGAAGGCGTGGCAGTACATAAATATGCAGACTCTAGTACTATACATGTGCACAAATAACGTATGTTCAACACCATCAATTAATATCTCTTGGTCTAGAAGGAATGCCAATTCACTCTCCTTTCTTAAGATATTTTTTTCAAGCACTGATCTTTCCCATCTCTTGCACTTACAAGAAATGTATTGTAGTTAAGATATCTACCTTTTTTTCATGGAAGTTGAGCAACCCATCAAATTTCATTTCCTAGAGCATACTTTTTTATATTCTGTAAATCCATTCAAAGCAGCACGAACATGATCCGCCTTCAGTCTAGACTCCAAATTACTTTTTCCATCTTCATTTTTTGGGCTTGAGTCATCTCCCTCGGTGAAATAATTATCTTAAATCTCCACTAGATCTCGATGCAACACTTGCTGAATAGCTTGATCTACATGACATCTTTATGTGACTAAAGCAAAAAACTAAATGGAAGCAATGGTTCATCAATAAATAAACTTTCAGAACAAAATTTATCACATTTGTAATATTAACAACTTATATAATTCGACATCTAGTACAAAATAAATTTGAAGAAAACAAATATGTGTTTAGTTTCAGGTTTTTAATCGTAAAACTTAATATTATAAAATTAACTAACTAAAGCAAAAACCTACATTGTTTTCATTATATTACTTTAAATATCATAGATGAAAGTGCGTATACTTTTCAACTAACTTGAGCAAAGATAATAAAATTGCATTCTCATTAAGGCATACAAGTAATTTTAATAATACATACACATAAAGTTTGTTTTATCCTCTATAATATAAAATTATAAATCAATACATTTTAGAACTAGTGTCTGCATTTGCATTGTAATATTCATCATGAGACTGATTTGACACATTGCTCTATACATTAAGTCGCATTGGTTTCAATACTAGTAACTTCACACAAGACTTTTTACATGCATATAATTATTGCATAATTTTTGTTTCAATAATAAGATTGCATATATTGTTCCTTTATGTTGCTTTGTACTGAACTTATTACATTTGTAAGGGTCTTGGTCTAAGGCCGGGCAAGCGCCTCCTTTCTAAAAAAAATGAACTAAGATAAAGGAATAAATCTTAATTATGTTTTCAGTAAGTTTCAGTCACAAAAACTTGCTAACGTATTCCATTAATCATAAATTTAAGTACATGCAACTTAAAATACGTAAAACAATTGCACACCTTATTATTTCAAATTTTAAGATCCCAGACCAGAATATTGCACACTAGGCAAATAGATTAAGTTCAAGATGTGAGTTTTCTCAAGGGAACAAGTGAGTAGAAGAACAAACAAGTAGCCACATAATCATGAACAATGGGATTGAACAGGTAGTAAACAGATTCAAGAGGTCTAGCAAAATAAAACTTCAATGCACACCAAGTATTAGAGAACAACTAACCTTCTGAGCTCTCCCCTGAAAAAAAAACTTTTGAGCAAAAGCTTCTGATATGCCTCTGCTCCTATTTTAATGCTCCCTCCATTTTTATAAACAAGGTCACTATCAAAATTATAATTTAGAACAATACAAGGCCACTAACACTAACCGAGACAAAATTGATGGTGTTTGCCTCGTACTAGCAAAGGGGGCATTAATTATCTCTTGCATGCATGTGGGTGTGAGAAGGTTGGTTTGCATGCGCCTCATTAATCAACAGAAAGAAGTGAGAGTATTGGCTTGTTATGGGTGGAACAGAAAAATATGCATTAATTAGCACGAGAAATAAGGGGACAAGCTAGCTTGCAATATTGGGTTAAGTAGACATTTACTTTTGCCTTGATACCTGTAATATGAGTTTGTGGTCTTGTATACAAAAATGAAGGGAGTAACTTAGAACATCATTGGTTATCTCATTTTTTTGTGCGTGGTTGCTGGTCCTACAAGACTGTACAAGAACAAACAGGTAGCAAGAAGAAGATGAACAAGATATATAACAGAATGGATCATTTTTTACAACGGTGTTATTTGAGCACATTACTCCATGCATCCATTGTATATCTAAATATCTGTAACAACCAATTTGACCCGACATGAACATGTATACTGTTTTGACATTTACAACCCATTACGGGCGTATATAAACAGTTCAAAAAAAAACTATATGAGGGGAAATAGGCCATATACACAACCATCTTTCCAAATCTTGATACAGATAAACGTCCTACGATCTCTGTGCCCCGCCCTTATGTGCTACAACTCCCCTTCCCGTACGTACATGGTGCAGCGATCATGGAAAACAAAGTCACGTACGTGCGTAGATATAATATATGCAAATGGCCGTGTCTATGATCACACATCACATGCCCTAGCTAGCTAGACTTTTTGCCTTTTTGCCTTAATCATGACGTGCGTGTCCCAACCACTAAGCTCGTTTGAGAGCACCGCGCGCCACGTGAAACGGCGCGAGCTCCCGTCACCTTTTCTCTCCCATCAACTCGCCATCTACACACGCAAAAATTAACCAAGTCGGACGCAAGAGTTGATGGTGTCCAGCTTTCGAATTGCCCAAAGGGGCACGTCGGATGGGCGCACTACCACGACGCAAGAGGAAAGCTAGGTTTTAAAGATGCTACATATACGTGATGTGACACAACAAACTTCGGGTTAAATTGTAGGACTCGACTGGGATAACAGCTCAACTTG
>LR738713.1:152080282-152140325 GCA_902687465.1 Secale cereale | reverse complement strand
CAAAACCTCCAACCCCCCCTCCCCTTTCAAAAAAAACAAAAACCTCAGCCACAAAAATGCTGACGCATGGATGCCTTTTGGTCCCGGTTGGTGCCACCAACCGGGACAAAAGGCCCTCCTGCCTGGGCTCCGCGCACAGGCCACGTGGAGACCCATCTTCCCCGGTTCTGGATTGAACCGGGACTAAAGGGCCAGGGCATTAGTACCGACCCTTTAGTCCCGGTTCAAGAACCAGGGTGTCACATCCCTAGTCAGTGCTTGCATTAGGACTAGCTAGAGTGTGCATCATGTTTACTTTTCAAAGAAACTTGAAATGGGAATGACAGAAACCCCAGCACCCCTCTTCTAACAACTAGGGTTTAATAAAATCTTTTCCAATGTACCCAAAATGCCCTTAAAAAATGTTCATCATTTCTGCCTTGGTCCTAAACCTCTGCCAAAATTGGTGCACAATTTTCTAGGACATCCAAGGTCTCTAGATTAAATCATATGGTATTTGCATTTGGGCATTTAAATGCTATAAAATATTTTATGTGCCCAAATAACCATAAACTAAAATGTTCCATGCTGTTCATATTATATACAGTGGGCATGACTAGTTTTATGAGCTATAAAAATGTTCTGGCATTTTTATTAATTCCACAAAGTTGCAAAAGAAATGAAACAGAAAGTAAATAGGAAAAAAAAGAAGGAAAGCAAACTTACTTGTCTGGCCCATCCGGCCCAGCCCACCAGGGGCATCCCCGTCTTCTTTGCCGCGCCAGCGCATGAAGCTACTCGGTGGCGAGCACCGCTGACGCGCAGGCCACCTCCTGCCTGCCTGGCTGGCCTCCTCGACCCGCTGGATGAATCAGAACGACGCCACGCAGACCCCTCGACCCCCTCGACCGCTCCCCTCTCCCTCCCCTCTACTGGTTCTCTCCCTCGCACCGCCCGAGCGGAGCTCATCGCTGCCGCCGCGTCCACCGAGTCCCCCTCGCCTCTCCGACGAGCCCCCGAGCTCCACCTCGCTGCCGTGCTTCTCTACGCCGAACCACAGGACCCCGGGCGCCTTGAGGCTTCGTCTTCGAGCTCGTCTTCTCCGCACGGCCGCCGGACGCCATCGACAAATTCGTCGGACCCCGTGCCTCCCCTGCCTCGCCAGCAGTACCAGAAGAACCGCGGTGAGCCTCGGTTTCATTTTCCCGATGCCCCGTCGCCTATCTTGCTCCCTAGCAGCACCAACCACAGGAGTCGAGCGCTCCTCGCCGCCGGCCATGGCGCCGCCGCGGCCACAGCGGCTGCCACTCGCGTCCGAGTGCATCACCGCACTCAGCACATCACCACGGACCCGTAGCAACCAACTGCTGCTCCTGCCGTGCGCTGCAACATCGTTTTCGCCGACGCACGAATTGCGGCCGCCGCCTTCGAGCTCGCCGCCGATGATTTCGGCCACCCCAGTGTAACACCCCAAAAATTTAATCTTGTTTTATTAATTAAAATTTTGTCAGAAAGATTTATTTTCTATTTTCTGACTTTTCTTTTAATTTCAGAGCTACTTCTTTTCTCTGGATTTTTTTTAATTTTTTTTCCTCTTATCTGAAACTTTTGGATAATATTGAAGGGCTTGAATGCTTTCTTAAAGCATTCGATTTTTGTTGGGTATGCAAGTGGAAGCATTTGTATAATACTTTTGCCAAGCATCAATTCTTTTAAAATGGCTTTTCCATTCTTTCAAGGGCTCCCATTGCACTGCAACCTATTTAAATATTTCTTTAAAAATTACATAAAAATTTGGAGATGTCAGTAGATGCATATAACTCATTTTTATGCAAAAATCCAGCTTTGTGTTTTATAAATTTTGAGAAAACCATCCTCTTTTTCATTCTGGTCCAGTTTGGTATTTTGCACTGCAACCCTATTTTAAAACTCCTCTAGTGATCTTGGGATCTTTCCTGCTATTAGTACTTGCTACCAAACCCTTAAGTCCAGGATATTGGACCCATTTGAATAATTTTGGTCCATGCAATAATAGCCTACATTTTCTGTCCATATTTTGTTTTCTCAAAAACATGCACTAACAAGTTTCTGTTTTTCTCAAACTAACCATGCCATTCTCTTGTGCATCTAGAGAGACCATGATATGGATAGTTTGGTGGCCAGAAAACATCCCTAGATGCCCATGGCATTCTGTCGAGCACCTTGTGCGCCTGGACAGAATTGGCATAGTTTTTAGTTTGCATTGTGGAGTTGCTTTCTGTGCCAAACCAACATGTCCCCTAGCCTCCTTTTGCCCACTAACCTAACCCTGGGTAGTTCCAACAGCACCAGAGCATTTTAGGTCACCCTAGCATTTCGTCGAGCACGTGGTGGGCATGCCGAGAGCACGAGCAGAGCGTGCGTTTTGCACGCGCCTGCCCGAGCCGCCTCACCAACCCCGAGCTCATCCTAGCCCTCTGCCGCGCGCAGCATAGCGCCAAGGCCAGACCTGCTTCATTCACGAGCACCGCAGCCTTCCCTTGTCTCCCCCGCAAGCCGCCACGACCGCCGACTGCCGTCTCTGCCGTGGCCAGCACCGCCCAAACCATCCACGCGCGCCAGCTAGCCCCTGGGGCAGTTGCAGCTCGTCCGCTAGCTCCTGGCATGCTCCCAGAGCTCCGCCACGTCGCCCCGGCTACAGAGGCGACGAACCGCCATCGCCGTCGTCGTGCTTATCCACGGAAGCCGCAGAACCGACAGCACGCGCCTATAAA
The DNA here is from genome assembly GCA_902687465.1 of Secale cereale. Classification (NCBI taxonomy): domain Eukaryota; kingdom Viridiplantae; phylum Streptophyta; class Magnoliopsida; order Poales; family Poaceae; genus Secale; species Secale cereale. The sequence continues at coordinate 152,137,593 of LR738713.1, read as the reverse complement.
AAGGCCTCTTCCTTGCTTCCCCAGCCTGGCGCAGCGCCCCGCCTCTCCCTTAGAGCCTCTCCAAGCCACCAAACGACTGGTAGTGGCCTTCTTCCCCGCCTCCGACAGTGACGCTCGCCACCATCTCTGTTAAATCCGACAACACCAGAGTCCCCTAGCCTCTCCCACGCCACCACCCACTCTCCCTCGACACCACGGAGCCACCCCTCCTCGCAACCTTGACTGGGAGTCACCGTAGGCCACTACCCCGTTTGCACCCGAAGGCGCCGTTTGCCCCAGAGCTCGCCGCCGGCGAACCCCTTCGCCCCCGAGACCCTTTCGACCACTGGGAGGATCGCCCTGGAGCGGCGGATCCTTTCCCACCCTCGGATGGCTCCTAGGAGCCGTCGTCCGCCGGCGAGGATCGTCGGGCCTCCGCCCCGGCTCGGCTGCGGGAGGAAGGAGAAGGGCGACTGGTCAAATATGACCAGTGGACCCAAGGGCCCCACCCGTCTGTGACTCCAGGCTCGGCTGAGCGTTTTAAGTGAAAGCGTAAAGCCCGAAGTACGTCTCTCCCTCTCGGAAGCGTATTCTGAGCCGATGCGTTTCCCTTTTTCTGGTTTTTAATAAAGCAGATTTTTGACTAAACTTTGACTGGGCATATCTTTTTAAATAAAACTCCAAATGAGTTGATTCTTTTTCCTACCTCTCTCAAATTTCACCTAGTTAATTTTAAGATTTATTTCAAAAATAATTATGACAACTTTTTGTACTGTTTTTTTAAGTTTGTGTTAATTTGAATATTTTCAAAAATAGGATTTGGAGGGAAGATCAAAACTTTCAAAAGTTTTGGAGTGCACCTCACCTCTCTGCACCTTGAAGGCAAGCATCTTGAACTCCATTATGACATAAGCTGTGTGTTGTTTGCTAGAACATATGAACTCCATCAATATGCTAAAATGGAGTAGCGTTATTTCATGTGGAAGTCATACTCTTGCATATCAACATATGGTGAAAATCTTTTCTGTTATATGTGTGATATTGGTGACAGTAGCCACTTCTCATGCCACATATGCCTGGTGATAGTTCGGATGGAGTCCGAAGGAAGATTGTGTTCCGGTGAACACAACCACGTGACGGACATCTCGTTGTGGCGAGGATGTGCAGTGAGGCATGATGGGGCATGAGGGGTGGTGACCCTGTCAGGAAAACTGTGGAAAGTATCTGTTGTGCTAACCATGCAGGGAACACATAAGCCTCCTAAGTCGACCATAGATCGAGTCTTCTTCCAGTAACCCCCATGCTTGTTTTCGTACTACCACTTGTCCCTGCCGCGGGCAGGGTACGGTTCAGTAAGTTGTCAACCCCTTTCTTGGCACACACCGTACAGAGAGGCCATGGTGGAAGATACCGGGTGCATCCGGTAGGCATGCCACATGGTCCGGGGGCATGGGTGTTTCCGGTTGGGACCGAGAGGGGGGCACCCCTTAGTAGCGCGCGATATAAATTTGATCCCATGCAAATCGAGGTTGTAGCCTCCCCACTTAGAGTTTTGCTTAACAAGTGTCGTGGGTGATTCCAGACACCGGTAAGTTAAGCTGGTGTGTGCTGGTTGGGTGTGTTTTCAATTCAAAGACCGTAAGCGGAATTAGTCCCGGTGGACTAAAGGAATCCGTTACTCGTGGGTAAAGAGTACACCCTCTGCAGAGTTTATATCTATTCGAATAGCCGTATCCGCGGTTAAGGACTACAGTCTGGGATGGGTCAAGTGTCGGTCTTAGTGTCGGTCTTCGGAGGAAAACTTCTAAACCAGAATATTGATCATGACGTGTGACGAATGATGATTGTGATTATTATTATTGTGGATTAACCATTTATATTGTTGTTGAATTGTTGAGTATCCCTAGGATGGTTCTACCTCCAGAATACTCATTGTGATTATTATTATATAAGCCCTTTATGTGGTGTCGCTGAGACGCCCGACTGTGGCATACTTGTTATTTATTTTCTTTATAAGCCCTTTATGTGGTGTCGCTCAGACGCCCGACTGTGGCATGCTTGTTATTTAATTTCCTTATAAGCCCTTTATGTGGCGTCGCTCAGACACCCGACTGTGGCATGTTGATTATTTATTTTCCTTATAAGCCCTTTAGGTGGCGCCGCTCCGACGCCCGACTGTGGCACGCATGTGATTTATTTTTCTTATAAGCCCTTTATGTGGCGTCACTCAGACGCCCGACTGAGATATGCTTTATATTATTATCCTTTCGAGGCGTCGCTTAAGACACCCGATCGGTTTATTTTATCTTCATTCTCTGATTGCTTATTCCTGTTTAGTACAAATGACCTGCTCATGTGTATCATGAATTTTATTTTGGGACTGACTAAGTGATCGTGGATTATTTCAGTGCATGATTATCACCTGCTATGTTATACCTGTTTTCATGATGTTTGCGAGTACATTCAAAGTACTCACTGGCTTGTCCCTGGCTATTGTCTTGGCCAGATCTCTTGCTTGGAAAGGAGCACAACGACGACAGCCCCGGAACCTAGGCAATGGAGATAGCAGACGCGCGAAGATAGGAGTTATCCAGGCCAGCTGTTCCTGTGGGAAATGGAGTCCCATAGACGCTGATGATCCGCAAAACGCTTCCGCCGTCAACCATTAGAAAACTTTTGTTGTACTCATGGACCAGAATGGTCTTGTACTACATATTTTATATTTTGCTTGGAATTTCTGTATCAAGATTGTGTCTCATCAGCTAACAGTAATCCTGGGGCTGGTGAGCACAAGGACCATTGACTGGGAAATTATATCCTGGAAAACCGGTCCTGACAACCTTGGTATCAGAGCCAGGCTGACCATTGGCTAATCCTATCTTGGCCGGGTCGATGAACCTAGGTTAACCCACCCACCAGACCTTAACCTCACCACAATCAAGCCTATCCTACCCGATAGCCCACACTATGACCCCGACAGCTTTTGGCAGTCGGTGCCCAACCTATCAGACTAGCCCAGTAAGCTACACACCCGTGATCGACACCTGAGTTGCCCCATTCGCAAGTGTGCGAAGGAAGACTCCATTTTCTTTATATAAAGGGAGCGTTTGCCCCAACCGACAACCACAGTAATACATCGCATTTTGCGATATATATATCTGTGACAATGACCCCGACCACCAGAGAACAGAACCGACAATTAATATTGCCACCACAACACAATATGTCATCCAGCCAGATGCTATACATGAGGCCACTCCGTGACCTTACCAAGCATCCCTCGCCTTGTACACTGCCTTCACAGCCAATTGTTTTTTTTTCAGGTCGCACCTTGGGATTCATATAAAGACCCCAGATGCAACCCCGGGGGATTTTTTTTTTAAAAAAAAATTGTGGGATTTTGACCACAGTACCATGGGTTTTCTCCAGCCATCCTGGTACAACCTGTTCAAATCGAGGGTCACTCTCATATTGTACAGCCAGGCACACCCCGCAGGTAGACCCAAACCAAGACCCTACGGAAGTTCCCTTCATCGGGAAAATCCATGCCCACTCCAGTAATGACCATAAAGATCGCTGCTTATGGAGCGGTTACCTATCTTCAATTCATGGTACCCTATGCCAGTGAACGTGGCTATTATTATTTCCCCGAATAGTGCAGCAGCCAGAGAAGCCGCATCCTTTCCCTACACCTGAGAAGAGAAAGGTCCGATGCTAAATAAGCTGGTGCACTATATCATCGCTCGAGAGCGCTTGACCCAGCAAGTGATGGATTTTCTCCAGACCCTTGCTGTGTAAAACCCTAGTCTCTATTAGTAGACCCCTGAGGCCAGACTAAGAGAGACGCATTTTGTGAGTCCCCCATCCACTCCCAGTAGACGAAGGATATATCGCACTGCAGGGAATAATTCCTCGTGAAATATAGCTTATTACCTGAACCGTCAGCACCGTGGTTATATCAGTTTGTGTAGAAATTGACTGCTTGTTGTGATAGCTGTGTTGTGCTTTAAAATTTTCTGTATTAGTATATTGCATTGGTTGAAGTTGTTTCTCGTGATTAAAAAAAAATTGATTGTTTTTAATTATAGAAAATTTCATAGTAAGGTTTTTCTTAAAAGACCACTGCCATGAAAAATGTTTTCCTCAATAAAAATTTGTTTTGCATGCCCTCTCGTTATATAACTCACAGACCACGTGCACTTAATGCAAGACCCCGCGCGCTTTTATCATCTAATCAATTACCTCCCTAGTATACCACAGCTGCACATTAGTCAGCAATTTTTCTATGACCCCGTCTTATCGTGTGTATAGTGTAATTGTTTTTCAGGTTGCGATTGCCGCGTGGTACGAGTAATATTTTTTTTGCAACTTTCGTCCTTTAGCAAATCTCGAGGACGAGATTTTTCTTAAGGGGGGTAGTGTTGTAACACCCCAAAAATTTAATCTTGTTTTATTAATTAAAATTTTGTCAAAAAGATTTATTTTCTATTTTCTGACTTTTCTTTTAATTTCAGAGCTACTTCTTTTCTCTGGATTTTTTTTAATTTTTTTTCCTCTTATCTGAAACTTTTGGATAATATTGAAGGGCTTGAATGCTTTCTTAAAGCATTTGATTTTTGTTGGGTATGCAAGTGGAAGCATTTGTATAATACTTTTGCCAAGCATCAATTCTTTTAAAATGGCTTTTCCATTCTTTCAAGGGCTCCCATTGCACTGCAACCTATTTAAATATTTCTTTAACAATTACATAAAAATTTGGAGATGTCAGTAGATGCATATAACTCATTTTTATGCAAAAATCCAGCTTTGTGTTTTATAAATTTTGAGCAAACCATCCTCTTTTTCATTCTGGTCCAATTTGGTATTTTGCACTGCAACCCTATTTTAAAACTCCTCTAGTGATCTTGGGATCTTTCCTGCTATTAGTACTTGCTACCAAACCCTTAAGTCTAGGATATTGGACCCATTTGAATAATTTTGGTCCATGCAATAATAGCCTACATTTTCTGTCCATATTTTGTTTTCTCAAAAACATGCACTAACAAGTTTCTGTTTTTCTCAAACTAACCATGCCATTCTCTTGTGCATCTAGAGAGACCATGATATGGATAGTTTGGTGGCCAGAAAACATCCCTAGATGCCCATGGCATTCTGTCGAGCACCTTGTGCGCCTGGACAGAATTGGCATAGTTTTTAGTTTGCATTGTGGAGTTGCTTTCTGTGCCAAACCAACATGTCCCCTAGCCTCCTTTTGCCCACTAACCTAACCCTGGGTAGTTCCAACAGCACCAGAGCATTTTAGGTCACCCTAGCATTTCGTCGAGCACGTGGTGGGCATGCCGAGAGCACGAGCAGAGCATGCGTTTTGCACGCGCCTGCCCGAGCCGCCTCACCAACCCCCGAGCTCATCCTAGCCCTCTGCCGCGCGCAGCATAGCGCCAAGGCCAGACCTGCTTCATTCACGAGCACCGCAGCCTTCCCTCGTCTCCCCCGCAAGCCGCCACGACCGCTGACTGCCGTCTCTGCCGTGGCCAGCACCGCCCAAACCATCCACGCGCGCCAGCTAGCCCCTGGGGCAGTCGCAGCTCGTCCGCTAGCTCCTGGCATGCTCCCAGAGCTCCGCCACGTCGCCCCGGCTACAGAGGCGACGAACCGCCATCGCCGCCGTCGTGCTTATCCACGGAATCCGCAGAACCGACAGCACGCGCCTATAAAAAGGCCTCTTCCTTGCTTCCCCAGCCTGGCGCAGCGCCCCGCCTCTCCCTTAGAGCCTCTCCAAGCCACCAAACGACTGGTAGTGGCCTTCTTCCCCGCCTCCGACAGTGACGCTCGCCACCATCTCTGTTAAATCCGACAACACCAGAGTCCCCTAGCCTCTCCCACGCCACCACCCACTCTCCCTCGACACCACGGAGCCACCCCTCCTCGCAACCTTGACTGGGAGTCACCGTAGGCCACTGCCCCGTTTGCTCCCGAAGGCGCCGTTTGCCCCAGATCTCGCCGCCGGCGAACCCCTTCGCCCCCGAGACCCTTTCGACCACTGGGAGGATCGCCCTGGAGCGGCGGATCCTTTCCCACCCTCGGATGGCTCCTAGGAGCCGTCGTCCGCCGGCGAGGATCGTCGGGCGTCCGCCCCGGCTCTGCCGCGGGAGGAAGGAGAAGGGCGACTGGTCAAATATGACCAGTGGACCCAAGGGCCCCACCCGTCTGTGACTCCAGGCTCGGCTGAGCGTTTTAAGTGAAAGCGTAAAGCCCGAAGTACGTCTCTCCCTCTCGGAAGCGTATTCTGAGCCGATGCGTTTCCCTTTTTCTGGTTTTTAATAAAGCAGATTTTTGACTAAACTTTGACTGGGCATATCTTTTTAAATAAAACTCCAAATGAGTTGATTCTTTTTCCTACCTCTCTCAAATTTCACCTAGTTAATTTTAAGATTTATTTCAAAAATAATTATGACAACTTTTTGTACTGTTTTTTTTTAAGTTTGTGTTAATTTGAATATTTTCAAAAATAGGATTTGGAGGGAAGATCAAAACTTTCAAAAGTTTTGGAGTGCACCTCACCTCTCTGCACCTTGAAGGCAAGCATCTTGAACTCCATTATGACATAAGCTGTGTGTTGTTTGCTAGAACATATGAACTCCATCAATATGCTAAAATGGAGTAGCGTTATTTCATGTGGAAGTCATACTCTTGCATATCAACATATGGTGAAAATCTTTTCTGTTATATGTGTGATATTGGTGACAGTAGCCACTTCTCATGCCACATATGCCTGGTGATAGTTCGGATGGAGTCCGAAGGAAGATTGTGTTCCGGTGAACACAACCACGTGACGGACATCTCGTTGTGGCGAGGATGTGCAGTGAGGCATGATGGGGCATGAGGGGTGGTGACCCTGTCAGGAAAACTGTGGAAAGTATCTGTTGTGCTAACCATGCAGGGAACACATAAGCCTCCTGAGTCGACCATAGATCGAGTCTTGTTCCAGTAACCCCATGCTTGTTTTCATACTACCACTTGTCCCTGCCGCGGGCAGGGTACGGTTCAGTAAGTTGTCAACCCCTTTCTTGGCACACACCGTACAGAGAGGCCATGGTGGAAGATACCGGGTGCATCCGGTAGGCATGCCACATGGTCCGGGGGCATGGGTGTTTCCGGTTGGGACCGAGAGGGGGGCACCCCTTAGTAGCGCGCGATATAAATTTGATCCCATGCAAATCGAGGTTGTAGCCTCCCCACTTAGAGTTTTGCTTAACAAGTGTCGTGGGTGATTCCAGACACCGGTAAGTTAAGCTGGTGTGTGCTGGTTGGGTGTGTTTTCAATTCAAAGACCGTAAGCGGAATTAGTCCCGGTGGACTAAAGGAATCCGTTACTCGTGGGTAAAGAGTACACCCTCTGCAGAGTTTATATCTATTCGAATAGCCGTATCCGCGGTTAAGGACTACAGTCTGGGATGGGTCAAGTGTCGGTCTTAGTGTCGGTCTTCGGAGGAAAACTTCTAAACCAGAATATTGATCATGACGTGTGACGAATGATGATTGTGATTATTATTATTGTGGATTAACCATTTATATTGTTGTTGAATTGTTGAGTATCCCTAGGATGGTTCTACCTCCAGAATACTCATTGTGATTATTATTATATAAGCCCTTTATGTGGTGTCGCTGAGACGCCCGACTGTGGCATACTTGTTATTTATTTTCTTTATAAGCCCTTTATGTGGTGTCGCTGAGACGCCCGACTGTGGCATACTTGTTATTTATTTTCTTTATAAGCCCTTTATGTGGTGTCGCTCAGACGCCCGACTGTGGCATGCTTGTTATTTAATTTCCTTATAAGCCCTTTATGTGGCGTCGCTCAGACACCCGACTGTGGCATGTTGATTATTTATTTTCCTTATAAGCCCTTTAGGTGGCGTCGCTCCGACGCCCGACTGTGGCACGCATGTGATTTATTTTTCTTATAAGCCCTTTATGTGGCGTCGCTCAGACGCCCGACTGAGATATGCTTTATATTATTATCCTTTCGAGGCGTCGCTTCAGACACCCGATCGGTTTATTTTATCTTCATTCTCTGATTGCTTATTCCTGTTTAGTACAAATGACCTGCTCATGTGCATCATGAATTTTATTTTGGGACTGACTAAGTGATCGTGGATTATTTCAGTGCATGATTATCACCTGCTATGTTATACCTGTTTTCATGATGTTTGTGAGTACATTCAAAGTACTCACTGGCTTGTCCCTGGCTATTGTCTTGGCCAGATCTCTTGCTTGGAAAGGAGCACAACGACGACAGCCCCGGAACCTAGGCAATGGAGATAGCAGACGCGCGAAGATAGGAGTTATCCAGGTCAGCTGTTCCTGTGGGAAATGGAGTCCCATAGACGCTGATGATCCGCAAAACGCTTCCGCCGTCAACCATTAGAAAACTTTTGTTGTACTCATGGACCAGAATGGTCTTGTACTACATATTTTATATTTTGCTTGGAATTTCTGTATCAAGATTGTGTCTCATCAGCTAACAGTAATCCTGGGCCTGGTGAGCACAAGGACCATTGACTGGGAAATTTATATCCTGGAAAACCGGTCCTGACACCCAGCACCTACCGTCGCCTCCACTAGATGCGCACGAGCACCAGTCGTAGAGCCCAACTGCGACTCAAACGGTGGCCTGTAGGCAAAACCCGAGCACCGCCGCCGCGTTTGGCCTCGCCGGCGTCGAGCCGCCGGTGAGTTTGACCTGTTTTGACCACGCCTGGACCCCCCCTATGTTGCTGACATGTGGGGCCGGTCGTTGACTAACTTTAGTTTAGTGTTAAGCTCTTTTTAGTTAGCACCAGAGACACTGACATGAGGGACCCACTGGTCAGGTTTGACCTGGGCACCCTGTTGACCTGATGACGTCAGCATGATGTCATGCTGACGTAGTAAAGGATTTTCTGGGATTATTAGATTTAAAAACAATTCTGGAAATTCCAGAAAATGCTTTAAACTTCAAAAAATCATATAAATTCAACAGTAGCTCAGATGGAAAAGATTTATATATGGAAATTGATCGGAAAAATCCAATCTTTCCAATGGCACTGGTTTCATGCATGTTTGAGAAAATTAACCTTGCTGTATACATTAAAACATGTTAATGCACTTAAATAAATAATAGTTTGAGTTTCAATTTGAATCTTTGATTCAAATGGGCTGAAACCCTTCTGGTTATAGTTGCATTAGCCCAAAACACATGCATCTTGCCATATCATGAGCATGCATCATATTGTTGCATTTGTTTGCTTATTGATTGTATCGCCGATATTCTCCGTGTTAGGTCCTGCTCCCGAGGATACTTCTGCGTATCCAGCTGAAGAGCAGTACCCGACAACCACTCTGTCAGGCAAGCAATCATTGATCATTCCGATACAAACCCATCTTCTCGCTCGTGCTCTCTTTTACTGCATTAAGGCAACAGCGTGTGAACTGCTACTTGCTGCGGTAGATGAACCCTATTCCCTTGCATGACCTGTCATTGCCACAGTAAATAGTTGAAACCCACTAGCATGTGTAGGAGTTGATTGAGCTATGTGATGTGTGATCACCATGATATTTGTTTATGTTGCCTGCTATTCTTAGAGTTGTGTCAGGTCTGGTTCATCTGGGTGATGGATCAGAGTGAAATGATCATACCGGTAAAGAGAAGGAAGTGTGGAACATGCTTGGTAAAGGTATCGATGAAAGGCCATGTAGGAGTACGTGGTGGGTTGTTTCATTGGAACCGTTCATAGGACCCGAGATCTGTATGTGTGGTTCAAGTTCCAGCTACTACCATAAATTGGGCCCGAAACCAATGGACCCTCTTGGCTTATTAATTACCCTCGATCTTTGTCCAGGAGTTGCAACTAGTTTCTGGTGTTTGTAGTTTACTGGTGGTCGTGCACAGCGCTGACCCTCGGGGTGGGCTGTGATGCGACAGGTACGTGGCACGGTGTACCAGTTGCCCGTTTGGTGACTCGGGAACCCTGTACACATCGTTTGGGGCTGTGAGCGACACCCCGGCCGGATCTCCCCACGGATGGAACCCAAATAGGCGATAAACCTGGACGAGAGACTTGTGTAGTTAGTCAGGTCGTGGCCGACACCCTCGCTGGGCTTCCGCTTGAAGGTTGCCGAGTACATGTCGAGTAAACAGCGATAAGTGGTGGAAGCGTGTGTGAAGAAGTACACCCCTGCAGGGTTACCAATCTATTAGAATAGCCGTTGTTCGCGGTACGGACTACTTGATTACTCTTACAGTTCATGGACAAGTTGATGGATACTACTAAAAGCCTCAAGATAAGTGTGAGTGCCGTGGATGGCCTTCCGTAGTATGACGGAAGAGGATCCTCGGTGGTGTATTGTTGTGGTGAGTAGAGGAGTACGTAGTAATATCTTACAATCTGTTGAGAGTTGTAGTATAGGATAGCCAAGAGTCAAAGATGGCTTTCTGCTATGAACTCCACTACCCCCTGTTGTTAATGTTGCATGTATGATAGGTTCTGTTGTAAGACTTGCTGAGTGCCTTTGTACTCATGTTTGCTTAATAACTGTTGTAGAGGAAAACCCTGCCCCTTCTAATGGGTTCTACATAGACGTTGACGTCGACGAGTAGCTTGCTACCCAGACGGAGATCTGGAGCTTGTGGAGGGCCTTGTAGATAGTCAGGCTACACCAAGCCTGTTTTATTTTCTAAGTTGTATGTACTCAGACATGTAGCTTCCGCTTGTGCTTGTATGACTGTATGACTTGAGTGTTGGGTCATGTGACCCCTACCTGTATGGATATGTTATGTATGGCTCTTGGAGCCTTTTAAATAAAGTACTTTGATTCATAGAGTTCTGTTGTGATACAATGTTGTATTTGCACATATTGAGCATATTGTGTGTATGATTGAAATGCTTGGTATGTGTGGGATCCGACACCTAGGTGTTTTCCTTTGGTAGCCTATCTTACAGGGAAATGCCTCCTAGTGCTTCCAATGAGCCTTGGTAGCTTGCTACTGCTCGGAACACGTAGGCTGGCCGGCATGTGTCCTTCTTCGTTCCTGTGTCTGTCCCTTAGGGGAAATGTCACGCTTTGTTCCTTTAAGTCCATGTAGCTTGCTACGACTTGGGTTCATACGTTGATGACCGACACGTTCGTTGCTGGGTCATGGATGCCTATCTCTGTAATTTAGTGCCACTTTTGGTTTATAACTAGCCATGTCTGCCCGGGTTCTCTGTCATACGGATGCTAGCGACACTGTCATATACGTGTGCCAAAATGCGCAAACGGTCCCGGGCCAGGTAAGGTGGCACCTGTGGGGATACCGTGCGTGAGGCCGCAAAGTGATATGACGTGTTACAGCTAGATCGGTGTGACTTAGGATCAGGGTCCCGACAGTGTTGGCATCAGAGCCGGACTGCCTGTAGGTTTCTCAAGCCAAACTGGTCGATGTTGAGTCTAGAAAAATTCTTAGTTATATGTAGGGGAATTGATTGTGGAGGGGAACGTAAGGCTCTTTTTACTCCTTTACCTTATGCCCTTCTGATCTGAGTCAGTCCATTCTTTCCGCGGGGATTTAGGACTAGGCCTCTTATCCTTTCTAGGTTCACGTGTTACTAATCTGTAGACTCTTAGGATTGTTGGTTTCAAGCCTTAGTTCAGTTTCTATTCTTTTAGTATGATCATTTGTTGGACCCGGAACCTTGATATGATATTGATGATTGGCTATGTGCTATCATTTGTATGATGTCTCAAATCTTTTTTGAGCATTTACAGTCGTTATGCTGCCCGATTTCTTCCAGAAACACTAATGCCTTTGCATTACTTCGTCTTTCAGATGTCTGGCCGCACACCTCACCGAGTGGTTCGTTTGACTCGGTGCATTAATGTGCCCGGTCACACGGCCATGCTTGTCCGTGTGCTGACTGAGACCGGTTACCGCTGGTATCCTGAGTACACAGTGGAGGAACAGTACCGGGATTTCAATCAGAGTCAGTATTTCTGCACAGTCCGGATATACCCCTCATATCCCTGAGCTAACGACCCCATCCATTGGTCTTATGGACTCGGGGTTACTATCGAGATGGCAGTGCAGGATGCCGCCTATTCGATGATGACCATCCTCCGGGCTAGGCATGCCCTGTTGCTGAACACTGAGTTCTGTTACCTGCCAGCCTCACTCCCCGGAGAGGAAGGCTACTACACTGGTCTGTATACCGATGCTGCTCATGAAGAGCCACTGCTTTAGACTACTGTTCAGATGCTGGAGGATAGGGACCGTGAGGTCCGTGCCCTCCGAATGGAGCTGTATAACACTTGAGCCGCCCACTGGACTACTTTGACACGGCTTGCACCTGCTGTGCACGCCGGATATCTGGATATGCGGGATTTGTACCCCGTGCGGACTCGTCTGCCTGATCGTATGGATTGGCGTGACGTTGGGGGTATTACACCTCCACGTGGGCGTCGGTTCCCCCCAGGATCAGGCCCGAGGCCACATCCATGTCCCTATGGTCCACAGCCTTCGAGTGCTTGGGAGTTTCAAGATCCATCTGTTCCACTTCCAGGCTACGGTGGTAATCTTTACGAAGATTACTACGGGAATGTCTGAGCTAGATCGTGGAAGTAGTAGTATTGTAGTAGTTGTATTTCCACAGTCCTGCGCGTCTTGTGGAATATGACTTAGCTAGTACTGAGTTCCGGAGGTGTAGTTAAATAATGTATAGGAGCTTGGAATGCCTCTGATGGGATGTATCGTCTTTCACTGTAGTTGTACTTTAGCCTTGGCTTGTACTAAACTATGTATGGTGTGTATGACCACTGGTGTATATATGGCGGTTTCTATATTACCATGTCGTACGGATGGACATCTCAGCATTCTGTGTCATCCATTACATTCTGCACTCCTATGTCAAGTTTTTGCCATCCTTGTATAAACCGTTGTTTGGTTTTCCTAGGATGGTCAACACTCGCAGCACTCCTGCTGCTCAGGAGCAGGGTGAGGCTAGTGGGGCTAGAGATGAGAATCTACCCCAGCCACCCTCCTTGGCTGAAGTTATGCTCGAGGCAGAACGGAACAAGAGAGAGACCAACCGTCTGCTGGAACGCATAGAGCAGAACACTGGGTTTCGTCAGAGGAATGACGTGGTGTCAATCAACGACTTTATCAAGATGTGCCCACCGAAGTTCCATCACTCCACTGAACCTCTGGATGCGGATGATTGGCTTCACAGTATCACCCACAAGCTACACTCTGCCCGTGTGGCTGAAGCTGACAAGGTTATCTACGCCGCCTACCATCTTGAGGGCCCTGCCAGTCTATGGTGAGAGAACTTTGAGGCTATGCGTCCTGCTGGCCAAATCACTACTTGGGTTGAGTTCAGTGAGGCATTCCGTGAACATCACATTCCGGAAGGTCTCATGGATCGCAAGCGGGAGGAATTCTGCAATTTCACGCAGGGCCGGTTAACTGTGGATGGCTATAGTCGCGAGTTTGGCAACTTGGCATGCTATGCACCTGAGGAAGTATCCACCGATGCCAAGAAGCAGGCGAGGTTCCGCAAGGGACTCAGCCCTGAACTCCGCCGAGATCTACGTCTGCACGAGTGCACTTCCTTTGAGAAGTTGGTGAACAAGGCCATCAGTGCTGAGACGGGCCAGACTGATTTCGAAGCCACACGCAAGCATTCACGTGACTTTGGTTCCTCATCCGGCTCTGGCTCTCACAAGCGCCGTGTGTGGGTTCCTAACACTGCTCTGCCACCCAAGTACACACCGAGGCCATCCTATGAGGCACCTCGCCCAACTCAACAGTATGCACGTGCCAAGACTTATGGAGGACCACCTACCAACTTTGCTCCACGCACTGGCACTGTGATATGCTTCAAGTGTGGAGAACCGGGGCACTACATGCGTGAATGTCCCCAGAACCAACCAGGAAAACCCGTTGGCCGTGATAAGCCAACCGGCAAGGTGAATTATGTCAAGCCAATCCCCACTTCACGTGGTCATGTCAACTATGTCTCTGCTGAGGAAGCTTATGAGGATCCTAACGTCGTCCTTGGTACGCTTCTCGTTAACTGCCATCCAGCATCTGTTCTTTTCGATACTGGAGCATCCCATTTGTTCATATCTGAGAGCTATGCTCGAATGCACAACATGACTTTTTGTGACATGCCTACTTCCATGGTTATTCAAACTCCTGGTTCAAAGTGGCAAACCTCTAGGGTAAGCCATGGAAATGAAATTCTTGTTGATAGACTTGTCTTCCTTGCATCTCTAATCGCTCTCAAGTCCTCGAACATAAACATCATCTTGGGTATGGATTGGATGACAACTCATTACGCGAAGATTGATTGCTACACTAGGACCGTTCAACTTACACACCCATCCGGCAAGATAGTCAATGTCTTGACCCGAATGGCCGAGCGTCAGCTCTACTCTCTTAATGCCAGCCCTCTACCAGAACTCGAAGATATCCTGGTAGTCCGTGACTTTCCGGATGTTTTTCCAGAAGAACTGCCAGGTGTTCCACCTGACACAGATGTCGAGTTCGTGATAGATCTTATCCCTGGAACTGTCCCAATCTCTAGGAGACCTTATAAAATGGCACCCCTAGAATTAGCTGAGCTTAAGAAACAACTCGATGAGTCCTTGAAAAAGGGTTTCATCCGTCCTAGTTCTTCCCCTTGAGCTTGTCCCGTCCTCTTCGTTAAGAAGAAGGATGGAACGGAACGGATGGTTGTAGATTACCGACCTGTCAATCTGGTCACCATAAAGAACAAGTATTCGCTCCCCAGGATCAACGACCTGTATGATCAGCTCGCTGGATCCTCAGTCTTTTCCAAAATGGATTTGAGGTTGGGCTACCATCAAATCAAAATCAAGAACGGGGACATTCCTAAAACGGCTTTTGTTACTCGTTATGGCCAATACGAGTACACCGTCATGTCCTTCGGGTTAACCAATGCCCCAGCCACCTTCTCCCGGCTAATGAATTCTATATTCATGGAGTATTTGGATAAATTTGTCGTGGTATACCTCAATGATATACTCATCTACTCCAAGAACAAGAAAGATCATGCCGAGCATCTAAGGCTGGTATTGACGAAACTTCGAGAGCACTGCCTTTATGCTAAATTATCTAAATGTGAATTCTGGTTGCCGGAAGTGACCTATTTAGGTCATGTGATCTCTGGCAAGGGTATTGCTGTCAATCCCGAGCGAGTTCAAGCCGTCCTTGATTGGACTCCCCCTGAATCGGTCAAGCAAGTTAGGAGTTTCCTTGGCTTAGCGAGCTATTGCCGACGCTTTGTCGAGAATTTCTCCAAGGTTGCTAAACCTCTAACTGAACTCCTCAAGAAAGATAAAAAGTTTGAGTGGACCCCACAGTGCGAGTCCTGTTTTCAGGAACTGAAAAGACGCCTGACCTCTACACCCGTACTGGTACCACCAGATTTTCCAAGGATTTTATCATCTACTGCGACGCCTCGCGACAAGGACTAGGTTGCATACTCATGCAAGATCGTCAAGTGATTGCCTACGCATCCCGACAGTTGCGTCCACATGAGGATAACTATCCTACACATGATCTAGAGCTTGCAGCTGTAGTCCACGCACTCAAAACATGGCGACATTACCTTTTTGGTAATCGCTGTGAAATCTTCAGTGATCACCAAAGTCTGAAATACATCTTCACCCAACCGGATCTAAATCTCAGGCAAAGACGTTGGGTTGAGTTGCTCACAGATTACGACTTAGGAATCACTTACACCCCTGGGAAGGCCAATGTCATGGCTGACGCTCTAAGCCGTAAGTCTTATTGTAACAACTTGATGTTACAACAAGGGCAATCACTTCTTCATGAGGAATTTCGTAAGCTTAACCTTCACATTGTTCCTCGAGGATTCCTTTCCACCTTGGTGGCGGAACCTACCCTTACGGATCAGGTCATCAAAGCATAGAAGGTTGATCCGGGAATCTCCCGTATCAAGAGGAACATCAAGAAAGGAGTCGCGTGATGTTTCTCAATTGATGATCAAGGAGTCGTGCTCTTTAGCAACCGCTTAGTGGTTACTAAAGTACGAAACCTGAGACGGTTGATCCTTAAGGAGGCTCATGAATCTCCTCTCACGATTCATCCCGGTAGTACCAAAATGTATCAAGATCTACGCCAGAGGTTCTCGTGGACTAGGATGAAGAGAGACATCGCTCAGTTCATTGCTAACTGTGACGTTTGTCGTCGAGTTAAAGCAGAACATTAACGGCCTGCTGGCACCCTTCAATCTTTAGCTATTCCTGAATGGAAATGGGACAAGATCGGTATGGACTTCATTACCGGGTTTCCCAGGACCAGGAAAGGGAATAATGCTATCTTTGTCGTTATCGACCGCCTCTCCAAAGTAGCCCACTTCCTACCTGTTCGAGAGAGTATTACCGCTAGCCAGCTAGCAGATTTGTATATCTCTCGGATAGTATCACTTCATGGTGTGCCGTTGGAGATTAATTCCGATCGTGGAAGTCTTTTCACTTCACGATTTTGGGAAAGTTTCCAGAATGCTATGGGAACTCATCTTTCTTTCAGCACCGCCTTCCATCCTCAGTCAAGTGGTCAAGTGGAACGAGTCAATCAAATTCTGGAAGACATGCTTCGAGCCTCTGTCATCTCTTTTGGTATGGAATGGGAGAAGTGTCTTCCATTTGCCGAATTCGCTTATAACAATAGTTATCAAGCCAGCTTGGGCAAGGCTCCCTTCGAAGTTCTATATGGATGAAGGTGTCGAACACCTCTTAACTGGTCAGAAACCGGGGAAAGACAATTCTTTGGTCCGGATATGATCCAGGAAGCAGAAGAGCAAGTTCGCATCGTACGTGAGAAATTGAAAACAGCCCAGTCTCGCCAGAAGAGCCAATATGATAGTCATCATAAGGCTGTGACTTTTGAAGTCGGTGATAAGGCTTACCTTCGGGTTGCTCCTCTTAAGGGAACCCATCGCTTCGGTATCAAAGGCAAATTGGCCCCTCGTTACATCGGTCCTTTTCGCATTCCTGCCAAACGAGGAGAAGTTGCCTACCAATTGGAACTACATCTGCACCTTTCCAGAGTTCATGATGTCTTCCACGTATCTCAACTCAGGCGTTGCTTCTCGGATCCTATCCGCGGAGTGGACCATGAAACGCTTGATCTCCAAGACAATCTCACATATCGAGAATACCCTGTTCGTATTCTTGATCAAACCGAGCGCACCACTCGACGTCACAATATCAAGTTTCTCAAGGTTCAATGGTCACATCAATCCGAGAGTGAAGCTACCTGGGAAAGGGAGGATCGTCTTCGACTTGAGTACCCCACCCTCTTTCCGGAGGAACCCGAATCTCGGGACGCGATTCTTTTGAGTGGGGGTGAGTTGTCACATCCCTAGTGAGTGCTTGCATTAGGACTAGCTAGAGTGTGCATCATGTTTACTTTTCAAAGAAACTTGAAATGGGAATGACAGAAACCCCAGCACCCCTCTTCTAACAACTAGGGTTTAATAAAATCTTTTCCAATGTACCCAAAATGCCCTTCAAAAATGTTCATCATTTCTGCCTTGGTCTTAAACCTCTGCCAAAAATGGTGCACAATTTTCTAGGACATCCAAGGTCTCTGGATTAAATCATATGGTATTTGCATTTGGGCACTTAAATGCTATAAAATATTTCATGTGCCCAAATAACCATAAACTAAAATGTTCCATGCTGTTCATATTATATATACAGTGGGCATGACTAGTTTATGAGCTATAAAAATGTTCTGGCATTTTTATTAATTCCACAAAGTTGCAAAAGAAATGAAACATAAAGTAAATAGGAAAAAAAAAGAAGGAAAGCAAACTTACCTGAGCCCACTTACCAGTCTGGCCCAGCCGGCCCAGCCCACCAGGGGCATCCCCGTCTTATTCGCCGCGCCAGCGCATGAAGCTGCTCGGTGGCGAGCACCGCCGATGCGCCGGCCACCTCCTGCCTGCCTGGCAGGCCTCCTCGACCCGCTGGATGAATCAGAACGACCCCACGCAGACCCCTCGACCCCCTCGACCACTCCCCTCTCCCTCCCCTCTCCTGGTTCTCTCCCTCGCACCGCCCGAGCGGAGCTCGTCGCTGCCGCCGCGTCCACCGAGTCCCCCTCACCTCTCCGATGAGCCCCCGAGCTCCGCCTCGTTGCCGTGCTTCTCTACGCCGAACCACAGGACCCCGGGCGCCTTGAGGCTTCGTCTTCGAGCTCGTCTTCTCCGCACGGCCGCGGGACGCCATCGACAAATTCGCCGGACCTCGTGCCTCCCCTGCCTCGCCAGCAGTACCAGAAGAACCGCGGTGAGCCCCGGTTTCGTTTTCCCCATGCCCCGTCGCCTATCTTGCTCCCTAGCAGCACCAGCCACCAGAGCCGAGCGCTCCTCGCCGCCGGCCATGGCACCGCCGCGGCCACAGCGGCTGCCACTCGCGTCCGAGTGCATCACCGCACTCAGCACATCACCACAGACCCGTAGCAACCAACTGCTGCTCCTGCCGTGCGCTGCAGCGTCGTTTTCGCCGATGCCCGAATTCTGGCCGCCGCCTTCGAGCTCGCTGCCGATGATTCCGGCCACCCCCAGCACCTATCGTCGCCTCCACTAGATGCGCACGAGCCCCAGCTCGTCGTAGAGCCCAACTGCGACTCAAACGGTGGCCTGTAGGCAAAACCCGAGCACCGCCGCCGCGTTTGACCTCGCCGGCGTCGAGCCGCCGGTGAGTTTGACCTGTTTTGACCACGCCTAGACCCCCCTATGTTGCTGACATGTGGGGCCGGCCGTTGACTAACTTTAGTTTAGTGTTAAGCTCTTTTTAGTTAGCACCAGAGACACTGACATGAGGGACCCACTGGTCAGGTTTGACCTAGGCACCCTGTTGTCCTGCTGACGTCAGCATGATGTCATGCTGACGCAGTAAAGGATTTTCTGGGATTATTAGATTTAAAAACAATTCAGGAAATTCCAGAAAATGCTTTAAACTTCAAAAAATCATATAAATTCAACAGTAGCTCAGATGGAAAAGATTTATATATGGAAATTGATCAGAAAAATCCAATCTTTCCGATGGCACTGGTTTCATGCATGTTTGAGAAAGTTAACCTTGCTGTATACATTAAAACATGTTAATGCACTTAAATAAATAATAGTTTGAGTTTCAATTTGAATCTTTGATTCAAATGGGCTCAAACCCTTCTGGTTATAGTTGCATTAGCCCAAAACACATGCATCTTGCCATATCATGAGCATGTATTATATTGTTGCATTTGTTTGCATATTGATTGTATCACTGATATTCTTCGTGTTAGGTCCTGCTCCCGAGGATACTTCTGCGTATCCAGCTGAAGAGCAGTACCCGACAACCACTCTGTCAGGCAAGCAATCATTGATCATTCCGATACAAAACCCATCTTCTCGCTCCTGCTCTCTTTTACTGCATTAAGGCAACAGCGTATGAACTACTACTTGCTACGTTAGATGAACCATATTCCCTTGCATGACCTGTCCTTGCCACAGTAAATAGTTGAAACCCACTAGCATGTGTAGGAGTTGATTGAGCCATGTGATGTGTGATCCACCATGCTATTTGTTTATGTTGCCTGCTATGCTTAGAGTTGTGTCAGGTCTGGTTCATCTGGGTGATGGATCAGAGTGAAATGATCATACCGGTAAAGAGAAGGAAGTGTGGAACATGCTTGGTAAAGGTATCGATGAAAGGCCATGTAGGAGTACGTGGTGGGTTGTTTCATTGGAACCGTTCATAGGACCCGAGGTCTGTATGTGTGGTTCAAGTTCCAGCTACTACCATGCATTGGGCCCGAAACCAATGGACCCTCTCGGCTTATTAATTACCCTCGATCTCTGTCCAGGAGTTGCAACTAGTTTCTGGTGTTTGTAGTTTACTGGTGGTCGTGCACAGCGCTGACCCTCGGGGTGGGATGTGATGCGACAGGTACGTGGCAAGGTGTACCGGTTGCCCGTTTGGTGACTCGGGAACCCTGTACACATCGTTTGGGGCCGTGAGCGACACCCCGGCCGGATCTCCCCACGGATGGAACCCAAATAGGCGATAAACCTGGACGAGAGACTTGTGTAGTTAGTCAGGTCGTGGCCGACACCCTCGCCGGGCTTCCGCTTGAAGGTTGCCGAGTACATGTCGAGTAAACGGCGATAAGTGGTGGAAGCGTGTGTGAAGAAGTACACCCCTGCAGGGTTACCAATCTATTCGAATAGCCGTTGTTCGCGGTACGGACTACTTGATTACTCTTACAGTTCATAGACAAGTTGATGGATACCACTAAAAGCCTCAAGATAAGTGTGAGTGCCGTGGATGGCCTTCCGTAGTATGACGGAAGAGGATCCTCGGTGGTGTATTGTTGTGGTGAGTAGAGGACTCGTGTACGTAGTAATATCTTGCAATCTGTTGAGAGTTGTAGTATAGGATAGCCAAGAGTCA
The DNA here is from genome assembly GCA_902687465.1 of Secale cereale. Lineage (NCBI taxonomy): Eukaryota > Viridiplantae > Streptophyta > Magnoliopsida > Poales > Poaceae > Secale > Secale cereale. Next base: position 152,117,106 of record LR738713.1, on the reverse strand, counting down.
AAGATAGCTTTCTGCTATGAACTCCACTACCCCCTGTTGATAATGTTGCATGTATGATAGGTTCTGTTGTAAGACTTGCTGAGTACCTTTGTACTCATGTTTGCTTAATAACTGTTGCAGAGGAAAACCCTGCCCCTTCTGATGGGTTCTACATAGACGTTGACGTCGACGAGTAGCTTGCTACCCAGACGGAGATCTGGAGCTTGTGGAGGGCCTTGTAGATAGTCAGGCTACACCAAGCCTGTTTTATTTTCTAAGTTGTCTGTACTCAGACATGTAGCTTCCGCTTGTGCTTGTATGACTGTATGACTTGAGTGTTGGGTCATGTGACCCCTACCTGTATGGATATGTTATGTATGGCTCTTGGAGCCTTTTAAATAATGTACTTTGAGTCATAGAGTTCTTTTGTGATGCAATGTTGTATTTGCACATATTGAGCATATTGTGTGTATGATTGAAATGCTTGGTATGTGTGGGATCTGACACCTAGTTGTTTTCCTTTGGTAGCCTATCTTACAGGGAAATGCCTCCTAGTGCTTCCAATGAGCCTTGGTAGCTTGCTACTGCTCGGAACACGTAGGTTGGCCGGCATGTGTCCTTCTTCGTTCCTGTGTCTGTCCCTTAGGGGAAATGTCACGCGTTGTTCCTTTAATTCCATGTAGCTTGCTACGACTTGGGTTCATACGTTGATGACCGACACGTTCGTTGCTGGGTCATGGATGCCTGTCTCTGTAATTTAGTGCCACTTTTGGTTTATAACAAGCCATGTCGGCCCGGGTTCTCTGTCATACGGATGCTAGCGACACTGTTATATATGTGTGCCAAAATGCGCAAACGGTCCCGGGCCAGGTAAGGTGGCACCCGTGGGGATACCGTGCGTGAGGCCGCAAAGTGATATGACGTGTTACAGCTAGATCGGTGTGACTTAGGATCGGGGTCCCGACACGGGGATAAAGGCCCTAACGAACCGGGTCAGATGTCCCTTTATCTACTAGTGTCCTTTCTCGTACAAATCTGACGGTATGTTGTGTGCAACCTGCATGTCATATATTGTTGCTCTAACATGTTGTCAAAGTTAGTCTCAAAAAGCGCATTAGGCCCTATATTGATGGATAGAGTACAGAAAATCAGGAAGAAATAGACAATATAGAAATAGCAGTCAAGCAAATGATAGAAATCACCAAAATGGGGAAAAGGAAATGTTGGCAAACAAATAATCTAAATGTAGTTTCTTTTAAAGAAGAAATATTCCACAAAGACTTCTAACCGGAAAATTTGCAGAAAAATAAAATATATGATATTTAGAAGTATTGTAAAAACACGGTACAATGCAAACCATTACAAGCTTATGGTTATAAATCACCATATTTTCGATTGCTTTTCCATGAAATTTATTTCCATTTTCATATTTTCAATCAATCTTGGACTTCAATAGTTTTACGTAACTTTGCTGGTTGTATTCACTTTTTCTTCTTCTTAGCGACTTAGAAATCATATTTTTGAATATACATTTTGTTCTCATGCTTATTAGCTGCCACTTGTGCAAACCCACCACGACCTCATTGGCCATGCATAGACCTTCTTCTCTAGAGAGAAGGACCCGAATACATCATCTAATGGAAGTTAATGTCAATTTTCTCTGTTTTTAGGGTGAAGTGTGACCAAAACTAAATTCGCCTTATTGTCGAAGGACCAAAAATAGATAACTTTCCTTTATTTGATTCCTTTTTAATTTTAAATATTGTATAATGGCATGCATCTGCTAATATTTTCTGTTCACAATAGACCTATTATTAATTTATGGTTGCATAATATAATGATGCTTTATTTGTATGTTCTAAGGGGGTCCAAAACTTCCTCCACTTCCCAGATGGTACTAATTAAACATCCCACCACCTAGTCATGACACCCACATGAGCCTTTAGAGATTTTATTCTGTAATTGTTTTATGGGCCTAAATCCCATCTATATTTCAATGATAACATTAATTAGAATCCCCGTCGAGTAGTATCATTGACATGTGGTCGACCATGAGAGGTGAGACCCATGGTAGCATGCCGATAATATATTTTGATATAGGAACACCTATCAGGAGGGGTGCCCTCTATGAAGAAGAGGGCATCCTTGTGAATTAAACATATTGTCTGGTGTAGGAAGGTAGACGACGCAGGCCGTTAAGGTTCTAGAGTGTAGCTGATGGCTTTGCACGGGTTCCTCCATGGGGAGGTGTAGAGGCATGCACAACTTTGTGGCCGATTCATGGATCTCGCTCGACGGATTCATGTCGTGCTAGATTGGAGGTTCGACGATTGCAGGTGGTGGTGTGTTAGTGACTTATCGGACGCCGTCCGGGTTATCTTAGGGGGGGAGACGTTTTGAACAACCTTCCTCTTGCATCGCTTCCTCCTACTGTCGACGTCGTCGGCGGGGAGTTGGTTAGCTTGGTCTCTCTTGGTCATGTCTGGCCACATGGTGGTGATGCGGTAGTATGGCATATAGGCTCTCATATGCATGTGTATCAATGGCGTCCCACAACTTCGTTTAGATCAGTGGATCTCTTTATGATTCATTGCCTTGCCACCTCCACTCAGGCACTACTAGGAAAAGGGCTATAGATGATATTGACACTAATGGCGCACCATGCATGTGGTTTTCCATTGCTATGGCGCACCAGATATAGGTGCGCAATTACTATCAAATTACTAATGACGCACCTGTTGTGCGGTGCGCCATTACTAGTTATAAAAAAAATAAAAAAAATGTTAGTAGTGGCATCACTACTAACATTTTTTTTCGATTTTTTTTCATAACTAGTAATGGCGCACCGCACACCAGGTGCGCCATTACTATGTCAAACTTAGTAATGGCGCACATGTACAAAGTACGCCATTACTAACTTTGACTGAGGTTTGACCAAGTCATACACATAGTAATGGCGCACTTTGTAAAGGTGCGCCATTACTATGTCCAAGTTTCACCAAATGCACCCCCCGTGGACCGCCTTTGCAGTTTAAAAAGAAAAAAAGAAAATGATGGAAATGTCAAAAAAATAAAAGAAAATAAGTTTCCCATGTGATATGTGGTCTAGTTATTGGGTAATTTACAAATATGAATTTCGACTTTATTTGCAAAATCTCTCTGAAATTTAGTAAAACGGGCATAACTTTTGCATACGAACTCAGATTAAAAAGTTTTTTATATGAAAAATCATCTACTCGAAAAGTTACATCCGAATTCAATTGGGGGAACCCCGTTGAACATTTTCCAAATCTCAAAAAATCTAACAGAACGAAATTTATGGGGCTTTTAAGATCTAGAGGGGGGAATATGAAAAAAAAAATCAAACTTACTAGTGGCGCACCATTTGCTAGGTGCGCCACTAGTAACAGATTTTTTTTGTTTTGGATTTTTTTTTGAAATTGTTTTCAAATTATGATACATAATATGACCGGGAAGTTTGAAATATTTTTTCAAAATTTCATCGCACTCATGAACATGACCGGGAGGTTTAATATGATTGATATGATATATATATCAACAAGTGCTTGTGAAGTGAGCTGGTGCTAGGGTTGGATAGAACTACGAAGTTAAGCGCGCTCGTGCTGGAGTAGTATGAGGATGGGTGACCTTCCGGGAAGTTTGACCACGGAGTGTGATTTGACTTGAGATTAAGCATATTGAACCGAGATTAAGAAGAAAAGAAAAAAATTCTGATTTTTTTTAAAAAAAATTGATTTTTTTACTAATGGCGCACTTCTATGTGGTGCGCCATTACTAAGTCAGATAGTAATGGCGCACCTCTAGGCATAGTAATGGTGCACCAGGTGTCTGGGATACTAATGGCGCATCAGAGGTGCGCCATTAGTATTAATTACTAATGGCGTGATAGTAGTGGCGCACCTGTAGTGCGCCATTAATGGCCAAAACAGGTGGTGTGCCACTAACATGCCTTTTCCTAGTAGTGAGCGGTGAGTGGATAGTCATCCCTTTTTTAAGGGCATGTATACTCATCCCTTGATGCAGAAGACTACCAATGGGGTCATGCAAAAAAAAACCAATGGGGTCCTTGATCTGGGCCTAGGATGGTGCATGGGCATGTGGAGTTCAATGGAGACCTCCTATGTTGCTATCTCTGGTGGACACCACGGAAGTTTGAGCAGAGTATGCCTGGAGCTGCTATAGGATGATACGTCGTCAAGATGGTGACTAGAACACTGCTTCACATCCACAATAAAAATATGTGATCTAGACTTTGCTAGTTGGACCGATCAGTGACGAACTTGTGGCATTACCTTGCTGAAAACATTGTCTTCGTGCCATATTTTTACCTTGATTGCTTGGACCCAACATCTCGACGGAAATTCCTTTTTATCTTGTCATCTCATGCTAGACGTCACGACGTTGGTGTATTTCTCCTTCTTAAAAGACTTGATGCAGAAGAAAACAAGTGTCGTAGGTGTTATTGCATATCTTGCCGTGGTTCTTCAATTGTTGTCCATCTAATGTACACTACTTGATCATGACTTTGACCATGTTAACTTGCGTCAAATTTAATAATATTATGCTTGTATGCATTTCTTGATAAGGGGATTAAAGGTTTAACCTTTTTATTTAGAAAATAATATATAGTCAAGTATAAAAAAATTAGAATCATATGAAAACACTTTTGAATGTGAATCTAATGGTGACCACTTTGTGCAATTGGTCAAAACATGAATTTAGATTGTCAAACTACGTCTAGAGTTTGGAACTGTTGATATATAAATGCACAGCCCACCTTTTCCCATCAACTTGAGTTTTAGGGTGAACTGACCGGTGTGTGTAGTTTTACATGGTGTCAGAGCCAAGAAGTCTTGAGTTCAAAATTCAGCTGGCATAATTTTAAAATAAAATATTACAACCCACTTCCGGTCCACGATTAGGCCCGAGGGAGCCACATTGAGGAGAAGTGTTCACGTATAAATGCATAGTCTACCTTTCCCCACCAGCTTGACTATTTGGATGAACAGACTGATGTGTGTAGTTCTACAGAAACAACAAGGGTAATATCTTCAATAAAATAAACAAATTTCTCTTAAAAATAACAAAGCGCTATGAAAAAATGGTATTTCGCATGCAGGCTCAACATACATAAAGTGGCGATTCTACATGCCACAACTTTGTTGATTACAGGCTTAGTTGTATTTATATGTGTAAAAAAAATAGAAAATTGAAAAAAATGCCATTGAATCCATAGTTTTTTCAAATACAAAAAGTATGAACTCGTAGTTTTTTTATGCTGGCACCTCTGCTGGATATTTAACTAAAATTGTCTCTAAAACCCCACCAGCATAATGAGTGTAGTGGTATTCGTTCCAATCAACGACAACTAATATAACCAAGGGACTAATAGATATTTAGTGGATAGGTCAGTGCCCGGTAGAGTTCATGGCAATACCCTGATGGCGCTCCGAAAGTATATTATGATCATCAGGCATTAGATAAAAAGAAAAAATTAACGAGAACATTAGCAATCTTGATGGTCCTCGGTATGTGGAGGAAGTACTATATGAGAAATAAGTAGTGGAGTTTTTTTAACATAGTTACACAACTAGGACTAATGATAGTTTTACTAGTTGTATAAAGAAATCCCACGTACAACCAACAACAATAGAGTACACCAAAGAAAACTTACTTTAGCCACCGTCTAGTCAAAAAGCTAGGGTTCCTTTGCCTACTGCCAGCGCAGGCGTCGGTCCGCCCCGTCTCGCGTGGCCTTAGGGCCATGAGAGCAGAGTGGATCCCGGCCCTTGCCGGTGGGATGACTCCGTTTTTGGATCTATTTTCGAGGTTTGTTAGGGTTTGCGTCCTATTCAGGAAGATGAGTGATACGTCTCCAACGTACCTATAATTTTTGATTGTTCCATGCTATTATTTATAATGTCTTGGATGTTTAATGGGCTTTGTCATACACTTTTATATCATTTTTGGGACTAACCTACTAACCCAAAGGCCCAATCCAGATTGATGTTTTTTTGCCTGTTTCAGGGTTTTGCAGAAAAGGAATATCGAACAGAGTCCAAACGGAATGAAACCTTCGGGAAAGATATTTTTGGAGAAAATCACGCATGGGACACTTGAGAACCACGTCAGGGGAGCCACGAGGTGCCCACGAGGGTGGGGGGCGCGCCCCCTGCCTCGTGGGGCCCTCGTGAGTCCCCCTGGTGTCCTCCTTCCTCCTATATAAGTCTACGTACCCCGAAACCATCAGCAACAGAGAGAAAACCCAAACCTTCTGTTCCCGCGAGATCCCATCTTGGAGCCTGTTCCGGAGCTCCGCCGGAGGGGGGATCCATCACGGAGTGCTTCTAGATCATCATCATCACCCTCACCATGAGTTGTGAGTAGTTAACCACATACCTTCGGGTCCATAACTAGTATGTAGATGGCTTCTTCTCTCTCTCTGGATCTCAATACAAAGTTCTCCTCGGTCTTCGAGGAGATCTATTCGATGTAATCTCTTTTGCGGTGTGTTTGTCGAGATCCGATGAATTGTGAGTTTATGATCAAGATTATCTATGAGAAATATTTGGTTCTTTTCTGAACTCTTTATGTGTGCTCATAATATCCTTGCAAGTCTCTTTGAATTATTGGTTTGGTTTGGCCTACTAGATCTATAGTTCTTGCAATGGGAGAAGTGCTTGGCTTTGGGTTCAATCTTGCGGTGTCCTTTCCCAGTGACAGTAGGGTCAGCAAGGAACGTATTGTATTGTTGCCATCGAGGATAAAAAGATGGGGTTTATATCATATTGCTTGAGTTTATCCCTCTACAACATGTCATCTTGCTTAAGGCGTTACTCTGTTCTTATGAACTCAATACACTAGATGCATGCTGGATAGCGGTCGATGTGTGGAGTAATAGTAGTAGATGCGGAATCGTTTCGGTCTACTTGTCTCGGAGGTGATTCCTATATACAATGATCATGCCTAGATAGTCTCATAATTATTCGCTTTTCTATCAATTGCTCGACAGTAAAATTTTTACCCGCCATATAATATCACTATCATGAGAGAAGCCACTAGAGAAAACTATGGCCCCCAGGTCTATTCTCAACATATCAATCTACATCTACTTTACCTTTACCGCTTTTATTTGCTGTTTTATTAAACTAAAAATACCAAAAATATAAACCATGATCTCTATCAGATCTCACTTTCGTAAGTGACCGTAAAGGGATTGACAACCCCTTATCACGTTGGCTGTGAAGTTCTTATTTGTTTGTGTAGGTGCGAGGGACTCACGCATGGTCTCCTACTGGATTGATACCTTGGTTCTCAAAAACTAAGGGAAATACTTATACTACTGTGCTGCATCTCCCTTTCCTCTTCGAGGGAATACAACACAAGCTCGAGAAGTAGCAAGAAGAATTTCTGGCGCCGTTGCCGGGGAGGCTTACGCAAAAGTCATATACCAAGTACCTATCACAAACCCTTATCCTTCGCATTACATTTTTTGCCTCTTGGTTTCCTCTCCCCCACTTCACCCTTGCCATTTTATTTGTCTTCTTCTGCCGTGTCTTTATCGTTCGCTTGCTTCTTGTTTGCTTGTGTGTTGCTTGCCTGATTGCCCTCATGTCTGAGATGGGGGACGATTTTATCGAGAAGGGTAGCAATGTCGAGGGCAACGTCTATGTTGACCCCCCGGATGAAGCTACCACTTTACATATTAAGAAGTTTCGGGTTGGTAGTGTTAATATTATTGGAAAAGGAGTTCTTCAAGACTTCTTTACTTGTGCCGGTGCTTTGCCCACTATGGGTGGCTCTATTCTTCACAGAACTAGTAGCCTTGCGGATGCTGTATCTATGCTCTAGTAGAAATTGAAAGGCAATTTATCCATATGCATCCCTGTATTCAGAGAATCTTTTTGGAGTTTTCCAATATTGAGCATTCTTCTGTTAAGCGTGCAGCTACTATCTTTTTGGCTTATGAATTTAGATTTATCATGAAAGAGGCCAAAGAAATCTTTGCTAATTACGGAGTAGATGCCGGTCGACCTCCCATAGAGGCTATGTTGTTCAATCAAGAAGACATAATGCGGTTGCGATCTCCTGATCATGTTGCTTTTAATGAAAACCTTAGAAAAAAGGTTCCTACTGAGGTCTTGATTGATAGAATTTCTGAGATGAACGATGATTTTGCTGTTCAAAACAATGGGTCAGGCTTCTCCCTTGAGCGAAGGCTTATGACCTTCTGCCAAAAGAATGCCTATAATGATGAATTGGTTGTCCACTACAAAGGGCCAAAAGAGGAACCTATTCCTCCTGAGATTGATGTAGGGGACTTTTGTCCCATTAAATCCAGCCCTTTTGAAAGTGCAACTAATCCCCGGGTGGTTTTGGTAATTAACAACAACATATATATCATTGAACTAATATTCTCTTGAGAATCATTTCAGAAAAGTTCGATGATATGGGTATGGAAATGTCTGAAGAAGTGGACCCCTCAAAATGCTAAGACAAGCATTGGCAAAAGCTCAAGACTCCTTTTTGGTTTAGTGATCAAAGATCACATTGAGTCCATAGGAAAGCCAATACTATTAAAAGGGGATGAGGTTGTGTTAATGTTCTTGTTGCTCAAGTGCTTGGTGATCTAACTCCCTCAACTATCAGCACTACTCACTACTTAACACACACCCATAAGTAATCTCGGTCACACCGATTTCTCCAACTCAGTCCCACCGAGATGAACCACTTCAGTTGTTTCTCCAAACCCTAGCTTCTCGGTCAAACCGATTCTGAGTTTCGGTCTCACCGAAAAAGGGCTGCCAACCTTCTGTGATCAGTTGACATCAATTCGGAATATCCGAGTTTATACTTTCGGTCTCACCGAAATGGCAAAACCTAACCTTTGACTCACTTCGGTCTCACCGAGATGGTATTTTCGGTCCCACCGAAAATCCCAACGTTCACTATATTTGAACTTTCGGTCTGACCGAGTTTTAACTTCGGTCTCACCGAGATTGGTCAAATGTGTGTGTAACGGTTGGATTTTGTGTGGAGGCTATATATACCCCTCCACCCCCTCCTCATTCGTGAGGAGAGCCATCAGAAAGTACCACCACTTCTATCATACACTTTCTGAGAAGTGAACCACCTACCCTTGTGTTGAGATCAAGCCATTCCATTCCTACCATATGAAACTTGATCTCTAGCCTTCCCAAGTTGCTTTCCACTCAAATCTTTCTTCCACCACAGCCATATCAGTGAGGAGAGTTGAGTGTTGGGGAGTTTATCACTTGAAGCACAAGAGCAAGGAGTTCATCATCATCAACACCGTCTATTACCTTTTGGGGGGTGGTGCCTCCTAGATTGGTTAGGTGTCGCTTGGGAGCCTCCGTCTTGATAATGTGGAGTTGAACCAAGATGTTTGTAAGGGCAAGGAGATCGCCTACTTCGTGAAGATCTACCCCGAGTAAGGCTAGTCCTCCGTGGGCGTAGGCCGTGATGGAATAGACAAGGTTGCTTCTTCGTGGACCCTTCGTGGGTGGAGCCCTCCGTGGACTCGCGCAGCCGTTACCCTCCGTGGGTTGAAGTCTCCATCAACGTGGATGTACGATAGCACCACCTATCGGAACCACGACAAAAATCTCCGTGTCACCAAACTGCGTTTGATCTTCTCCACCTCTCTTTTACATGTGCAATTTACTTTCCGCTGCATAAACTCTAGAATTGCATGTGTAGGGTGTTACTTGAACTGATCTTGTTTGTGAAACTGCCAAAAACATTGCATGACCTAAAGGCAGATTTTTTATATTGTCAAGTAGTCTAATCACCCCCCCTCTAGACCTACTTCGATCCTACACCTTTTGATTACTTTTGCTTGCCACAAAGGAAGCTTGCTGCTGAACGTAGGGAATATGAGATGAGCTTCCGTGACATACCGTATCATTATGGTATTCCCTAGATCTATCTTGTATCAAAACAAAATGATAGCGCTTGTTGGGAGGCAACCTAATTTTATATTTTTTTGCTGCTGTTAGGGAATAAATTTTGCATCTAGCTTCTGTTTAGATGTGGTTTCATGTTTTGTTTAGTGTTTGTGCCAAGTAGAACCTTTGGGAACACTTGTGTGAAGTTTATGTGATCTTGCTGTGAAAAACAGAATCGTTAGCGCTCGCTAGAATGGTCATAAAATCTTACTGGAGCGTGCTATTTAGTTGATTCTTTTTGCAAATGATTAATAGGAAAATTCCTCACGTTTAACAATTTAGTTTGAATTTTTTGGAGTTACAGAAGTATGCGAAACCTGCAGATTACTATAGACTGTTCTGTTTTTGACATATTTCATTTTTCATGTGTTGTTTGCTTATTTCAATGCATCTATGAGTAATATTGTGAAGTATGAACCATAGAGAAGTTGGAATACAGTAGGTTTATCACCAATATAAACAAAGAATGAATTTATTGCAGTACCTTTGAGTAGTGGTTTGCTTTCTTATACTAACGGAGTTCACGAGAATTTTTGTCTAAGTTTTGTGTTGTGAAGTTTTCAAGTTTTGAGTATTGCTTTGATGGACTATGGAACAAAGAGTAGCAAGGGCCTAAGCTTGGGGATGCCCATGGCACCCCAAGTAAAATTCAAGGACAATCAAAAGCCTAAGCTTGGGGATGCCCCGGGAAGGCATCCCCTCTTTCGTCTTCATCCATCGGTAACTATACTTGGAGCTATATTTTTATTCACCACATGATATGTGTTTTGCTTGGAGCGTCTTGTATAATTTGAGTCTTTGCTTGTTAGTTTGCCACAATCATCCTTTCTGTACACACCTTTTTGAGAGAGTTAAATATGGCCTAGGAATTGTTAGAACACTCTATGTGCTTTACTTATATCTTTTGAGTTGAATAGTTTCTGCTCTAGTGCTTCACTTATATCTTTTAGAGCACGGTGGTGATTATATTTTGTAGAAATTGTTGATATCTCATGATACCCTTATATCCTTTTGAGAGTCTATTAAAACATCATGGTAATGTGCTTTAGCTATAAAACTAGCCTTCACATGATAGGCATCCAAGATGAATGTAGTAAAAACTTTCATACTAAGTGCATTGAATATGATGAGAAGTTGGATGCTTGATAATTGTTGTGAGATATGAGGATAGTGATATTAGAGTCATGCTAGTGGAGTTCTTATGAAATTGAGAAATACTTGTGTTAAGGTTAGTGATTCCTGTAGCATGCACGTATGGTGAACCGCTACGTGACGAAGTTAGAGCATGAGATATTTGTAAAGTGTCAACCTTTGTGTGGAGGTCGGGGGCACGCGATGGTTAACTCCTACCAACCTCCCTCCTAGGAGCATGCGTTGATTGCTTTGTTTTGATGACTCGTAGATTTTTGCAATAAGTATATGAGTTCTTTATGACTAATGTTGAGTCCATGGATTATACGCACTCTCACCCTTCCACCATTGCTAGCCTCTCTTGTACCGCGCAACTTTCGCCGATACCATAAACCCACTATATATCCTTCCTCAAAACAGCCACCATATTATTCCTCAAAACAGCCATCATACCTACCTATCATGGCATTTCCATAGCCATTCCGAGATATATTGCCATGCAACTTTCCACCGTTCCGTTCATATGACACACATCATATTGTCATATTGCCATCGCATGATCATGTAGTTGACATCGTATTTGTGGCAAGGCCACCATGCATAATTTTTCATACATGTCACTCTTGATTCATTGCACATCCCGGTACACCGCCGGAGGCATTCATATAGAGTCATACTTTGTTGTAGTATCGAGTTGTAATATCGAGTTGTAATGAAAGTGTGATGATCATCATTATTAGAGCATTGTCCCATGTGAGGAAAGGCCAATAAAAAAATAGATGGCCCAAAAAAAATAGAGAGGGGCTAATAAAAAAAGAGAAAGCCCCTTCAATAAAGAAGAGATAAAGCCCCTTCAAAAAATGAGAGAAAAGAGAAAAGGGACAATTGCTACTATCTTTTTCCACACTTATGCTTCAAAGTAGCACCATGTTCTTCATGATAGAGAGTCTCATGTTTAGTCACTTTCATATACTAGTGGGAATTTTCATTATAGAACTTGGCTTGTATATTCCAGTGATGGGCTTCCTCAAATGCCCTTGGTCTTCATGAGCAAGCAAGTTGGATGCACACCCACTAGTTTCTTTTGATGAGCTTTCATACATATTTAGCTCTAGTGCATCCGTTGCATGGCAATCCCTACTCACTCACATTGATATCTATTGATGGGCATCTCCATAGCCCGTTAATACGCCTAATTGATGTGAGACTATCTCCCACATTTTGTCTTCTCCACAACCACCTCTATTCCACCCATAGTGCTATGTCCATGGCTCACGCTCATGTATTGCGTGAAAGTTGAAAGGTTTGAAAGAATGGAGTATGAAAACAAGTGCTTGGCTGAAATTGGGGTTGTGCATGATATGAATATTTGGTGTGATGAAGAGGGAGCATAGCCAGACTATATGACTTTGTAGGGGTAACTTTCTTTACCCATAGTATTTTGAAAAGACATGATTGCTTCGTTAGACTTTTATCTTGAATCTTTTAGATCTGAACATTCATGCCACAATTAAGAGAATTACATTGAAAAACTATGTTGGTTAGCATTCCACATCAAAAATTCTGTTTTTATCATTTACCTACTCGAGGACGAGCAGGACTTAAGCTTGGGGATGCTTGATACGTCTCCATCGTATCTATAATTTTTTATTGTTCCATGCTATTATTTATAATTTCTTGGATGTTTAATGGGCTTTGTCATACACTTTTCTATCATTTTTGGGACAAACCTACTAACCCAAAGGCCCAGTCCAGATTGCTGTTTTTTGCCTGTTTCAGGGTTTTGCAGAAAAGGAATATCAAACGGAGTCCAAATGGAATGAAACCTTTGGGAGAGATATTTTTGGAGAAAATCGCGCACGGGAGACTTGAGAACCATGTCTGGGGAGCCACGAGGTGCCCACGAGGGAGGGGGGCGCGCCCCCTGCCTCGTGGGGCCCTCGTGAGTCCCCCGGTGTCCTCCTTCCTCCTATATAAGTCTACGTACCCCGAAACCATCAACAACAGAGAGAAAACCCTAACCTTCTCTTCCCGTGACATCCCATCTTGGAGCCTGTTCTGGAGCTCCGCCGGAGGGGGGATCCATCACGGAGTGCTTCTACATCATCATCATCACCATCACCACGAGTTTTGAGTAGTTTACCACAGACCTTTGGGTCCATACCTAGTATCTAGATGGCTTCTTCTCTCTCTCTGGATCTCAATACAAAGTTCTCCTCGGTCTTCGAGGAGATCTATTCGATGTAATCTCTTTTTGCGGTGTGTTTGTCGAGATCCGATGAATTGTGAGTTTATGATCAAGATTATCTATGAGAAATATTTGGTTCTTTTCTAAACTCTTTATGTGTGCTCATAATATCCTTGCAAGTCTCTTCGAATTATTGGTTTGGTTTCGCCTACTAGATCTATAGTTTTTGCAATGGGAGAAGTGCTTGGCTTTGGGTTCAATCTTGCGGTGTCCTTTCCCAGTGAAAGTAGGGGCAGCAAGGCATGTATTGTATTGTTGCCATCGAGGATAAAAAGATGGGTTTTATATCATATTGCTTGATTTTATCCCTCTACATTATGTCATCTTGCTTAAGGCGTTACTCTGTTCTTATGAACTCAATACACTAGATGAATGCTGGATAGCGGTCGATGTGTGGAGTAATAGTAGTAGATGCAGGCAGGAGTCGGTCTACTTGTCTCGGACGTGATGCCTATATACAATGATCATGCGTAGATAGTCTCATAATTATTCGCTTTTCTATCAATTGCTCGACAGTAATTTGTCTACCCGCCGTAGAATATCGCTATCATGAGAGAAGCCACTAGAGAACACTATGGCCCCCCAGGTCTATTCTCAACATACCAATCTACATCTACTTTACTTTTGCCGCTTTTACTTTCTGTTCCTATAAAAAAATATCAAAAATATAAACTGTCATCTCTATCAGATCTCACTTTCGTAAGTGACCGTAAAGGGATTGACAACCCCTTATCGCGTTGGCTGCGAAGTTCTTATTTGTTTGTGCAGGTGCGAGGGACTTGCGCGTGGTCTCCTACTGGATTGATACCTTGGTTCTCAAAAATTGAGGGAAATACTTACGCTAGTGTGTTGCATCTCCCTTTCCTCTTCGAGGGAATATAACGCAAGCTCGAGAAGTAGCAATGAGATGGCGGCGGCTCCCTGAAGATGTAATAAAAGTCTCCTCGTCTAGCCCCCGTTCTGGTGATGCGTCTAATACGTCTCCAACGTATCTATAAACTTTTATTGTTCCATGCTATTATATTATCTGTTTTGGATGTTTAATGGGCTTTATTATTCACTTTTATATTATTTTTGGGACTAACCTACTAACCCGAGGCCCAGTGCAAATTGCTGTTTTTTGCCTATTTCAGTGTTTCGCAGAAAAGGAATATCAAACAGAGTACAAATGGAATGAAACCTTCGCGAGGATCGTTTTTAGAACGAAAGCAACCGAGAAGACTTGGAGTACACGTCTGGGAAACCACGAGGCAGGAGGGTGCGCCCAGGGGGGTAGGCACGCCCCCACCATCATGGGCCCCACGTAGCTCCACCGACGTACTTCTTCCTCCTATATATACTCATATACCCTGAAAACATTCGAGAGCACCACGAAACCCTATTTTCACCGCCGCAACCTTCTGTACCCGTGAGATCCCATCTTGGGACCTTTTCCGGAGCTCCGTCGGAGGGGGAATCGATCACGGAGGGCTTCTACATCAACACTATAGCCTCTCCGATGAGTTGTGAGTAGTTTACCACAGACCTTCGGGTCCATAGTTATCAGCTAGATGGCTTCTTCTCTCTCTTTGAATCTCAATACAAAGTTCTCCTCGATCTGCTTGGAGATCTATTTGATGTAATACTTTTTGCGGTGTGTTTGTCGAGATCCGATGAATTGTGGGTTTATGATTAAGATTATCTATGAACAATATTTGGTTCTTCTCTGAATTCTTATATGTATGATTTAAATATCTTTGCAAGTCTCTTCGAATTATCAGTTTGGTTTGGCCTACTAGATTGATCCTTCTTGCAATGGGAGAAGTGCTTAGCTTTGGGTTCAATCTTGCGGTGTCCTTTCCTAGTGATAGCAGGGGCAGCAAGGCACGTATTGTATTGTTGCCGTCGAGTATAAAAAGATGGGGTTTATATCATATTGCATGAGTTTATCCATCTACATCATGTCATCTTGCTAAAGGCGTTACTCTGTTCTTATGAACTTAATACTCTAGATGCATGTTGGATAGCGGTCGATTTGTGGAGTAATAGTAGTAGATGCAGAATCGTTTCGGTCTACTTGTCACGGACGTGATACCTATATACATGATCATGCCTAGATATTCTCATAACTATGCGCTTTTCTATCAATTACTCGACAGTAATTTGTTCACGCACCGTAGAATCTGCTATCTTGAGACAAGCCACTAGTGAAACCTATGGCTCCCGGGTCTATCTTCCATCATATTAATCTTCCATCTACTAGTTATCTTTACTGTTCTTTTATTTTGCGATCTTTACTTTTCAATCTATACAACAAAAATAGCAAAAATATTTATCTTATTATATCTATCAGATCTCACTTTTGCAAATGGCCGAGAAGGGATTGACAACCCCTTTTATCGCGTTGGTTGCAAGGTTCTTATTTGTTTGTGCAGGTACGAGGGATTTGCGTGTAGTCTCCTACTGGATTGATAACTTGGTTCTCAAAAACCGAGGGAAATACTTACGCTACTTTGCTGCATCACCCTTTCCTCTTCAAGGGAAAAACAACACATGCTCAAGAGGTAGCAAAAAAAATCTGGCGCCGTTACCGGGGAGATCTACGCACAAGTCACATACGAAGTACACATCGCAAACTCGTATCCCTCGCATTACATTATTTGCCATTTTCCTCTTGTTTTCCTCTCCCCCACTTCACCTTCGCCGTTTTATTCGCCTTTTTTCTGTTCTCCTATTTTCGCTTGCTTCTTGTTTGCTTATGTGTTGGATTGCTTGTTCGTCACTATGGACCAAGACAGTACTAAATTGTGTGACTTTTCCAATACCAACAATAATGATTTTATTAGCAAGCCGATTGCTCCTATTACTAATGCTGAATCTTGTGAAATCAATACTGCTATGTTGAATCTTGTCATGAAAGATCAATTTTCTGGCCTTCCTAGTGAAGATGCCGCTACCCATATAAATAACTTTGTTGATTTGTGCGATATGCAAAAGAAGAGGGGTGTGGATATTGACATTGTTAAATTAAAACTATTTCCGTTTTTGCTTAGAGATCGTGCTAAAACTTGGTTCTCTTCTTTGCCTCAAAATAGTATTGATTCATGGAATAAGTGCAAAGATGCCTTTATCTCTAAGTATTTTCCTCCCGCTAAGATTAAACGATATTATGAATTTTAAACAACTTGATCATGAGCATGTTGCACAAGCTTGGGAGAGGATGAAATTAATGATACGTAATTGCCCTACGCATGGTTTGAACTTATGGATGATTATACAAAACTTTTATGCTGGATTGAATTTTGCTTCTAGAAATCTTTTAGATTCGGCCGCGGGAGGCACTTTCATGGAAATCACTTTAGGAGAAGATACTTAACTCCTAGATAATATTATGGTTAATTACTCTCAATGATACACCGAAAGATGCGCTAGTAAAAAAGTCCATTCGATTGAAGAGATTAATGTTTTGAGTGGAAAGATGGATGAACTTATGAAATTATTTGCTAATAAGGGTGTTTCTTCTGATCCTAATGATATGCCTTTGTCCACGTTGATTGAGAATAATAATGAATCTATGGATGTGAATTTTGTTGGTTGGAACAATTTTGGTAACAACGCATATAGAGGAAACTTTAATTCTAGGCCATTCCCTACTAATTCCTCTAATAATTATGGTAATTCCTACAACAACTCTTATGGAAATTTTCATAAGACGCCCTCTGATTTTGAGACTAGTGTTAAAGAATTCATGAATTCGCAAAAGAAATTCAATACTTTGCTTGAAGAAAAAATTGCTTAAGATAGATGAGTTGGCTAGGAACATGGATATAATTTCTCTTGATGTTGATTCTTTGAAACATAGATCTATTCCACCTAAGCATGATATCAATGAGTCTCCCAAAGCCATGAGGATTTCCATTCATGCGTGCAAATAAAGAACCACTAGGATGCGTGCTAAAAAAGATTGCTTTGTGAAAGCGTGTTCTTCTAGTTTTCATGATAATAAAGATGAAGATCTAAAAGTGATTGATGTGTCTCCTATTAAACCTTTGTTTTCCAATATGAATCTTGATAAAGATGGGACTGGAGATGAGTCAACTTTAGTTAAAAGGCGTACCAATGATTCGGAGTTTTTAGATCTTGATGCAAAAATTGTTAAAAGTGGGATTGAAAAGGTCAAAACTTTACGTAGCAATGAACGCACTATTTTGGATTTCAAGGAATTTAATTATGACAATTTCTCTTTGATAGATTGTATTTCCTCGTTGCAATCAGTGTTAAATTCTCCTCATGCTTATAGTCAAAATAAAGCTTTTACCAAACACATAGTTGATGCTTTAATGCAATCTTATGAAGAAAAATTTGAATTAGAAGTTTCTATCCCTAGAAAACTTTATGATGAGTGGGAAGCTACTATTAAAATTAAGATTAAATATCATGAATGCTATGCTTTGTGTGATTTGGGTGCTGGTGTTTCCACAATTCCAAAAAATTTGTGTGATGTGTTAGGTTTCCATGAACTTGATGATTGTTCTTTAAATTTGCATCTTGTGAATTCTACCATTAAGAAACCCATGTGAAGGATCAATGATGTTCCTATTATTTCAAATAGGAATTATGTACCCGTAGATTTCATCGTTCTTGATATAGATTGCAATCCTACATGTCCTATTATTCTTTGTAGACCTTTCCTTAGAACGATTGGTGCAATTATTGACATGAAAGAAGGAAACATTAGATTCCAATTTCCGTTAAGGAAAGGTATGGAACACTTTCCTAGAAAGAAAATAAAATTACCTTATGAATCTATTATGAGATCCACTTATGGATTACCTACCAAAGATGGCAATACCTAGATCTATTCTTGCCTTATGCCTAGCTAGGGGCGTTAACGACAGCGCTTGTTGGGAGGCAACCCAATTTTATTTTCTTTGTTTTTACTTCTGTTTAGTAATAAATAATGCATCTAGCTTCTGGTTAGATGTGGTTTTGTGTTTTAATTAGTGTTTGTGCCAAGTAGAACCTTTGGGAACACTTGGGTGAAGTCTTTGCGATCTTGCTGTAAAAAACAGAAACTTTTGCGCTCACGAGATTAGCTGCCATTTTTTACTGGAGAGTGCTTTTAAGTTGATTCCTTTTGCAGATGATTAATAGACAAATTACTCACGTCCACCAATTTATTTCAGGATTTGTAGAGTTACAGAAGTAGTCGAAAGTTATAGATTGCTACAGACTGTTCTCTTTTTGACAGATTCTGTTTTTCGTGTGTTGTTTGCTTATTTTGATGAATCTATGAGTAGTGTCGGGGGGTATGATCCATAGAGAAGTTGGAATACAGTAGGTTTAACAGAAATATAAATAAAGAATGATTTCAATACAGTACCTTAAAGTGGCAGTTTGATTTCTTATACTAACGGAGCTCACGAGATTTTCTGTTAAGTTTTGTGTTGTGAAGTTTTCAAGTTTTTGGGTAAGGATTTGATGCACTATGGAATAAAGAGTGGCAAGAGCCTAAGCTTGGGGATGCCCGAGGCACCCCAAGGTAAAATTCAGGGACAACCAAAAGCCTAAGCTTGGGGATGCCCCGCGAAGGCATCCCCTCTTTCGTCTTCGTTTATCGGTAACTTTACTTGAGACTATATTTTTATTCACCACATGATATGTGTTTTGCTTGGAACATCTTGTATGATTTGAGTGTTTGCTTTTTAATTTACCACAGTCATCCTTTCTGTACACACCTTTTGGGAGAGACACACATGAATCGGAATTTATTAGAATACTCTTTGTGCTTCACTTATATCTTTTGAGCTAGATAATTTTGCTCTAGTGCTTCACTTATATCTTTTTAGAGCACGGTGGTGGTTTTATTTTATAGAAATTATTGATCTCTCATGATTCACTTATATTATTTTGAGAGTCCTTTAGAACAGCATGGTAATTTGCTTTGGCTATAAAATTAGTCCTATTATGATAGGTATCCAAGATGGGTATAATAAAAACTTTCATATAAAGTGCATTGAATATTATGAGAAGCTTAATACTTGATGATTGTTTTGAGATATGAGGATGGTGATATTAGAGTCATGCTAGTAGAGTAGTTATGTATTTGAGAAATACTTGTGTTGAGGTTTGCAAGTCCCTAGCATGCACGTATGGTAACCGGTGTGTGACAAATTTGAAGCATGAGGTATTTCTTTGATTGTCGTCCTTTATGTGGAGGTCGGGATCGTGCAATGGCTAACTCCTACAATCCCTTCCCCTAGGAGCATGCGTGTAGAACTTTGTTTTGATAACTTGTAGATTTTTGCAATAAGTATGTGAATTATTTATGACTAATGCTGAGTCCATGGATCATACGCACCTCTCACCCTTCCGCCATTGCTAGCCTCTCTTGTACCGCACAACTTTGGTCGGCACCATACACCCACCATATACCTTCCTTAAAACAGCCACCATACCTACCTATCATGGAATTTCCATAGCCATTCCGAGATATATTGCCATGCAACTTTCCACCATTCCGTTTATTATGACACGCTTCGTCATTGTCATATTGCCACGCATGATCATGCAGTTTACATCGTATTTGTGGCAAGGCCATCATGCATAATTTTTCATACATGTCACTCTTGATTCATTGCACATCCCGGTACACCGCCGGAGGCATTCATATAGAGTCATATTTTGTTCTAGTATCGAGTTGTAATCTTTGAGTTCTAAATAAATAGAAGTGTGATGATCATCATTATTAGAGCATTGTCCCGAAAAAGGCCAAAAAGGGGAAGTGCCAAAAAAAAGATGACAATGCTACTATCTTTTTCCACAGTTGTGCTTCAAAGTAGCACCATGATCTTCATGATAGAGAGTCTCTTGTTTTTTCACCTTCATATACTAGTGGGAAT
Organism: Secale cereale; assembly: GCA_902687465.1. Taxonomy (NCBI): domain Eukaryota; kingdom Viridiplantae; phylum Streptophyta; class Magnoliopsida; order Poales; family Poaceae; genus Secale; species Secale cereale. The sequence goes on along the minus strand of LR738713.1, from coordinate 152,096,878 downwards.
TTTCATTATAGAAGTTGGCTTGTATATTCCGACGATGGGCTTCCTCAAATGCCCTAAGTCTTCGTGAGCAAGCAAGTTGGATGCACACCCAGTTAGTTTCTTTTGTTGAGCTTTCATACATTTATAGCTCTAGTGCATCCGTTGCATGGCAATCCTTACTCGCTCACATTGATATCTATTGATGGGCATCTCCATAGCCCATTGATACGGCTAGTTGATGTGAGACCATCTTCCTCTTTTTGTCTTCTCCACAACCACCACTCTATTCCACCTATAGTGCTATATCCACGGCTCACGCTCATATATTACGTGAAAGTTGAAAAAGTTTGAAAAAAAATTGAAGTATGAAACAATTGCTTGGCTGAAACCGGGGTTGTGCATGTTTTGGGTATTTTGTGTGACGAAGATGGAGCATAACCAAACTATATGATTTTGTAGGGATGAACTTTCTTTGGCCATGTTATTTTGAGAAGACATAATTGCTTTGTTAGTATGCTTGAAGTATTATTATTCTTATGTCAATATTAAACTTTTGTCTTGAATCTTTCGGATCTGAACATTCATGCCACAATAAAGAAAATTACATTGTGAATTATGTTGGGTAGCATTCCACATCAAAAATTCTGTTTTTATCATTTACCTACTCGAGAACGAGCAGGAATTAAGCTTGGGGATGCTTGATACGTCTCCAATGTATCTATAATTTTTGATTGTTCCATGCTATTATATTATCTGTTTTGGATGTTTAATGAGCTTTATTATGCATTTATATTATTTTTGGGACTGACCTACTAACCCAAGGTGTCGGTGTACAAAAAGAGGGGTACACTTTTTGTACCCCTATGACTGTGCACGGGCAGTGTGAGCCACGGGCACCACCACACCAAGCATGGCAAGGGAGGCGAGCCGGGGGCAAGACCGAAGCTCGATGGAGACTGGAGCGACGCCAAGAACAAGACCACAAAGAGCAAAGAGGCGAAGCGGCTCTCCCCGGCAAGATCCTTGCGGGGCTAGCACTGGCGGTCCCGGCAAGACCCTTGCCGCGGCAGCTCGCCCCGCGCCTACGGAGCGGATCACCCTTGAGTTCTCCGCCCCCATGGGGCGAGGATTCGGGAGATATCCCCGTGGTGGCATGAAGATCTTTGTGAAGACATCCAAGATCAGGTACAAGCTAAAGAAGACGACGACCCTAGGCGGGATCCCAGCCAAGGAGGACTACAAGGCCACCGGCAAGCACCTTGCCGGGGATGACAGCAGGCGCCACGGCAAGACCCTTGCCGGGGCCCCGACAAGGCCCTTGCCGAGGACACTCACGGGGCCATCGTCAGGCCCGCACCAACTGGGCTTCCGCCAACCCACGCAGCTGCCGACCCAACCAGCTGGACAGGCTCCTGCGTGGCAACCCACAGATCTTCGTGGAGACCCGCAGTTGCGCCACCTCAGCTGCCTGTCTGCCTACATGGCACCTTAGGCACCGCTGGCCAGGGCGCGTGTCAACACGAGGAGGAGCGGCGACGGACAAGACGGACGTCTCCCCCCCGTCCGCGATAAAGCAAGGACACCTAAGCTGGGCGCATTAAATGCACCTTGTCCTGTAATGCGAGGGATAACCTCGCATCACTATACCCTTTCCACCTCCTGTGTGCCACTGTGGCAACCCCTTTTTCCTATAAAAGGAGGCCCGAGGCGACCAGGAGAAGGATTCGGCTTTCTAGAACTCCTCACGGCTCTCTTGGAGCTCCTCACTAGCTGAAGAACACCAACATATAATCCACCAAAGAAGGAGTAGGGTTTTACGCATCTTTGCGGCCCGAACCTGGGTAAAGGAACCGTGTCCTGACTGTTAGATCCGCTCTTCTCTCAACCCCGCGCCCCGCAACTGTAGTAGGGATTCTTGTGATCCCAGAGGTGTCGATCCAAATACACCGACATCTTTGGCGCGCTAGGTAGGGGGCGCAGTTGTGAGAATCGGCTCTAGTGGCTGGCCCGACGCTCCCTCGTCTTCATGGCCCTTTGAGGAGGCCGGGAGACCTGCACTCGAGAGACTGCAAATAAAATCTAAGTTACATCGAACCTTGGATATTCCTATCCTATTATTTAAAGTTATTGTCCTCGAAGCTGTCATTCTGTGTGTAAAAAGAAACCTGCATGGAGATGGGGCCCTTCCCGATCGGCAACGCCTTTGTTCTGTTTCGAGTCCGCTCAACAGTTCAGACGGCTGCGTTTGAAACAGTAGGGTGGCCTTCCGCAATTGTTGAAGCTCTCAACTCTGACTCAAGTCAAACTCGACAGTTCGAGCAGCTGCGTTGAGAGCGGCAAGGTGGCAGACCCGGCAGCATGCTCACCCGGCAAGCCAATGGGGACCCGTCCCCAAGACGCCGCCTTGGGTATTTCGCGCCGGCAAGCCTACCCAGTTAACGTAGGGTGGAAACACAAAGAGGCAGCAAATAGGAAAATAACATGCATGATTCTGAAAATATTTCAAAGTTATATTACATCATGCCATCGCTGTGGTTCTAACTAAAGATAAAATTTGTCTTGGGCATGAACCCGCAGCGGCAAGGAAGAACGGGATGCTTAATCCCGGCGCTGGCCCTCCACCCTCTTGATTTCGTCGATGCGGCTGATGACAGGCTTGATGCGCTCCTTGAGCGTCGTGAGGTTGGCATCCTCCGACAAGCTGTCCATTGCGGCTTCGAAGTCGAGGGCGGGGCTCCAGAACACCACCTTGGTGAGGACCTTGGTCATGACTCCCCAGTAGAGCCGCCGGGCCTCCCCGGCGAGTGTGGCCGTTCTGTTGGAGTGAAGATCAGTCAAGGCACTGAGGACGCCCTCAAAGAACAGGGTCAGCTTGGCGTTGACGGACCCGCTCCATTCAGGGGCATACCTCATGTTGGGCATCCCCATGAGGGCCAACTGTGAGGTAACCCTGCCGGCAATGTCCTCCAGCCGGCTGATCCACCTGTTCTCCTCCACCACGTATTCTTGGTGGGAGGCGCCCTCGTCTGGCCGCAGCTGCTTCTCCTCCTCCAGGCTCTTGGCCAAGACCCCCTCCCGAGCAGAGCTCTCCGCCAACGTCTTCTCGAGATTCTCCAGCCTCAGCCTAAGATCTCTAATGGAGTTTTGCGCCTCGGAGAGCTCCCCAGTCCTGCTGATGATCGTTCCCTACGCCTTTGTCAAGGCACAATTGAGCCTGTTCTTCTCATCGGACAGCCTGAGGGCCTGCTCCTTCAGCCCGTCCCGTTCCACCTCCAGCTCTTGTACCTTGCCGGCATGGGCCAGGGCTTGGGCATCGAGTGCCTCTTGGTGCCTCTGCCCCAGTTCGTGAGTCCGCCGCTCGACAAGAGCCTCGAGCTCTTCATCCTTGCCGCGGAGCGTTGCGGCAAGCTTCGCCTCACGCGCGGAGAGGTCTTCCTCCTGGGAATCGAGGGCGGCTTGGTGCTGGTTCCGGGCGGCCTCCGCTGCAGCAGCCAAGTTCGCTGCCTCTTCCTGGGCCTTCTCGATGGCGGCCATCTTCATGATGAGCTCCACGTTACGCTTGGCCAGTTCTTCCTGGGAGGCCCTCTACTCCTCACAGGACTGGTGGAACTAGGTTTGCGCCTCAGCGACGCGCGCCTGGAAGTCCGCCTCCGCGTCGTCCACCGCTGCCGTTCTGTACTTGACCTTGTCCAAACGGGCACAGTAGAGCGCCTGGAGCTTCCGGAAGTTGGCCCCCATGGCCCGGAAGAGCTGCTCCTCTGGGGAGCCGTCGCCGCCGGCGCTTGGTTCATCAACAACCTCGAGCCCGGTGGCGGCGAACACCTCGCCATCAAAGACTTCCTCCGCGGCGGGCACCCGGGAGCCTGACGCCCCGACAAGATGGACGAAAAGGTTGTCGCCCACCTTCAGATACCTGCCGGGGCCCGAGGTCGCGGAGGAAGAAGGCTGATCATCAATCGCCTCTTCCTCGGCTGTGGCCTTGCCGGCCTCCCCAGCAGGCCCACCGCCGGCGCCCTCGGCGGCACCCTTGGCGGCATCCTCAGCAGCCTTGTCCGCGGCGGCCCCGGCGGCGTCCTTGGCGTCCTCATCAGCGGCGATCTTGTCGGCCTCCGCCGCGGCCTCCTCAGCAACCTCCTTGATGACGGCGTCCACGTCCTCCGCATCCATTGAAGGAGGGCCTGGGCCGTGACGGGGATAATGAAGTCAAGAAAAAGCGCAAGGGAAAAGCAAAGACAAAAGGCAGGAGACTCACCAGCGCCGGGCTATGAGGCGGAAGTTCCCTCCCCGCCGGCGTCGGACGCCGGGGCCGGACCACCAGCGCCCAAGTTCCCCTCCTCCTCCATGCGTGCAGGCTTCATGCTTGGTGCCCTTGCCGGGGACGCCCCTCGTGGCGGCGTAGTCGATGGGGGTGGTGTGTTGGGAGTAGCCCCCTGCGGCTCCTCCTGCTGCTGCTCCCGTCCTACAGAACCGGCAAGGTCAGCACCTTTAGCATCGAACGCCTACTGCATGTCGAGCGAGAAGAAGTTAGCGGGCTTACGTTGGGGGCTGTGCCGGGGGCTGCCGTCGGAGCTGCTCAACACCACCAGTGGTGTCTCTGTAGCCCCGGCCGGGGGCTGGCTGCTCGCCGAAGCCTTGGCCCTCTTCACCCTTTGGGCCAATGTCTCTGCGTCCCTGAAGAAGCAAGAACAAGTCAAGATGAGTGGCATGGTCAAGAGAGATGGGGATGACGATAAAGAATGGAATACTTACTTGTCGTCCATCTCCTCCTCCTCTGCCGTCTTCCTCTTCCTCTTCGGGCTGAGGGGCCCGAGGTCGAAGGGGAACTCCGCGTCACCCTCCGAATCGACGTCTGCCGGGCGAGGAGAAGAAGGGAGCGGAGTTTGTGTGCGCCTCGATGTAGCGGGAGCTGCCGTTTTCTTCTTCTCGGCGGCCTTCGTCGACCTCTTCGCCGCCGTGGCCCTCGTGAGGCGCCCGGACCCCTCCAGGGCCAATTGAGGCTGTGAAGTCTTGCCGGGCCGGACCGGCTTGCCGGAATAGGCCCGCCGCAAGACTCGCCCTCTTCCCCTTGATGGCGCCGGGCCAGCCGCCGCATCCTCCTCCGACGACGACTCGTCGGCCGCGTCCTCAACCAGTGGAGCCCCGGTGCTGGCGCTGCTAGCTTCTTCGGCAGCCGCCGCCCACTGGGCGAACTCCTCCTCCTCCACAGCCGCGGCGTCCTGGTCCTCTGTACCTCTGGCGCTGCCGGCCTCCTTGATGAGCTGCGCCTCCCTCGCCCTCGCGGCGATATAGTCCAGCTCCTCCGGGATGGTGTCCCTGACGAGCCACCGCTCGGCGTCAGGATTGGCGCACACCTCGACCAGAGTATCGAAGAACTGCTGCACGACCTCGTCCTCCGGCTCCTGTCAGCTCGGGACGGGGCCGTGCGCGCTGCACTTCGGCATCATGGCAACGATCTCGGACTGGCGCGAATTGTTGCACAGCGGGACCACTCCCGCTGGCAGCCTGAAGAACTGCCCCTTGACGGCCTTGCCGGCCTACACGACAGCCTTCGCAGCCTTGCCGGTCCGCTCGACCTCGCCACCATGGCCCACATCCAGCTGGAAGAGCCGCTGACAGAAATGGGCGTATCCCATCACTGTGAGGTTGTGGTTGAGGCCTGGGCGGAGCCGCATGACGTCGGCCGGGTGCCTGAAGAGCCAGGCTGGCCTCCCCTTTTTGTGCAGCGGAGCGATCCGACGGCGAATGAAATCCGCCCCGATCATCTCAAGGGTGAGTCCGACCTGGACGAGCCGGTTGATCCTGGTGAAGGCAACAGTGAGCCTCCCGTCGGCGGCGTCGACGTCGCTCCAATCGCTACCGCGGACCGGCGGCGCCCGACGGACCCTGCAGAATGTTGGTGGCTCGTCCTCCTCAATCCAACACCACCGGCCGCGCCATTCGTCCCACCTCTCCTTCACGGCACCCTCCGGGTACACCACCTTGGGTCTCGGAATCCAGGCAATGCATCCAGAGACCGCGCCTCCCGGCTGGATCCGAGGTGTGAAATAGTGGCGGAAGAGCGACGTGTTGGGCTGCACTCCGACGAAGCCCTCGCAGAGATGTGCGAAGAAAGCCATGCACGCCACCGCATTTGGGGTAAAATCCAAAAGGCGGAAGCCGAAGGTGTGCATGACGTCACAGAAGAAATCGGAGAAGGGAGGACACAACCCGCAAGAGAAGTAATCAACGAAGAAAAGGTACCAATTTGAGCCGGGCGGGGCGCAAGCGGCCGGAACGACGCGCATCGCCGGATGGCCCAAGTCCTTCGCCCGATCCCCCGTCTCCGCCCCCCAAAGGGGTTTGAAAGCAGCCCGGAGCTCGAAGACATCGACGGACGACGGGATGAAGATAGCGGCCTTCGTCCGATCCCCCGTAAACACGCCCTCCGGCGGCGCCACAGGCCCGGCGCCCTTGGCCGCCCCTTTGCCGTTGGCGGGTTTGGACGCCATAGCGGCTGAGTGGGAGGGCTGAGGGAAGGAGATGGCGAAGCAACGGTGATAGGCGACGGCGAAAGCTTTGGAAGGAAGGAAGAAAGGGAACATCGGCTCTGAGATTGTAAGAGGCGCGAAGAAAATGGGGGAAGTGAGCAGCGCGCTCGCGGTTATTCCCTTTTTATGGGGGAAGACGCGGGCCACCTCCTTTCGCATTTACTGCAACGTGACGCATGCCTGCGGGAATCGCCCCACGCATGCCACCCACGTCACGCATGCCCCTCCACCCCGCGCCGCGCGCACGGGCCGTCGGAGGCGCAGCACGCGGAAATTTTACCACGGTGAAAACCACCCCGCCTGCCCGCGCACCGTTCTGGGCCTGGCCCAACAACGTGTCGCACTTATGTGTGGCTCAGGCCCGGGGGCTCCTGTTGGTGTACAAAAAGAGGGGTACACTTTATGTACCCCTATGACTGTGCACGGGCAGTCTGAGCCACGGGCACCACCACACCAAGCATAGCGGGGGAGGCGAGCCGGGGGCAAGACCGAAGCTCGATGGAGACTGGAGCGACGCCAAGAACAAGAACACAAAGACCAAAGAGGCGAAGCGGCTCTCCCCGGCAAGATCCTTGCCGGGGCCAGCACTGGCGGCCCCGGCAAGACCCTTGCCGCGGTAGCTCGCCCCGCGCCTATGGAGCGGATCACCCTTGAGTTCTCCGCCCCCATGGGGCGAGGATTCGGGAGATATCCCCGTGGTGGCATGCAGATCTTTGTGAAGACATCCAAGATCAGGTACAAGCTAAAGAAGACGACGACCCTTGGCAGGATCCCAGCCAAGGAGGACTACAAGGCCCCCGGCAAGCACCTTGCCGGGGATGACAGCAGGCGCCACGGCAAGACCCTTGCCGGGGCCCCGGCAAGGCCCTTGCCGAGGACACCCACGGGGCCACCATCAGGCCCGCACCAACTGGGCTTCCGCCAACCCACGCAGCTGCCGACCCGACCAGCTGGACAGGCTCCTGCGTGGCAACCCAGAGATCTTCGTGGAGACCCGCCGTTGCGCCACCTCAGCTGCCTGTCTGCCTACATGGCACCTCAGGCACCGCTGGCCAGGGCGCGTGTCAACACGAGGAGGAGCGGCGACGGACAAGACGAACGTCTCCCCCCTCCTCGTCCCCGAGAAAGCAAGGACACCTAAGCTGGGCCCATTAAATGCACCTTGTCCTGTAATGCGAGGGATAACCTCGCATCACTATACCCTTTCCACCTCCTGTGTGCCACTATGGCAACCCCTTTTTCCTATAAAAGGAGGCCCGAGACGACCAGGAGAAGGATTCGGCTTTTTAGAACTCCTCACGACTCTCTTGGAGCTCCTCACTAGCTGAAGAACACCAACATATAATCCACCAAAGCAGGAGTAGAGTTTTACGCATCTTTGCGGCCCGAACCTGGGTAAAGGAACCGTGTCCTGACTGTTAGATCCGCTCTTCTCTCAACCCCGCGCCCTGCAACCGTAGTAGGGATTCTTGTGATCCCATAGGTGTCGATCCAAATACACCGACACAAGGCCCAGTGCAAATTGCTGTTTTTTTGCCTATTTCAGTGTTTCGCACAAAAGGAATATCAAATGGAGTCCAAATGAAATGAAACCTTCGCGAGGACCGTTTTTGGAACGAACGCAACCCAGAAGACTTGGAGTACACATTTGGGACGCCACAAGGTGGCCACGAGGCAGGAGGGCGCGCCCAGGGGGGTAGGCGCGCCCCCACCTTCGTGGGGCCCTCGTAGCTCCACCGACGTACTTCTTTCTCCTATATATACTCATATACCCTAAAACAACCGAGAACACCACGAAACCCTATTTCCACCACCGCAACCTTCTGTACCCGTGAGATCCCATCTTGGAGCCTTTTCCGAAGCTTAGCCGGAGGGGGAATCGATCACGGAGGGTTTCTACATCAACACTAGAGCCTCTCCGATGAGTTGTGAGTAGTTTATCACAGACCTTCGGGTGCATAGTTTTTAGCTAGATGGCTTCTTCTCTCTCTTTGGATCTCAATACAAAGTTCTCCTCGATCTTCTTGGAGATCTATTCGATGTAATACATTTTGCAGTGTGTTTGTCGAGATCCGATGAATTGTAGGTTTACGATCATGATTATCTATGAACAATATTAGGTTCTTATCTGAATTCTTATATGTATGGTTTAAATATCTTTGCAAGTCTCTTTCTTGCAATGGAGGAAGTGCTTAGCTTTGGGTTCAATCTTGCGGTGTCCTTTCCCAGTGACAGCAGGGGCAGCAAGACACGTATTGTATTGTTGTCATCGAGGATAAAAAGATGGGCTTTATATTATATTACATGAGTTTATCCTTCTACATCATGACATCTTGCTTAAGGCGTTACTCTGTTCTTATGAACTTAATACTCTAGATGCATGCTGGATAGCGGCCGATGTGTGGAGTAATAGTAGTAGATGTAGAATTGTTTCGGTCTACTTGTCACGGACGGGATGCCTATGTACATGATCATGCCTTGATATTCTTGTAACTGTGCGCTTTTCTATCAATTACTCAACAGTAATTTGTTCACCCACCGTAGAATCTGCTATCTTGAGAGAAGCCACTAGTGAAACCTATGGCCCCCGGGTCTATCTTCCATCATATTAATCTTCCATCTACTAGTTATCTTAACTGTTTTTTATTTTGCAATCTTTAATTTTCAATCTATACAACAAAAATACCAAAAATATTCATCTTATTTTCTCTATCAGATCTCACTTTTGCAAGTAGCCGAGAAGGGATTGACAACACCTTTATCGTATTGGTTGCAAGGTTCTTATTTGTTTGTGCAAGTACGAGGGATTTGCGTGTAGTCTCCTACTGGATTGATACCTTGATTCTCAAAAACTGAGGGAAATACTTACGCTAGTTTGTTGCATCACCCTTTCCTCTTCAAGGGAAAAACAACACGTGCTCAAGAGGTAGCGGCGTCTAGCATCGTCGGTAGGCATGTGGAGGTGTGTCTTCGGTGGATCTGTCTTTGGTGGATTTACTCGGATCTGTTCGTCGTTCATCTTTGTTCATGTGCCTTCAGGTTGGATTCTTCTTATCTACACTCTTCATCGGCGACGGTTGTTGTTCTGGTGCGTTGTATCTATGGGCCTTAGCACGATAACTTCCTTACTGTCTACTACAACAAGGTTTGTCCTGCCCCGGCATGGGAGGGGCGATGACAGCGGCGCGCCTTCAGCTCACTTCAGTGCTTGTAGTCGTCGCTAGGTGGTCTACGGATCTGGATGTAATTTCTATCATTTCTAGTGTTCGTTGTACTATCGTGATTGAAAATGAATAGATCGGAAGTTTATCCCGTAAAAAAAAAGTTGTATAAAGATATAATAAGATTTGAAATACAGAAAATACGTAGAAAAGCTACTCTTTTTGTGTGATCTATTATAAAGTTTAACCGGAAGTACAAAGCACCTAAATATAATAAAAATTACATTGAGGCCCATGAACAACCGGACGACCATTACCGCCGCCCGAACAAGTCGTGGACGCATCGCTGTCGTCGCTCTCATATCAAAGCCGGCTTGTCGATGACAGACTCCAAATCATCAGCATGCCTAGTTCATGGAGAACAACCAAACTAAAATTTGGTAGGTAAGGCGCAACTACATGTGTTTGACATTCATCGGCACGGCAGTATGCATGCAAGGAAACCTTCTAAGAATTTTGAGGAGAAGTAGTGATCAAACGGGTGACCAATTTCCAAATTAATGGAATAAAATCTAACCAAACTTTTGACTAAGCGGCCTATTCAGCTAGTGTACAGTAGAAAGTTTGCCAGAAAGAAAAAAAGATGAGCTAACTAATCAATCCACCTATCACGGCCGACGCAGACCACAATCTTTGTAAACGTTTTGACTAATCTGACTAACTTTAGTCGTCGTGAGGGGAAAGAGATGGCCTGCCGATACATTGCCTGACATCTCTCTGTCACACACACACACACACACATCACTACGTGGAGAAGTATAGGTGGAAATATGGAAAAGGAACAATATATGGCAGGGAGCAGGGAGACATGATTTTTTTTTCTCCCGAACTCACACGCACCTGTATGATTTCTAAAATCCGAAAAAAAGAAAGAGAAAGAAATCTGAAATTTCATGGCAACTAACATGGTCGGGTGTTCTGTTGTGAAAGATCATTCATGGTGCCCTAGGAAGAAAAACGACAATGATGCTCTAAAATGTGGTATTGAAAGTTATTTTGAAGCATTGATTATTATTATTTTGCCTAGACCACAAAAAATGTCATTGTCTTCATGAAAATGTGCACACACGCGTGGTAGAGTACTCAACCATGTCGTTGTCCACAAAATTCAAATTTTGTTTACCATTTTTTTCATGGTTTACCGTCCGCCCCTGTGCATATATAAGGTCCCCGTTAGATACGCATTTCCGGGGAAAGGAGACATGCTTCTAATATGCACTCCCTTCGTTTTCAAATATAAGTCTTTCTAGAAGTTCTAAAAAATGACAACATATGAAGCAAAATGGATGAATCTACATTCTAAAATATGTCTACATACATCCGTATGTTGTATTCCATTTAAAATGTCTAAAAAAACTTATATTTAGGAAACAGAGGGACTATTATATAAATGTCTGGGGCTCGTTTTTATTCTTACCCCCATCAGTCCCACTCATGGGCAACATGTGGAGCGAGTCTGAAGCTGCGAGTTGGCCTCGATACAGGAAAGCAACGGTGTTATGCAGAGTGTTAGAGTATCTCTAGCACACCCCGTATAATGCCGACCCGCATATGGCGTTTACAGTTCGACGTAGAACTGTTTTGCGAGTCGAAATCTTGCGCGGCAGAGCAGACCCCATATATGAAACTATATAGTTTGAAAAAAAAACTTTCGCGAAAGAAATACACTAGTTCATCACATACTAGATGATCATACACTAGTTCATCACATATTATATGATCATACATACTACATTCTACCACCACGACCACCACCACCACCACCACCACTACTACTACTACTACTACTACTACTACTACTACTACTACTACTACTACTACTACTACTACTATTACTACTACTACTACTACTACTACTACAGGGGGAGTGAGGGATCTCGCGGCGGCGAGGCCGAGGTCGATTTACCAAAATGGATGAGCTCGCGGCCGAGGACGACGTGGTGGAGGAGCTCAATCATCCTCGTCGGAGACGAGGTCGATGAACTTCTCCCTCTGCTCCTCGCGGATGCGCCGCCACTTGTCGTCCATATCCTTCGCCGCAAGGTTGGCCGTGGCCCCCTGCTTGAGGTTGAAGCCTTCGAGCTCCTCGTCGTGCCTCCGGCGCTCCGCCTCCTCGTGCAAGCTCCATTCGGCAATGGCGGCCACGACCGCGTCGACATTGGCCACAAAATCTTCGGGCCCGACGACGCCTCGGTGCTCGATCTCCTCTGGCTCCTGCTTGCCAGCGACGAGCTCGATCTCCTTCGGCTCCTCTGACCACTCCCTCTTCATGGGGAGAAGTGCGCGCCAAAGCGGCCCCTCGCGATGGAGGAAGAGCCCGCGGTCGAGGAGGGCGACCGAAGGAGCCCGTGCGGGCGGTCGCACTCCTCCGTATCGCGACGGAGGAGCGATACCGGTGGCTGGAGGCGTTGGTCGGTCCACCTCTTGGTCACATGCTTCCTCGCGCCGTCCGTGCGGACACGCCGCTCGCGCTCGGGGTCGCCGCCCCCGCCGGAGCTACGGCCGGAGCTCCACATATGGCCCCACATGGCGGAAGTGGGCTTACCGGCGGCGAGAAATGTGAGAGAAGGGGTGAGGAAGTGCGGCAAAATGTGGCGGCGGGGGGATAGGGTTTCGACTCTATCTGCCCCGCGAACCCGTAGATATACTACTTTGGGGGGCGTTATGCGGGCCACGGTAAAAAAAATTACGGGCCGGACGAGTATACGTGCTCTGTTCTGGCCAGGAAATTGGGTTGAGACCGTATACTTGCCAGAATTTTGCGGGTTCGCTACATATACGGGGTCTGCTAGAGTTGCTCTTAGAGCATCCCTAGCAGACACGTATAATCACCGGAACTGTAAAGTTCCAGCGATTATACAAGTTTGGGCCCTCCCTCTGTGGCTTCCTCGTATGCTCCCTCCAGGGCGATCAGGAGGCCAACCCCACCGCCCCTCCCCCCTCTCCTCCACCTCGTCGCCCCCAGAGACATGCACCAGCTAAGCCCGTGCACCGCCGATGATGGGGACGACGGGGATCTAGGCTACAACCCCACTATCAGGAGGGACTGACGGCGCAAGATCTCCCTTCGGTCTTCGTCTTTCCCGGCGGTTCGGCGCTCCTCTGGAGGCTTCATGGGGAGGGCGGATCGGGAGGGGATGTGGCCATGGTTGACTGGTTGGCGGCGCCTCCGGTCAGATCTGATCGGGTCGGTGCCACTGGAGGTGGTGGCCATCTCCTCCGTAGGAGGTGGTCAGCCTGAGACTGGATGGTCAGATCTCGAGATCTGCCATCTAGTTCCGGCTGCGAGTCAGGAAGACATAGTTGCCGGTGAAAACCAAGCCGATGGCAAGCGACGGCGACGTTCTGTGTCGTTACCTTGATGAAGGCATCGCCGGGTAACTACCGTCGACCCACCCATGCTGCTTCGGGGGAAACCCTAGGATCCGGTCTTCCAAATCAGACGATGGCGGTACTGCGGTGTCGTTTTCTCTCTTGGGAGCATCATTTGTGGAGCAGAGTTGGAAGACATAGGCAGGAGGTGGAGCAGCTTCGTCTTGCACGGAGCTTTTGGTGGAGATGTCAAGTCATGCATGGCCGACAGGTGCTATGCTCTGTCATGCCTGGTCGGCAAGTGCTGCGCACGACATAAATTCTAGAATCTTCGCGTTTGGACGGACGAGCGCGGGGCGGTGGCGTCAACAGATGGACAGATTGGCAAGGATGATGCAGATCTCTCTCCTGAAGATGGGTCAGCGGTTCGATAATGATGGCGGCGTCTAAAACATGTGCATGTAGTGTACGCTTTATAGGTTTGTTGCACCGGTTGTGCGTTTCGATATGTTATGTGGATGGATCGGCGACGACACCAGTTTTAGATATGGGGAGTGAGAGCATCCACATTATCATGTTTTGTAGGTGTGAGTGATGGCTTCGGGTGGCTTGATGTATATTCTTATTAGACCTATGTTGAATAATAAATAAAGATGGTTGTATGCATCGATTGATGTAGAGGCCAGGGGTCTTAACATCTTTTTCAAAAAAAACGGGTTTGGGCGATTTTGTCTGCCAGAACAACAGACACCGTAAACGCTGCCAGGCCCGAATTTTTTTTAGGTGGCCCGGAAACGCGCTCCCTCGACCAGTATATGTGCGGGTTCAACTGCTGGATACGGGCCCAAATCCTATCCCTCCGCCCTGCGAAAAGCACCAATCCCTCATTGCCGGTGCCTTAGATCCGCCGCCCGCGCCTCCAATCCGCCGCCCGCGATGGCCAACTCCGCCCACCGTGACAACGACGACCTCGAGCGGGTGCATTGCATCAGATCCAACGTGATATGGAAGCACGCCGTCTTGTGTTACACATGTCATGTGGCCGGAGCGACGTGCCAGTGGCGTCGTTGGGCCGAGGCGGGGCCTGAGCGACGTGCCGGTGGCGTCGTCGGGCCTTAGGAATTCCTCCCACCCGACGGAGGCGAATGCCATTTTTCCAGCGTTGCTAGCACGCAGTGCGCGGGAGAAGGTAGTGGAGCGGCAACACCGCCGAAGGGACAAGGAGATCAACACCGTGCTCTACAAGCAGGGAATTGCATCGGCCCTTGCATTCCACGACAAGAAGCGGATCTTCGTCGACCTCACCTCCGACGGTGAGTTTGATTGAGCGCCGCTGCTGGTTAATTACCGCACGAGTTCCAATGAGCTCCATTTTTTCTAGTCCTAGGGTAGCGTAGCTTCGGCGAGCTTTTACGTAAATATATCTATGTTGTGTACGAACAATCTGCCCCTATGTAAAAAACGGTCTATGCTCCGATGAGCTTTTGCATTTAATTTCTCGCGCGAAACATGTTTTTTCAATTTTACGGGTTTGGATACAGTTTCTGCTCTGCCGCGGCGATTTTGAGCCCGTATAGACCCCCCCCTTCCCCGCAAACTGTAAATTGCCTTTACAGTTTTGCAGAATAAGGGGTCTGCTAGAGATGCTCTTACTACATGGGGTCACAAGGTTTTCTCACCTACGTGGGACGCTGTCGTGTGGGCCCTCTGTATAGATACAATTTAGTTATAGTGGCGCTCATAAGTCACCGCGGATGAGTAGGCGATACTGCTCATGTGTGATGTTGTCGTGTGGGCCTTGTTCCGCAAGCAAGGGTCCAAGTGTGTTGATGGTTCCGGACGCGTGGTGGCTGCGTGGTGTGGCACATGCTGATGCAACAACTTCACCCAACCAGAGACATGTGGAGCGGGTGTGAGAATGTGGTTGGGTATGTAGTTATAATGAGGTTAATAGATACGCAAGTGTAATTTGTTGACCACGTCTATGATATCTTGTTTGGAGAGATGCCTATAGTGAAACTATGGGTCCATTTCATTTATCCATGTTGCTTCCAACCTCAATCTTTCACTTTTATTATCTTCTATAATATGATATGTTATGTTATTTCTTTGCAGTTATCAAATTCCTACCACACTATAAGTCCAATCCTTGTAACTAGCGAGAATTTGGTTAATTATGTGTAGGTATTGAAAATTAACCGAAGACCAGTAGTTCCTACTTGTTCGATAAACCTTGATTCTGGTGGCACCATCAGACCTAGGCGGGGCCGGAGCGACGTGCTAGTGGCGTTGTCGGGCCGAAGGAATTCCTCCCATCCAACAGAGGCGGACGCCTGCTACTTCTCGTGCTTGTGTTGTATTCTCTCGAAGAGGAAAGGGAGATGCAACATAGTATCATAAGTATTTCTCTCAGTTTTTGAGAACCAAGGTATCAATCCAGTAGGAGACCACACGCGAGTTCCTCGCACCTGCACAAAAAAATAAGCACTTCACAGCCAACTCGATAAGGGGTTGTCAATCCCTTTACAGTCACTTACGAAAGTGAGATCTGATAGAGATGATAGTTTATATTTTTGGTATTTTTAGTTTATAAGAACATCAAATAAAAGCGGTAAAAGTAAAGTAGATGTAGACTGATATGTTGAGAATAGACCCGGGGGGCATAGTTTTCTCTAGTGGCTTCTTTCATGATAGCGATATTCTACGGCGGGTAAACAAATTACTGTCAAGCAATTGATAAAAAAGCGAATAATTATGAGACTATCTAGGCATGATCATTGTATAAAGGCATCACGTCCGAGACAAGTAGACCGACTCCTGCCTGCATCTACTACTATTACTCCACACATCGACCGTTATCCAGCATGCATCTAGTGTATTGAGTTCATAAGAACAGAGTAACGCCTTAAGAAAGATGACATGATGTAGAGGGATAAACTCAAGCAATATGATATAAACCCCATCTTTTTATCCTCGATGGCAACAATACAATACATGCCTTGCTGCCCCTACTGTCACTGGGAAAGGACACCGCAAGATTGAACCCAAAGCCAAGCACTTCTCCCATTGCAAGAACTATAGATCTAGTAGGCCAAACCAAACCAATAATTCGAAGAGACTTGCAAGGATATTATGAGCACACATAAAAAGTTCAGAGAAGAACCAAATATCTTTCATAGATAACCTTGATCATAAACTCACAATTCATCGGATCTCGACAAACACACTGCAAAAAGAGATTACATCGAATAGATCTCCTCGAAGACCGAGGAGAACTTTGTATTGAGATCTAGAGAGAGAGAAGAAGCCATCTAGATACTAGCTATGGACCCGAAGGTCTGTGGTAAACTACTCAGAACTCATGGTGAGGGCGATGATGATGATGATGAAGAACTCCGTGATGGATCCCCCTTCGGTTGAGCTCCAGAACAGGCTCCAAGATGGAATCTCACGGGAACATAAGGTTACGGCGGTGAAATTAGGGTTTTCTCTCTGTTCATGGAGGTTTTGGGGTACGTAGACTTACATAGGAAGAAGGAGGACACCGGGGGACGCTC